>JAGPOW010002673.1:1047496-1075651 GCA_030014935.1 Caiman crocodilus | reverse complement strand
ACATCCTAGCCACCCTAACTGTGAAGTAGTGTTTCCTAATGTCCAACCTAAACCTGCTCTCCAGTAACTTGTGACCACTGGTCCTAGTTACCCCTGGTGATGCCTGGGAAAAAAGAGCCTGCCCTATTTCCTGCTGATCTCCCCTCAGAAGTTTATAGGCTGCCCCCAGGTCCCCCCCAGCCTCCATTTACTGAGGCTGAACAGGTTCAGGTCCCTCAGACACTCCTCGTAAGGCTTATCCTACTGCCCGCATATCAATCTAGTGGCCTTCCTCTGAACCCTCTCTAGGCCATCTATATTCCTCTTGAAGTGCGGCGCCCAGAACTGGACACAGTACTCCATCTGCAGCCTGACCAACGCCGCATAAAGGGCATGGGACTTGAGAATTTTCTCAAAGACCTTCCCAGAACCAAGGAGAGACTGACAGACCTCTAGTTCTCTCTTTCCTCTCCTTCTTAAAGATGGGAACCACATTGGCCACCTTCCAGTCCTCCGGCACTTGTCCAGAGCTCCAAGAGCGCTCGTATAACTGAGCCAAGTGTCCAGCAATCACCCCCGCCAGCTCCCTCAACGCCCTTGGGTGCAGGTCATCCGGACCCGCTGACTTAAAGACATCCAGCCCTTCCAGAAGCCCTTTCACCATGTCTACCCTAACCCTTGGCCTAACAGTGATTTCCGAAAGAGAATTCAAGCTTCCGGCGGGAGGGATGTCCCAGTCCCCCCTCAGGAAGACTGAGGCAAAGAACCCATTGAAAATCTCAGCCTTACCATCAGCTGCGAGCACCAGGTTGCCCGACGAGTCCCTCAGGGGCCCGACGTTGCCCGGGGCTCTCTTTTTGCTCCCCATATATTTGAAAAAGGACTTCCTGTTGTCCTTGATCCTAGACTCTAGGCGAAGCTCTACTCCCACCTTGGCCTTCCTAATAGCCCTCCTGCACTCCCGAGCACAAGAGGAGTACTCCTCCTTGGAGACAGCTCCTCTCTCATAGGTTGTATGCCTCCCACTTAGCCCTTCGGGTCCCCCAAATATCCCTATTAAGCCATGGGGGCTTCCGGGCACCTTTGCCCATCTTGCAGGAATGGTCACCCTTTGGGCTCAGAGGATCATTTCCTTGAGGAACATCTACCCTTCATGGACGCCCATGTCCTCAACCCTACAGGCCCTCAGCGCCTTCTCAACTAGCCTCCTGAGCTCTCTAAAATTGGCGCTTTTGAAGTCTGGGACCCTAGTCCTAGTGTGGGCTCTAGCTACACTGAGCCGGATAGCAAGTTCTATCAGGCGATGATCGCTATCTCCCAGGGAGCCATGAACCTGGAGACCTCTAACCAGATCGTCCCCCAAGGCCAGGACCAGATCCAGCACCAGGGGGGATGTGCTGGGGCCATGCACCTCCTGGACTAAGTGGAGGTCCTGCAGCTACACCAGGAACCTCCAGGACCTCTCAGACTTGGCCGACTGCTCCTCCCAGCAGATGTCCAGGTAATTAAAATCACCCATGACAATGACATTCCTCGTCCTAGCTGCCTCCTTGAGCTGGCCAGCAATTTGGAGGTCCAGCTCCTCCCTCTGGTTGGGTAGTCTGAAGCAGACACCCACCATTAAATCCTTTTCCCCTCGTACTGAGAGAGTACTGATAGAACTGGTAACATATACCAGCGTAGAACAGACGTGGGGGAAGGGGGTACGCATGCGCGCACGTGCACACACACATACTAAGCACTTGAATCAATAAACGTGGCATCTTGCCTTATCCTCCCTCATAAGGTCTTGCTTGTGATTTGAGCAACTGACAATTTGCATAACACAAGAAGGCCATCTGATCCCCACCAGATTTATTTTCTCTGCTGTAGCAATAGGAAGGAGACAAATTCAAGGAAAACCTCCATTAATTAGATTCTACACCTGAAAAATTATAACAAATGTATACATTTTACATATGGAGAATCTAATTATTGGGGCGTCATCTTATAATCAGAATATTCTTATATTTGAGTAAATAGAGTACATTTAAATACTTCCTAGAATTCCTGACTAAACTTTTTGATCATTGATTGGTTAATCATGTTACGTAAAAATAAAGAAAAAACCAAAAACCTGATCCTATAGTCATTTAACATGCAGAATACTCTCTAACACTGTGCCTTAATGTTTGAAACACATACTTGCATTTCAATAAAACCTGCGCAGTGCTTTGTGTATTGTGAGCAGTTTGCACAAGGAACTCCCGCTGGAAATCAGACAAACAGCTGGAATATGTTCAGGAGGATCATCACATTAGAATGAGGACTTCCAACAGCTGTAAGCAGACTGCATTTTATATTTTCCCCTTCTTACTGAGTTCAGCTATTAAAATTTAAATAGAAAAGCAAAGCTTCACTGTTTCTATATGACTCCATCAGACCAGTGATCTGTGGCAGGTGCTGGCTGCTGTGGGGCTTCCAAGAAGCTTAAAGAGAAGTTTATTCATTTCCTTGTTTTTAACCTATAAACCTCTGAATGGATTAGGATCTGCCTTTCTAATACAATAGTTTAGATCAGCAAAGACATATGACAGAAAACAATTTCAGTCCAAATGGAAGGTGCTGGCTATGTGTCTGTCTCTACTGGCCTGGAATAGTCCAAATCTGAGGACCTTATGGGAAAGGGCAAGGCACTTTTCAACCCAATAATTTGAAAGTGAATGAGAACTGTAAGAAGTGATGAACTGCTGGAGAAAAGTAGTTTTTCATTTGCCTGGACTCCCTGTTTGCATAATATTGCAGGATTTATAGCTTTAAAAAGGATGCCTGTGGCTTTGACATTTCTCTGAAGATAGGAGGACATAGCTGCTTTCCAGCTGTATTGGGAGTCTTCTGAAAAGGTCACAGGTATCTAAATAAGCACAGCTTGAAAGATACTACATTAAATTAAAACGAAATAAAATTCTGGGTTGAGATAAATCTGTTCTTTACCAGTACTGAGCCACTTGTAAGAGATTATGTTTAAGAGCAATAAAGCTCAAACGAGAAACTGACAACCAGGGTTTACAGAAAATAATGACAAGTCAAACACAGCTGGAGACAATATATTAGTAACACAAATGCCTTTGTGTTAGCTTTCTAACATTTCACCATCAAGTAATCTAGATAACAAGCCTTTTCAGATTCCCCCCTTCTCTGTGCCTCTTCACTGAATCCGCTTCAAACTTTATGTCTTAAACAGTATGTGATTGTGTTTTGCAGCACAACACTTAGCACAACATGGCAACGTTTAGTGGACTAAAATTTGGCTGCCTATTTTAGAACTCAACTCCTGCCCCCTCCAACAATTCCAGATATGATATGGCCTCTAGAAGAGTAAATAAACATCAGAAGATGGCATGGTAACTCTATTAGACATAAAGACCCTTAAACCATATTTTAACAAATCTCAAAGGCAACAGTGTTACAGCATCTCTTGATGTTTAGATTCAGAGGTGTGATTAAGGAGACAGACAACTGCAAAATACGCATAAATCAGATCCCCCTTTTTCACTGTTTTCCACAGACTGGTCATTAGGTAGACCTCTGAGGTACAATTTTATATTTAAAAAGATGTATTGTTTAAATTATTTTTTAATTCCCGGAGTTATGGGAACTTCTGTATAATAAGCACATGAATAAAGAAAAGATGATCTGTCGCTGATCAGTTATTGGTTGAAATGTAATAATTCTCAAATTCTGAAGGATTAGCATGCTCAATTTGAAAAACAGGTTTCCCTCTCCTTTACACATGTTTACACCAGTCAGAACCATCTCAGACTAGTTCAAACAATTTCCTAGTGCAAGTGCTGGAGAGGCCAAATGGGGGCCATGCTCTTCTTGACCTACTGCTCACAAACACGGAAGAATTGATAAGGAATGTAATACTGAATGGCAACTTGGGCAGAAGTGACTATGAGATGTTTGAATTCAGGACCCTGAGGAAAAGGAAGGAAGGAGAGCAGCAGAGTAGAACCTGGACTTCAGGAAAGCAGACTTCATCTCACTCAGAGAATTAATGGGCAGGATCCCCTGGGAGGCCAGTCTGAGGGGGAGAGGGGTCCAGGAGAATTGACTGTACATTAAAGAAACCTTACTGAGGGCACAGGAGCAAACCATCCCAATGTGCAGAAACACTGGCAAGTATAGCAGAAGACCAGCTTAGATTAGCAAGAAATTCTTCAGTAAGCTAAAGTACAAAAAGGAATCTTATAAATGGAAACTTGGACAAGCAACCTGGGGGAGTAATGGAGTATTCACTGGGAATGCAGGAAGTTGCAGTTATCAAGGGTAACAAGGATTTCTACATGTATGTCATCAACAAGAGGAGGAGCAGGACAAGTGTGGGTCTTTTACTAACTGGGAAAGCCAACCTAGTGACAGAGGATGCAGAAAAAAAAATGGAGGACTCGATGCCTTTTTCACCTCAGTTTTCACAAGCAAAGTCCCATACTACAGCATCTGACAGCACAGTTTGTGGAAGAGGTGACCAGCCAACTGTGGCAAAAGAACAGGTTAAGGACTATTTAGAAAAGCTGGATGTGTACAGGTCCATGGGCCCAGATGGGACGCACCCAAGGGTGGTAAGGGACTTGGCCAATGTGATTACAGAGCTGTTGGCCATTATCACAAATGGTCAGCTTCAACTCAGTCTCTGGTAAAATCATGAAGCACATCCTCAAGGAACCCACTTCTAAGCACTTGGAGAAGGTGATCAGGGACAGTCACAGCATGGATTCACCCAGCACAACCTGACTGCCTTCTATGATGAAATAACCGGGTCTGTGGACACAGTGAGACCAGTAGATACGAAATACAGCAAAAGCTATGTTAACTGGCACTTTATTAGCTGGACAACTCTATTAACCAGCTTCTGAGGGACGCGGCAAAGGCAAAATCGGAAGTACCACTTCTGGGTTTTGCCACTGCCATGAGCAGAGTACTTGCCACTTCTTTGGCCCAGACAGCCTGAGCAGGGCCAAGCAGCCTGTGCAGGGCCCCCCACCCTGTCCCCTGGCACATTGACATCAGGGTGACCAGACGGCACACAATTGATTAACCAGAATATTCGTTTAACCGGCATCCCACATTCCCGGGGGATGCCGGATAGCATACCTTTTACTGTACTTTGACTTTAGCAAGGCTTTTTCTCACAAGCATACTAAGGAAGTACAGGTTGAATGAATGGACTGTAAGGTGGATAAAAAACTGTCTGGATCACTGGGCTCAGAGTGCATTGTTACATCTCAGCTCTGTGTTCTCGGGCAAACCCTGGCACAGGACACAGCCTGTCTGACTCGCAAAAGACTCACACCCCCCTCCCCCCGCCTCCCCTCCTCTACATAAATAAAACTGATTAAGATGCAGTGAGAGACACACCTAAGACCCTCCAGATACGAGTGACAAAAGTGAAACAACTGCCTAAGTCTCATTTGCATCCGAGATGGAACCAGAAGACCATTCATTTACATGAGAGATGGAGAACAGAAAGCCTGAAGCAGAGACTGCAGTGAATTCTGGAACCAGAGAAGCAGTGGAGCACTGCATGATGGGAAATCTGTGCTCCAAATGTTAATCAACCCATCTTCACACACACTGCAGCGGATGAAGCAGAAAACCCTGGGCAGGCTCTGCTACATCTCCAGGAGCCCAGTGCAGTGAGTGCTCAGCCTAGAGCCATGGTGGGGTCAAGACAGGAGGTACTGGAGCTGCAGCAGGTGGAGCCCACCCTGCTGAGCCAAGTTGAGCCAAGCCACGCAGCTGCTAGGATGAGGGCCACTCTGTCCGGCTGTGCTGCTCCTCTGGACTCAAAGGTGGGCTCAGCTCAAAAAGGTTAAAATTGCCATATTAAGACAACCTCAGTCATGGGCATCAGGATTTGGATTAATTATGGTCTTCAGTACTAAACCTGTTAAAAGAAATATCAATACACTATGCAAAGGCCATCTCTCTGCTTCTTCATTTTGATTTTTGAATTTATACACAGATAAATTTTAAAAGATGGGGAAAGATTAAATATTCAACTACCCCAAGGTATTGTTTCTGAATTCCTACAAGAGCAAGGAAAATGGCCACATTAAGGTATGTGTTAACTGCTCTCTATCCAGAACAGATTGAATCTCAAAGCATGCCCTATGTGCATCTGTTCTGAATGCTGGTAAACAGAATATGATAAAAATAAAAATATTCAAGAGTAAGGAGAAACAATAAAAAAAATAACACCACAAAATCTTTATGAGTTGAAAGTATAGATGATTCCCTGCTCTGCTCCACAGCTGTGAAAACCAGTAGAAATAACCCCAAATTCCCTACAGGAGGATTTCATTATTTATTTATATTAGAACCAATTCCTCCATTCTAAAGAGACTTCCAGAAGGCACAAAAGCAGAACAGCCAAGTTGCAATTTTCCCTCCACAGAGAAGCAAGTGAGCAAGAGAATCTGTACCAGACTCTCTCAGAATTACTTACCTCACTCATAGGCAGAGAAAGAAAATATGATCAAGGGAGGCTGGGAGGCGCGCACGCACGCACACACACACACCCCCCTCTCCCAAGCAACTAAGTCTGTCATAAGAAAGGAGAATGGGGGGGAGGGGTTGAGGCCCCTGTGGGGAAGGAGGGAGTGAAGCAAAGGCAGGGGCAGGGGCTGGGGTGAATGAGGCCTCAGGGCTAGGGCAAGTCATGAAAGGCTCAGAGACTGAGCAGCTCAGTCAGGGGCACCGGGGGGAGGGGTGGGGGATCTCTCACTGCTGCCTGAAACCCCAGGGCAGGCACAGGCGGCATGTGCCCACCCGATCCGTGCGTGAGGCAAAGGCAACTGCAGCTGTGGGCTGCGTTCCACACCTGCTGCTAGTGCCCCAGCAGCCATGCGATGCCATTTGCCTCCTGCACACTCACTGCACTGCCTGCCCGGAAGTGGGAGGCATGTAGCATTGCATAGCTGCCAGGGCACCAGCAGCGGAGTGCAGCCCACAGCATGAACTTCCTCCACCACACACAAAGCACAGCTTGGGGGTATGTATCACCTGTGGCTGGCCTGAGGGCATGGCGGCAGTAGCAACTCCCCCCATGCCCCTGGATGAGCTGTCTGGGCACCAAGCATCCCAAGACCCACCCTGAGGTCCCATTCACCACTTCCCCATAGGGGCCTCCATCTGCCCCCCAACATTCCTTCCCTCCCCCATGCCCTTTCCCAGCTACACATTTACCTGCTCAGCTAGGTGCTACTCTACACATGGTCAGACTGGGCTGAGTTCCCAGCTGCCTGCAAGCTCTGGCTGCTTGTCTGTCTGTATGTACCTGCCCCCCCTGTCACTGCAGCCACCCAGAGCCCACACTTAGGCTGCCTGTATTTGGGGGACATTGAGAACTGAGAAAAAATTGAAGAAATATGGTCCTTCCTCCTTGTTAAATGAAAGTGTATAGCACATAATGTATGAAGAGAGGATTAAAAGGAAGGAAAAATCTGTGTCAAATTTTCATCATCCAAGCTCTGGACACAACAAAATCATGTGTGGTATAAACTAGGAGATACAACTTCAATCATGGACTCGTAGGTTACAGTTCCTCCTGTGCGTATGCTATATGCAGTTTTAATTTTCAAGCCTGAGCCATGAAACAAAATTCAGCAAGCAGAAACATCAAGTTTCTCAATGAAATAATAAAATGGCAATAGTAATAAGTGCAATAGTAATAAGTAGTAAAAGGTTTTGTTCAATGGGAGAAAATGCATCTAGCAATGAAAATGGCTTTCCAATCATTATTTTTAGATCAAACAGTAGAGGGCGATATAGAAGAAGTGTCTACATCCCTTAGCAGTTTTAAATCTGGGATTGTTTTTGCTAAAACGAACAAACAAAAGAGCATTTGGAAAGTGAGCCCATTTGACACTGAAATAACACTGAGACTAAAACAATCTCAAAACCCTTGATTGCAAAATGGGTTTTAGCATTTCCAAATACACTACATTTATTAAAAAATTATGCCCATGCCTTTTACAAAATAACAATTTGGCAGGCAGCATGTTGTGTTAACAGATTCACTGTGTTAACAAGTTACATTTACAGCAATTTAAGTTAGCACAAATGTATAGAAAAAAATATCAAAAAATTTTAATTCGGGTTAAACTAGGGCTCCAATTCAAGAGACTGGTGTGGACAGGCACATACTTAAAGTACATATTTAACTGTTATACTTAGGTGCTTTCCTGAATTACCCTGCATTGGTATACTCTAGTTTATTATCACATTACTAAAAGTGCTACTTTTTGGAACACTTCGCAAGGTACACTTTAAAGTCTCACTGATAATTCAATTCCTACAATTTTCTAAGACACCTATTTTTGGGTCATTTGGGTTACTAACAAAAATTGATCTTGGATGATTTAATTTACGAATCTAGAAGTTTCTGGTTAGGCATTAACATGACTCATTTTAAATTCTCTGCTTTATTATTATTTTTACTATAATACATCTTGAAGGCTGTGCATTCAGGTCAGTACAAGCATAATACTAACAAAAATCCCTGACTGTGGTCAGGTATCTTTTCCCACAAGTACATTGTTGACAGTCATTTCATAGAATCATAGAAGTAGGGTTGGAAGGGACCTTGTAGATCTTCCAGTTCGACCCCCTGCCTGGGCAGGAGTGAAACTGGGCTCAAGTGACCCCAGTCAGGTAGGCATCCAAGCCGCTTCTTAAAGATCCCTAGAGTAGGAGCCAGCACCACTTCCCTTGGAAGTTGGTTCCAGATCCTAGCCGCCCTAACTGTGAAGTAGTTCCTATGTTTAATCTAAACCTACTCTTCAACAACCTGTGGCCGTTATTCCTAGTTACCCTGAAGGGGTAAGGGAAACAAGGGATTAAGGGAAACAAGGACTCCCTCAAACCCTTCTGGTCCCCCCTACTGAGTTTATAGACGGTCACAAGGTCCCCCAGCCTTCTCTTGTGAAGGCTGAACAGGTTCAGGTCCCATAGCCTCTCATTATAGGGTCTGCCCTACTGTCCCCAGATAATGTGGGTGGCCCTCCTCTGGATCCTCTCAATGTTGTCCACATCCCTCTTGAAGAGTGGGGTGCCCAGAACTGGACACAGTACTCCAGCTGTGACCTGACTAGTGTCACATAGAGGAGGAGGATCACCTCCTTGGCCCTACTCGAGATGCACCTGTGGATGCATGATACGGTCCAGTTAGCCCTGCCAACCGTGACCTCGCATTGTCAGCCCATGTTCATCTTGGAGTCAACAATGACTCCAAGATCCCTTTCTGCCTCCGTGCTCTCAAGAAGCGAGTTTCCCCATCTTATAGGTGTGCTGCCAGTTACTACTGCCCAAGTGTAGCACCCTGCACTTGTCCGTAATGAAATGCATCCTGTTTTTGTTAGCCCACCCTTGCAACCTATCCAGGTCTTTCTGCAGTCTTTCCCTCCCTACTAACATGCCCACCTCATCCCAAATTTTGGTATCATCAGCAAATTTGAACAGGTTGCTTTTTACCCCGTCATTCAAATTGCTGATAAAGAAATTAAACAGTGCAGGCCCAAGAACTGAGCCCTGGGGGACTCCACTACCCACTTCCCCCCAGGTCGAATATGACCCGTCTATCACCACTCTCTGAGTATGAGCCTTCAGCCAATTAGCAATCCATCTGACTGGGTAGGCATTGATGCCACAGTCGCCTATTTTTTTAATGAGGATGGGGTGGCAGACAGTGTGGTATGGGGTTTGTGGGGGATTGAGTATGGAGGGAATGTGACTGGGTTGTGCGAGGGGGTGTGGGTGCAGGGGTCTGTTTGTATGGCAGTGTGTGCTTGTGGGACTTGCTCTATGAACATACACACACTCCCTCTCCTTTCCTCCCTCACTATGCACACACGTACACACCCATCCCCTCCATTCTGTTCCTAGCCCCCAGGTACCAGTGTGGGCCTTGTGCACCCACAGTCCAGCAACACAGCCTGGTGCCATGTGGTGCTGGAAGCTGGAGGGTGCACAGGGAAGTAGTTAAAGCGGCGGCAGGTAGAGGCTTCCGGTGGGGGGAAGCTGGTGGGAGTCTGGAGTAGGACGGGCTACAGGTGAGATGGAGCCAAGCCAGCTTTGCTCCTAGGTCCTGCTGACTTCCCCTGGGTCCTACTGCCCCTGTCTCCTGTCACCTTTGACAGGCAGCCAAGACCAGATAAATATTAATTTTCAAAACTTTTTAAGTTCCCCACAGGCCGGATAGAATGGCCTAATGGGCCGGATCCAGCCCACAGACTGTATTTTGCCCACCCTTGCTTTATGCTTTGGACTTTTAAGATAACTTAAAATATTTAGCATGACTACATCTTTAAAAAGGCCATGAATGCAAATCAAAGACACTGAATATAGTACAAATCAAATTCTGTGTTATTTAGTTTGTTCTTAAAATTATCTCGTACAAGTGGAACAAAGAAAACAATTAGTTAAGTAGTACAATTATTCACTAGGGATTATTTTGTGAATGGCACATTGACAAGGAGAGGAGAACACAACACTGTTCATTTTGGCATTGATATACTCCTACAAACTAAAAAAAAAGTCAAGATGCGAATACACAAGATTTAGCAACACAAAAATTATGCGACTAACATCATTTGAAACTGAAGTTACTGTCATGCCTACTAAACAGCTGCTTTGAATCTCAGTATAACACAAACTTTGAACTTCACAGAAGATTGTGAAACATAATTTTACTTCTGAAACACATGCACAAAGCACTTTCTAAAAAAGTCAACAAAATGTGTTTATATTCACAAATTCCTAATGTGCTTTAAAAACTCAGCAACCAGTAAGTTGCTCAGAAACTTGAAGCTCAAGAAAATATATGATGCTAACAATTAAAGTGTCCTAAATGTACTTAGCTAGGCATTTTAGATTTAAAAGAGATTGTGTGTTTCAAAAATTAAGGAAACACTATTTATAAAGTGAGTAGAAACTTACTACCCTCCTTTTTCAATGTGTAAGTGAGTTCATTGGGAGGCTTAGAGCTTTGGTGTTTTAAACATGCAAGGAAACCCATCTTTAGGGGCCTGCAGACATGCAGGAAGCTTACTCCAATGTACGGTAATTACAGAGCCTTGAAGCAGACTCTATTAATTTAACTAGCATGCTTAAATACAGCATGCTGTGGGCATTTTAATTAGAGCAGCTCTGGAGCCCTTTTAACTAAAGCTCCTCCTCCACCCCCAGAGCACCTGTAAAGACTCCCTTTACATCTTAATCCTACCTGGCTTAGCCAAAGCAACTAAGAAACAGACCTAGAATCTTGTGAGTCAAGACAAAAGTAAATTGCCTGAGGCTTATTCCAGATAAGATAAATATGATTTAAAGGAAGCTGGAATAGACAACAGGAAGTAATGACAGATCACTACCAGCCTTTAAATCTGAGGGTGTTTAACTGCTACTGGTCAGTCACTTAAACCTACAGTTTAGTGTTTTAATATTTAAAACACAGTTCCTGGTCCATTTAAGTACAATGATGGTCAAGAAAGCATCTTAATAGATATCTATGCCCAGTCAGAGACATATAGCCTCACTTCTAGCATTCTGGCCTGAGCCGCTACAGGCACGTGGCTGCATTTCCTCAGCAAAAGGTAGATGTTGTTTTATTTCTGTTTCAATTTAATCTGTACTCACCATAATTCACCAGTGAGTGAGTGAGAACCTCTGCACAGCAGCAGCACCAAGAGGAGAAGAAATTTCTTCCCCTGCAGCTCCTGCGTATATGGGAAAGAAGCCTTCCCACCGCAGGGAGCCCTCAATCTTCTTCTTGCCCGGGGTACTAAAACATTTTAATCCACCTCTAACTAATACATACTTTTTACTTACATCCATGCAAAATTCTATTAACTTTTACATACATTAATAATAATTTTGCATATGGGAAAAGTTAAGTGCACATATCTACAGGATCAAGGGTTCTAGGTCCAGAGCTGCTGTTTACCTTTAACAATCTATAATATCAAAGGATAGTGTCAAATTTTCACTTGCATAAAGTTCTGCTGGTGACTCACTTTGGAGTCAAATACTGAAACTGCAGAGTCAACCAGAAGAGTTATTACAGAGCAGGGGCAGGCAATTATTTTGGGCAGAGGGTTGCTTACCAAGTTTTCATAAGCCGCCGAGGGCTGCATGGGTAGCCCCACCCCTTGACAGATGCCCTGTCCCCTGGTTGCCATCTTGGAACCAGAAGTCCCGCCCTCTAACCCTCAACCTTTGTCACCAGAAGTCCCTCCCCTTGCCCCTAGAAGTACTTCTTTTAGCAAAGGTTTTGCCAGCTCAGAACCAGAAAAATACCAAATTATATTCTAAAAATAGAACATCTACAACATTCATTAATCTGATTTCAAAAAAATCTTTTTGTCCCAGTCTGCATGCATTTGTATAGTGTACACAGAGGTGATTGTGCAATAGCTTGAAATGAAGTCTTATGCTTATATGTTGTATGGGGGTATAGGTTTGTCAGGGCCTGTGGGTGTGTATGTGGATATATGGTGTTTGGGGGGCGGGGGGGTGACTGGGCTCTGTGAGGGGGTGTGGGTGCAGGGGTCTGAATGTATGGCAGTGCAGAATAGGGCGTGGTTGCATGTATATGGTGGCAGGTGCTTGTGGGACCCCACCCTATGAACATACCGACCCACCCACCCACAGAGGCCCTGGGGTACCGGCATGCCCTTGCTCCTGCAGTACAGTGATGCAGCCATGTGTAGGGAAGGCTGCCACAGAGGGTGTGTAGAGCAGGGCTGAGCTAGCCTCTCTCCTGACTCATGCCAGTTTCCCCTGGGTCTTACTGCTCCTGTCAACTTTGACAGGGAGCCTGCAGCAGATAAATATTAATTTTCTAAACTTTGCAGGTGCCCCATGGGCCAGACAGAATGGCCTGGGGGGCTGTATTTTCCCACCCCTGTTACAGGGTGCCCGTCTTCAGTTACTAAGTATACTCCCTCAAGCAGATCAAGGCTGCCATGATGAGGGAAGGAGTGGGGCTGGCACTGAGGCCAGGAAAGGCACAGGTGCTACATAGCCAGGCTGGGGTGGGGTGGGGCATGGGATGGAGCTGCAGCTCATCTGAGGGATGCAGGGAGGGGGTGGAGGACAGCTCCCACTGGTGCATGTACCCTTGGAGGGCATGGTAGGGGTGTGTCCCCAGATCTGCACGCAGGGCAAGGTAAGTCTGTTGGGCTACATTTCTGGCCACCTCTGTGCTGTGATATGGTTGTGCTCGTGCACCAGGCATTTATTAGCAACATTATCAGCCCAAAAAAGCTGACTGCCAATAATGTCAATTTTCCTTATATCGGTGTTGATACAATATTGGACTGATGTTTCGGTGCACCTCTACCAGATGATAACTCCCTCTCAGATCTCTCAGTTCTAATCCTCAAAGGGAACTTACAAAACACCTTCCATAGACAAGCCTACGAACTTCACTTCATAAATCTACTGGATACAAAAAAAAGACTCAATATAGACATTGGATTTATGACATTACAACCTGCCCAATATCTGATTCACTAGGTACCTGCCAGACCTGACCTATACTTTTCTTTCCCCACTTCCTCCCATCCTTTTCTGCCCTTTGTCTTCCTAACTTCCGGCTATTTACCTTTTCACAGACAGCCTCTTTTCTAACTTGAAAATCTACTATTGTAGAGTATGAATGACTCATGGCTCCAGCAACTGGGGTGGAACCATGCCGGTAAGCAGTGTCAGCAGTAGGGGAGGGGGTGGCGAGCAGCATGCGGCCGCATTGACAGCAAGGGGGGCTGGTGACCACATGCAGCTGGCAGTGGCAGCCAATCTCGGGGGAGGGGGCATGCCCCCCCTTGCTCCCCTACATGTCACCTATGCTGCAGAGTCTCCCTTGCTCACCTTTGGCTCCCCCCCATTCCTGCCTCTTCCCTATTCTACCTTTGTTTTCCTCATTTTTACCTATTTACATTCTCACTGACATCCGGTCATACTTTTAGTTTCTTTCATTCCTTGGAGTCTCAGAACAGCAGAGACATCCTAAGCTGAAGAAGGATGACTGCACCTGAAAGCTTACAAAGAACCTTTTTCCAGCTACTCAATTGATCTAATAAAAGATATCCCATCGACCCAAAAACCACTCCTGCATGGAAAGCATCATTCCATTATTCTCATTTAAGAAAAAGGAAGAAGGGAAAAAGGAGAATCCATCATATATCAAAAATCCAGAAATGCCTAGCTTGTTGGGAGTTTTTTCACCTCCCAAGAATGGTTGTTTCCTATTCTTTTTAATAATATGAATTCCTAAACCTATTAAAAGGTGGCAAAATAATCAGAAGAGAGAGAGAGCCAGGACAGGGTGGTTTAGTCAATTTAATATTATTAATACTAATTCTGCAGGAAGGGTCTCAACTACAGGAGACTGAAATTCCCAAATCAAAGACAAGAGATGAAGCTGATGACTAGAAAAGTAGAAACATTAAAATTTTAAATGATGTGCCCTATCAGGTAACCAGTCTGTCACCCTTATACTACTGGGCTGATTAGCATATTGTTCAGGCTAGTTTCCAATTCAAGAAGTAATGATGTTTCACCCACTTTGCTAGGAGCATTGTTCCACAGCCATGTGCATTTCAATCTGTAAAATAAGGTCCTGATTTTTAATCCAAATATCAATTCTTCAAGATTAAAACTTAGTCCCCCATGTCATATTGAATGCAATATTTGAATGCTTATAATAGTTGCCCATTAGCCAGTTTAGAAAAAGACAAGATTCATCTTCTTAACTAAGCCGTTGTTTTGGCCTACATGCGGAAGGTCCTGACTTTGCTCGAAGTCTTAACTCTCGAATTTTATCTTTAGAGGCCTTTAACAAAGTTAACCTAAAAATGACCCTTAAACAAACATCCTGAGAGATCAAACCCTAGAGCCTTTGAAAGAGTGAAAAGAAAAGGTCAATGCAGTGGTGTGGAAGTTCCCCAAAGTAATTAATATAGTCAAGAAAATAAACTGATTAACAAGCAAAAGAAATCTGTTGCGTAAGATCCGAGCCCAAATTTGGGAGTAGTGACAGGTTTGGGTAGGAGAGGGGCAAGACAGCAACTCACTCAATAAAAACTGTAATCTACAGTCCCAATTTGGAGGTAACCTCACTTGCAGAACAACGAAGGAAGAATCTTAAGTGTAGGCCAGATCAGGCTGATCACCTGAACTACTCCCTCTGTGAACATGAATTTCTTAGTTCACGCTGAAGCCTAGGAGCACCCGAAGGGGACTAAAGGAAGGGGACTCATTCCTATCACTGCTAAGACCAACCCTAACTAAAGACTGAAGGTATACCTGGGGATTTGGCTTCTCGAAATTCTAGGATTGCAAGTATATTATAAAAAATAATAGTATTGATTCAAATTTAACTTTTAGTTGCAATTGTTTTAAGGAAGTGCATTTGGAACATTGTTTCTGATATATGTAGTTATTGTGTCCTTAATGTTTGTGGTATTTTCTTAAAGCTAAGCAGTGTTATATGTGTAGCAAAGAATTTTAAAATAAAATTGCGTTGTATGAATTAAGTGTGCAATCATTGTGAAATCGTGCAAGTAGCTAAAAATTTCCCAGCCAGTGCATCAAATGAATCATAAATTATGTGGGATTTACTCTATTTCATAACCCACTAGAGACACCCCATAATAACCCCATGCTCCTTGTTCACTCCAAGACCCAAGCCAAAATTGAACTCTAAAAAAGAAAACTTTTCCTATTGCTGCTACTGGTCTGTTTAAATATACATTTGTGCATAAATTTGGTGCACATAAGTTACAGCCTGTGTGTGCAGGCATCTTTTGTTTCCTATCACACAGCTAGGAGGAAACAGAGTATTATGAGAATGCTAACAAATCCCAGGGTAAAATGAATGGGCTTCCATTTTGCCCTGTCCACCTAGATTAGAGTAGCACTAATCTACTCTGTTTCTTTGGGAAGAACTACTGGAGCAGGAAAAAGGACATGTATGATGTCAACACTGATTTCTGAAGTTGAGAAGGAGCAGAGGGAAGAACCTTCAAGATGGGGTACTAGAGAAAATATAAATCTGCTGGAAGCAACTGTCAAGGGGGAAGGAAATATCAAGAAGGGGAAAGTGAAGAGGCTGCTCAAAAACACTGAGCTAAGGGCATACATGTTTCTTGGTGGTGTGATGGATGTAGAAACTGGGTAGAGTACAGAAAGATGGCTACCCTTAATCAGGTTGGTGAATTTACTTCCAAAGTACACCATTATTTTCCAAAATGTTCTTGGAGAAAATCCATGTATTAATTTAACTGAGTGCTTCTTTGAGATGTTGGCCAGTCACACACACAGAATCTTCCTAAGATTTGGAACAACAGATCCAAGAAATTGCTTGTGCTGATACTAAGAGATGTAGTTATCCCCATTAAAAAAAAAAAAAAAAAAAAAAAAAGCAGGCTTCATCTGGATGCAGCTTACATGCTCTTCAGCAGCCTGTACTATAATACCAAGAAATGAATAGCCTTGATACCCCCCTCTTCTTTAGAGACATGCCTGTGTCCAATCCAGCTCACCACTCCCAGCAATGATGTCAGCAATTAAGGCTTACTGCAACCAGCAAAGGAGAATAAGGAAATTAAATAAAACACTGGTATGATACTTCCAGCAGATTTAAAAATGTTATCACTCCTCACTGAAATTAATAACAATTTAGTCACACACTACAGAATTTACAGTAAAAGCTCTAAGGCAAGCCTATGTGGGCTTTCAATAAACTTTCCAGACCTTCACCAAGCATTAGCCATGGGCCTTAATGCTTACAACAGAAACTCGCAAACCTGAACATGGCTGACAGTTTTCCCTGAGACCAGTACCACTCAATACTAGTCACTAGAGGATGCATGGGGACTTTGCAGCTGTACCTTCTTCCCAATTGACTAATCACCTCTGCAATGACTTAACTGCTAAAACAACTGATGAGAAGTCAAGTCAACATCTCTTGTGTTGCTCTCTGTTCTAGAATATTGGGCAAATCTTTTGGAAGACTTAAACACATATTCATGTAAAAAAGTCATAAAACATTATCTACCATAAAAATACCAAATGGATTGTTAGACACTGAAAATAATTTATGTCATTAAATATTCAATATTTTAAAGCATTATCCATTGTGTTTGATTTTTAATCCTTCACCCCAAATGTAATATGCTATACTTGACAGAAGCATTTGTATTGCAAAGAGGCACTATAATTTACCATTAAAAGTGTTTTAATGAGATTGTTTCCTAGTTATTATCCAAAGTTGGATAACAGGTGCTTTATTTGGTTTGGCCATCATGTTTTGGGGATTGTTTTTCATTTAATCTAAAATTTGTATTAAAGCCTTGATCAAAAAACAAACAGGACAACTAAGAGAGTGACACTATATTTCATAGAAAAAAAAAAAAAAAAATTATTCAGAAAACCTAAGAATTGGGGGGGGGTCTTAATATAATCTAAAGTATAATTATCTTTCAAATATATTTCTAGTTCTTTAGAGAAATTCACATTATAAATTAACATCTTAAACTAATATTTTAATTATGAATGGAAATCCTGCTCCCAAGAAGTTTATTCCTATCCCTTTTAGTTTTAGAACCTAGTCAAATGGGAACAAATGAAAAACATCCATATTAAAAAAAGACAACAACAAAAGAACAAAAAAACCCCACTATCTTGGTATCAGCATAGCAAAAGCAAAAATCAAGACACTCAAGAAACTCTCAAATAATGATTTATCAAATCCATCATTTTGACTACAGGTACAAACACATTACACAAATTAGTTCCTCTGAAGCTGGATTTTAACTCCAGAACTAAATTTCATTAGGGATTTAGCAAGCCCTAAAATATGAACAACTAAAACAGATAAGTGGCTTATGTTAAAAAAGCAAAATAATATATAGGATACAGAAGTTTCTGTAAAAAGGTCTAGTCTTAATGCTGTCAACAATATTCATTAGGCACCACATACTGTTAATTATCAGTCTTTAAAAAGGCTTAAATCTGGATATGTTTACTTATTCATTTTGGGGTTAGTCGTGGAATATTACTATGAAAAATGCACTGAAAGTCTATGTCTACTAGCTATTTAAACACTAGAGTATTTAAATAATGCAAAGCATTTGGGTTCTGATGTTTTATCTGTTTCTAACAAAGAACACACAATCAGCTTCCAGCATAATCAAAATCATCCTCATTCTAGCATTTTCTTTATTCTTCAAAATCAAAATCCTAACCACTCCAAGCATGCTCACCATGTAGAGTCACCGAAAACAATACATTTCCCCATGCTGAGTATATAGGGAGTTACCTTTTTTCCTTTCTTTTTCCTGTGAGCCGGTTTAGCATTTCTCTCCTTTGCCTCCTCGCTCATTTTTCAGCAAGTAATTATACAGGGTAGGGAAAAAGGGATCACTGCTTATATTCCAACATCTAATGCTACTGCAAATATTCACAGCGTTGAAACCAAAGTCCATCTGCTGACGTTTCTCAGACAAGTAACAGAATAACTGCTGTTTAAAACAGCCCCTGCTCCTCCTGCAGACTTCAATTGCTCGTAGTCTTGCTGTTTTCTTCAGTAAGGAGCTGGGTGTTCACATCAAAAAGTCTATTATTTCTCTAAAAGAAAAAACAAAAATATTTTCCTCTTTCCCTTTTATCTAATCTTTATCCCTGAAATAAGATCTTGATGACACTTTGTAGATTGTTCATCCACAGTATTTCCACACTCTAAATGGTGTTGACACAGAAATTAGCAGCAGGCTGCTGACAAGCCCCAGCAGCTTTTACCAATGGACGATTTGCTGTTTCTTGCAGATGAAGAAACCGAGCATTAATTGCTCTGATTGCTAATAGCCTACAATACCAAAACATATGTTGAATGCATCAGGGCATACCAGAAAAGAAAGCCTCTAAGAGAGAATGATAAAAGATCAGGTTACTGGATCTCAAAGCCACTCCCAGACTGATTCAAACAATAAAAGACAACATGCTGCTGAAGAAACTGCTGGATGAATATTTACATTTCCCACTGCTACCTACCCCAGTCTAAAAGATCTGCAAATTGCCAATCTGAACATTAACATTTAGAATATTATTAATTATTAACTACATAAAAGCACCACCAATATTTCCATAAAGCACGTATTTACAACTGTTCCGGTCTCTTAACAGTGCTCGCCACCCCTGTTTGCCTGCTCATATGAGAGGATTTAAGACCCCTTAACTAAGTAGATCTCTGTTGGACTAGAATGTTATGTGCCTTGTGCGTGTACAAGTCTATGGAAGGTCACAGATCATGTTTCCACGCGCTGACAACCTACTCAGCAGAATGTTCTTGGCTTGTTCTGCCTGGGTCTCCAGTGGAGAATCAAAAATGATTGAGACTCCATTATAATCTCTCCCTCCACTCTGTGCCCATTGAGTCATATGCCAATTCTGTATGCCCCATGAACTACAGTGTGGCAATAACAGCATTAATTCAAAATGGATCTAAGTAATACTACTTGCTGCTTTTAAGATGGCACATCCCTTCATAAATGAGCATGTACACTAACTACACCACAGCTAGCGCTTGCCAGCTCAGACTCATCCTCTCAGGAAGATATGACCAGAGCTGATGTGATTGGTTATTAGCTGCATTGGTACCACTGTGATCTTTGTAGCACATTAAATTCACATACTGTATGGAAACTTTGACCAGATCAGAAATGCCAATACCAGTAATTTTGACTGCCTGCATATTGTTAAAAATGCTGTCTTCCATAAATATCCAGTTTTCATCTTTTGCTACTCCTGCAAGTCTACATATTCAAATACCCATGTTTACCAATCTGTGTAACAGGTCACCCTCCCCAACGCCATCTTCCTGGTCATCCGTGCCTTATTTGGGGTGCCCTTGGAGCCCTCTTGGAATTCTTCTGTCCTGCCCTAATCTCGTCTGCCTTGTATTGACGGAAATTATTATACAAACAGGAGACTGCCTATTATATTGGGTATGTCATGGTCTCTCCTAGAATGGCCTGACCCCTTTTCTCTAGCTAGGCCTCCCCGTCCAAACCCATTAAACAGGGTTTGACTCTGAGGCTCTAGCTTTTCCTTCCAGTACCTGGAGGCTTGTGGCCCCCTTTTCTGCTCCCTTCTGGAGCACAGCACTCCCTGGCCCAGAGGCACGGGTGCTAGCCCCACAGCCAGGGGATCACAAGTTCAATACCAGGTCAAAACTGGTACAACTCCCACCAAGCCAAATAATAGCAAAAATATATATGTGTACCCCCAGGTGCACCAGGTCTCCCTGTTCTTTTTAAGATCAACCCAAAACTGTGCCCTTACTGGCTCTCCACAACCCTGTCTCCCTCTGTGCCTTTTTTCCCCCCAAAAAAGCTGCGCCCTCACTGGTGCTGGGGTCTGTGCCCCCAAAAGCTGCACCCTCACTGGTGCAGGGGCTCCAACTCCAGAGTGGGTCCCCAAAAATGAGGCCTCCTCCATCGCCCAATAGACTCACCCAAACCTCTGGTCTTATTCAATAAATCTCAAAAACAAAATAATAATAACTGCACATGCTCAATCCATGCAGCGGATCAGCTTACATGACCTCTCTTCGAGTCTTGGCTCTGCACCGCCAGCTACAATCCTGGTTGTGGATGCAGTCATCTCACAGGGGCTTCCGTAGCTTCCCCCTTCCTGCCGTGGACCGCTCCCCAAACTTCTTCCCGGAGCTCTCAGGGGCACTGCTTCCCCTTCAGCTGCTGACCTCCTTACTGCTGTTCAGCCCAGGGTTTTTATAGTCCTGCCTCTTCCAGTCAGCTGACTAGCCATCCCAGTTCAGCAGTTAACTCCTTCCTCACCAGCCCTCTGTGCCCAGAAGGTGCACCTTATAGGGGCGCACCTTCTTCCTCATGACAGGGTTAGGGTTCCCTGTCACAGTGTGCCAGAAAGCAAAACACTCCTTTATATTTGAGGGATAGTGATTTCACCTATACTGCTAATTTCCTTCTCAGCTTTCTCCCTTATTCACCTCTCAATGATTTTTAGTGCAAATACAGGCAGTCCTTGACTTGCAACATTTTGAGTTACAACATTTCACGCTTACAACATTTATAAATTGACACCCTGTTTCAACTTTATGACGTAAGTTTTGACTTAAACGCTTGATCTGATGCAATACCATGCCAGCGAACAAGTTCACTGCGTTGCTCATCTCCCTGGAGAACATCTGTCCAAACTTCCTTGGACACTTTCCTTAAGAAAGCAGGCAAGCCTCCAGAAAAACCTGCAGCCAAGACTCCTGAGAAGACTCCAGCCAAGATCCTTTCAAAAAGTCCAACCAAGATCCTTTCAAAAAGTCCAGCAGAGTCACCTCAAACAAGTCCTTCCAAATCAATATAATTGCTATTTACAATACATGAATGTATTACTCATCTATATTTGATCGAGTACAAACTTCTGGGGTATTTTTGGTGAAAATAGGGTATCAAGCCTCAGTTCAGGAACCAATCCCCCATTTATAACATTGTTTCTTATTAGAAAATTGATTCCTAGTTACAATGTTTCAACTTGACATGGTTTTCAGGAACCAGTTGTGTCATAAGTCCAAGGACTGCCTGTACGCAATATCTCTATCCCATATAGGATGTTTTTCATATGTGGGCAGCAAGACTTTAGGCTCCATATCTGAATGTACTGTGAGCATACCATACACATGCTTAGCCTCCATACAGATGGGGAAACTAATACTCTACAGCATCACAAAGAAATTTGAGAGTTTGATGACCTGTGCCTCAAACACTGTAGAGTTTAACTAAAACACTGGCAAGATCCTACTGATACAATTTACCTTAAAACTGCATTCTAGACATTACTGGCATGTGGACAGAAGTTGTATCTAGCATTTATATAAAAGTGGTATCTAAAAGCTACTGGAAATTTACAACAGGAAGCTCGCTTTTAATGGCTGTTTCACTGAGGAGCTTTCCGATTTCATGTTCTTGTACAGATACCATGTTATAAACTAAAGTTTAACAGAGGGGGTTAACAGAGGGGAAAACAGTGCTTTAACGTTTAAGTAATTTACTCCAGTGCTGTATGTCTCGTTTCTTTAAATAGTGACAGTCTTTTGTCTTATTTACAGTACTTATTATTAGTGGCTTAATGAGAACATTAAAGGCACATTTAAATTGTGACCGAATATTTGTATTGTCAGCCCTGTGTAAAGAACATTAGTTTGCAGCCACTTTAATTAAAAAGACACAACACTGAAAAGCTTCCTTTTTATGGGGGAAAAAACAATATTCCATGTCAAGCCATTAGTTTTAAGGGAAAAACCATGTTCAAATGAATTAAGGCCTAAATGGTAAAGTCTGCTGGAAATCAAAAGCTAAGTGGAAAACCATATGTACCATCTCTTGTTAATATGAATCATTAAGTAGGACAGTGTAAGTACTGGGTTCCTGGGAGGTTTGGAATTCTTAAGGCCTATATAATTCACAGATCTCAAGGTCTCTCTGAAACACCACTACAAACATGCCACTACAATCCCAGTTCCTCCATCTTCCACCACAGTATAGCTAACTCAGGAACTCTGCTCACATTCATTCTCACTCATTCCTGAGCTAAAGTAACATTTCAGGAATTATGATGACATTATCCAGCCTCCAAAAGTTTGGAAAAAAAATGATGTTTGTGAGAGTTGTCCCCAGCCATTTCTTATCCAACCAGCCACCCTTTTTGCTCCCAGTAAAACTTCATAGTGATTGAGTTCATGAACTTCTTCGAACTTAGAGGAGTATAAAACTATTTAAGCATCAACATTTTGACTATTTGTATGGCCTTTCTTCCATTTTCTCCATGTCTATGAATACTGGTAAGACCAGGAAGGCCATGAAATTTATAGCTCAACAAATTAAAAAGGTTTTTAGCACAGGTAATACCACTTAATTCAGCTGCAGAATGAGCTGAATCCAAGAAAGAAAAGTAGCTCTGAGAAATATCCAATAGGGATAAAGAAAGGTTTTCCTAAGATGTTCTTAGGAACACTTTCTCTCTCTTTCCTTTTAAAGCATACCTTAAAACTCACTTTTTCTTTTATCTCTCACAAAAAATGCTGTTAATTAATTGCTGACAGCAATCTTCCATCAAAATAAATGTTTTTAAAAAAGTAAGACCATGTCACCCTTTAAGTCTATCGGTATATATTCCTGAGCTTGATACACCACTGATGGAAGTAATCAACTGCAATTTGTGTGAATACAAGCTCTTGGGAATTGCTCTTAGACTGCAAGATCCTTTACACAGAGACCCTAGCCCGGACTCCCACTTCCCTCTGGTATTTGTTTGTGCAGTTCTCCCTACAGCAGTGGTTCTCAACTTTTTTAGTCTCAAGGCATCTGTTGTCAGACTTGAGGCACCGCTCCATAACTTTTGTGAATTGAGCAGCAACCCGTTTCAAAAACTAATTTATTACAGGGTTTAGCTCCTTGTAGAGAGGCTAGGCAGTGGGAGAAGGAGAGCAGCAAGGCAGGGAGAGCCCTGAGCCTGTCTTTATTTGATTACCTCTTCACACTTCTTGCTACCCCCTCCAAAGGATCTTGTGGCACCCTGATGACCTGGTTAAGAATCATTGCCCTATAGGCTGGAAAAGCCAAGAGACCAGCAGGGCAGGGGCTGCTCCAACTTAAACTGTACATCCCCATAGTAACTGTGATCTTGGCCTACTGTGATTCTAACTGTGATCTTGGCCTACTCTCACATTCTCTTGAAGTTAGGATACAAGATAGTGAAGAACAATTATGCCAGCCATAAACCAGTTAAACCCTTTGATAGGTTGTATTTTGGAGGCATTTCCACTATGTTTCATTTCCCGAGAAGCATAAAGGGAAGCAACTGAGGACCAGGAATATATATTATCTTCTATGCCATAATGAACCAACTATATACAAACAGCACTTAAAAAAAATAACAATATCACACAAAAGTAAAATATGGAACAAGCCATTTTGGCAAAAAAGAAAAAAATGGCATCCAAGATGATGTAAAAATCTTACTGAAAGAAAAACAGTGCTTGATCAAAGTCAAAGCTCTTAAATTTAAAACAAGCAAAGCAGAGAATTCCCAGAATACACATGCATAGAATTGCTTTCAAAAACTCTAAAGAAACATCATTCATAAAATATTCTAGTGAGGTTTAAACGCATAGCAATTTGCTTTGATCAAGAAAGCAGTTTGATTGATTTGGAAAAATTACAGAGAATGATTACTACTGTAAGCCAGCCACATTGTTATCATTCCCAGCTCTTAGGAACCAGTATCTTCTTTTAATGCTCCACAAAGAAAATAAAATATTTGTTGTGAAATGTGTGCATCTTGGAAGGAAGGGTATGGTCTGCTAAATTGTGCCCTAAGTAAAATACGCGAAGAAGTGTATTAAAACAATAATATGGTGTTGTTGAGATGTAGGAAGATCAGAGTTTATAGAGCTGTGCTTTACAAACGTCTGACCTGTGACTGGGTTAGAACAGCCACATCCCTCAACATAACTGATTGCTTAATTACTGTATAGTGCAGATGTGAACTCTCACTAACTCAATGATACATATCTACTAGGACAGTTCTATTTTTAAATCAAAAATAACTCGCATAAGAGGACAACAGTATAGGCCAAGTTCAGTCTATCAAGAGAGTTCTATTTATAAAATGAATACAACTTGAGTGCAAGAAGTCAGGGGTAGGCAGATGACGTGTTACTGACAACTCACTTTGTAACTGCGTGCAATGTTTTTGAGAAAGAAAATCAGCAATAATCCAGTTGTTTTCTTTAACAAATCAATATCTCAATCTGGTGGCAGACCCAAAGGATAAATTAAAGAGTGGCTTTGTACAAGAACAGAAATCCACGCAAAACAATTAATTTGGGGGAAGGGAGAGAGGAAGGGCGAGGAAGGGAGTCCTGAGATATTCTGTGTTTGCAGTGATTACTCGGCAAGTGGCCTGGTGAAAATGTTTCCAAATGTCTCTCTTCCAATATTGCTTTTTAAATGAAATATACTTAATCTTGTCTTTTATCCTACTACCCAATCATTGCAACACTTCTCCAACATCTAGAGGGGATAAATAAGAGGGACACTTGTACAACTAGATTTCATCTTCCTCATTCCCACTTTCATTTGTATTCATTGACTGAAACAGAAATACGAGGTTTCCTTTTTTTTTTTTTTTTTTTCCAACTCCCAGTTTTGAGTGAATTAAATACCACATAATGAAAATATTCTCTCTGTGCCTGCAGAGGAATCTACTGCTGTGAAAAGTTGGCTTAGCAACTGAAGGAACTCTGTTTCAAGGTGCCTGGCTAATGATTTCCACCAATTCAGGGGAGTGACTTTGTTCAAAACATCATCAGCAAATATGTACTGTTTAAATGGTTCCCCTCCAGGCCTGAAATTTGTTATGACTGGCATAACTGAGGAGTGATTTTGAGATGCCCATGACATGGCAGCAGCAGCATCTACAGAAGTTAGGGATCTACCTTTATATCTGGGGTTGAGAACGTTCACAAGAAAATTGGTGGAGCTAGTGCTTTATCCATCCGCTTCTTTACTGCCTGCAGTTTAACTTTCTGGTTACGTATTTCTTTCTTCTACATCTCTTGAAGTGCTTTCCAAATTTCGACAGCATCAGCAATGCAACAACAATCTCTCTGAAGTTTGTTTAAGGCTATGGATATAAGCTTCAGTATACTGGGCATATCCTCCACATCCCTCTTTAATCTAATGTTAGATACTTTGGATGAGATATTTCCATTGATTTTATCACAGTTTTGTTCACAAATGTCTATGAGAATAGGCCGGTTCTTAATAAATTGTTCAAAAACAAATAAACCACAGAATTCCACTGAACACCTTGAGGGATAATTAGTTTGGATCCTCCTGCTCTATTCAGTGAAGCTGAAGTAAAATGTTTGTTATGGAAGTATTTTGTGACTTCAACAACATTTTCTTTTCTTCCTGGAGAAGTACTTAAGTCTACGGCTAAATGATGCATTAAATGGGCACTGCAGCCATATGTTATTAAGGAGCATCCTTCCATTTCTTCTTCTAAGTATATTCTCATCTTTGCCACAGCATTGTTTGCAGCATTGTCCGTGACAAAACTACACGCGTGACACTTGAGTTTTGTTCACCATTTATTACAGCTTTCACTGACACTTCTTTTAAATGTTCTGCTGTGTGGGCATTTACTGATGTCTCTATTGTTTCTGAAAGATATGCAATCCCATCTTCTGTTGTCACACAAGCACATATTATTGGATCGTTCTGTACATTACTCCACCCAGCAAGCCTTAAACTGGCAAATTTCCCTCAATATTTCTTGCACACTAGTCAAGTTACTTCTCATACACTGTATGTAGCAATCTTCCACCAATGTCTGCTCTACCAGGTCAAGTGCAGCCTGATCATAAGAACTCAACCATCTCAATCAAGTGCATATTGTTAACAATAAAAAAGGAGAATTTGTGGCATAAATGAACAAAACAAACTTGTCATCTATGGTGTCTTTTTGGTATTTGCTGGTCCTTATTACAAACCCATCCATGGTGGTGGTTTTACTAGATGATTGAAATCTTTTGCTTGCTGCTGATACTTTATTGTCTGAAAAATGATTAGCTGCAGCACTGCTGCTAAAAGTAACAACAGATGACCCTGACATTGTTGCACATAAACAGTCAAAGTCTCTTATACTTAATTGGGATCCTGAAACAAAAATAATTTTTGAGTAGTCACTCTCATTTCTTCCTATTCTATCATTCAGTTAATCATCACATTTTTTTTCAGCAAGGATGCAGAGCTGATTCCAAATTACCAAGTAAGTTAAGACTGACTGCACTTAAAATGCACTTAATTTGGGAGTAAACCCCATTGAACTCAGTGGCACTTCTGTTTTTTGAGAAAACAAGTACAGGATGGGGTTCCCTTGGGAAAGCTGAGTTATGCTGAAGTAAAAAAGGAAATAGACTTATGGCATCACCATTATGGTCTGGGGCCATGATAATACATGCCCCTTATTTTGGAACATGTAATATAAAATAAGAAAATGACACCCAGTGGCAACTAGCAACTCTAGAATTCTCTTACTGCAGCTTTCTATAGGTGGGTGATAGATTCTAAACCTAGTTAACTAATTAAACAAGCCATAAGGATTAGCTAAGCTAAACTGTTTTTCTAGCAACATCCAACATAGCAAAAAGCTTGGGAATTTACTTGTTAAATCACACCTGTACTAAAAGGCATAGAGAAAGTCTCGAAGAATGATGCATTGCAAAGTGAATTATTTAATTTACTAACCATATCTTCATCCACATCATTTTCTCTCAATTAGCAGTATTCATTATGTTTCATTTTTACAACTAGACCCTGCATCTCCTTGCACTGCTTACACTTGACACATTTTCCTTTTTTACCCAGTGTGACATTGGGACTTCGGGTTCACTAGTACCTCCTTGTGGGTCACCCCTCTCCCTCGTCTCTCCTGCCATGACTTTGATGAAATATTTTTAGAAGAAGGGGTTCAGTGGAGATCTAAATACTGTAGGGGCATCCCCCGAGGGGTACTTACAACCACGAGGTCCGATGTTCCACGAGGCTCCGCCACCCCTACACCTCGTCCACACAACAACCGGTCACTTGTTGGTTCATTGCTCAAAATGTCCAGGTCCGATGGAAGCAGGGTCCTTGGAGAATGATGTTGTTTGAGCCACTTGGACCCGGCCGAAGAACTCACTATATTCAGTATCTTCTGTCTTCTCTCTTTTTATATATATATTTTTTTCCTTTTTAGAAAAAGTACTCTGCAGTCCCAGATGGACTTTCTGAGGCAGAGTCTCACTCTGGCTGACTCGGAGTAGCCAGCTCAGTCAGAGCACTCAGTGCAATATAAAGTTCTCCCAGCCACTGTGCTGGGAGAGGATCTCCTGCCTGTAAGGCAGACCCCTTAGAGCCTGCAGCAATCACTTTTTGCAGCCTTCTCCCTGCTCCACTCCCACTCCCACTCCCACTCCCACTCCCACTCCCACTCCCACTCCCACTCCCACTCCCACTCCCACTCCCACTCCCACTCCCACTCCCACTCCCA
>JAGPOW010002673.1:1027742-1045395 GCA_030014935.1 Caiman crocodilus | reverse complement strand
TAGTTTTTGGTGTGCTTGCTACCTTGCACCTTTATTGCTAGCAATAAAAACTTTTTTTCTTTCAAACTTCCAACTGGTATTCGTATATTGGCTCACGCAGGCCGGGCAACGAATTCAGACTTGGGCTGAAGCATAACAAGATCTCTCAGTCTTTCAAAAACAAATCTAGTGTAACACAGGAAAACACTTTTGGCTAATTTTGTAGAAAAGTATGTATGCTGAAACTGCTGCTCTCACAGAACTTTTGACTAAGCTGAAAAATGTGCCTATAAAAATACTCAAAATAGAATATCCCCTGTTCCCAGTGTTGGGTCTATTTCACTTATCATTAAGTAGGGCACAGGTACACTGAACAGTAATAGTACTTCAACCACTTTCTCTTGTAAGTCATCAAGTACTATAAAGTCTCATTTTTCTTGTATTGCATGAGTTTCTAGAACCCTGTTGGTAGACCAGATCCCTTTTTCATCTCATTTGACTCACTGATTTTTGCTCCTCTGCCACCAAGAGCATGCAGCCTGATAAGCTTGTCCTAGACCTTGAATTAACTACAGTTAATTTAAATACCCACAATTAATTTACAGAGACAAAGGATGTCCCAGGGAAAAGCACTTGCACTTTATCTGGGATACTTCACAGGTACTTGAAACAGGACAATGAACTATCATTTCCCAGGACAAAAGACTTTCTCCCAGGAGAAATTCAACATCTGTTTACAGCCACAGAACAAAAAGCCATTCCTGCCTCAATCAATCAACCTAACATCTAAGAGCAAGACAAGACAAGAGAGACAACAGATGATCCCAGGGATTTGTGACTGCATATACTTCGTGCCAAGCACAGTAACTCAGGATCTGAACACCATTACTATCTACAGAAGAATTTGGGCTAGAAGAGAAATACCATGATAGCACTTTTTGCTTCACACAAATGTCCACAGAAGCAAAATATACATAGAAAGCCTGGGAAGACTCTACTAGCTATCAGGTCAGAGATCCTCCAGAATCCAGAGAGTCTACCTCTGTTACCATCAGATATTTACACTATCACAGACAGACAAGTAAGAGGCAAGGATTTATTTAGGGTGATATCTTTTATTGGACCACCTGTATGATTGGAATAAAGGTATACAAGTGTTTGAATGTCAGGTCTGAGGAAGGAAGCAAGCCCAATGAAAATTAAAAGACAAGAGAAGAACTGTGAAATTGGAAGTGAGAAGGAAAGGCAGCAGACAAACAATTACCAGAAGAAAAGAAGCTGATCACTGGAAGATCAAAACCCATCAAAAGGGAGGGAGTTTATGAATATATGTTGTATATAGGAAGAAATTGAGTAATCAGGTAGATTACAGCATGTCAAAAATCATTATCAGTGTTCAGTCCAGTGTTCTTAGTATCAAACCAACCTATGATTTTTGGTTCCCAATTTTGCCTTCTAAAGGTGTTCGGTAGATTTTTCTTGAGCACAGGGATAGTGAGGTCAGAAAGGGAGTGGTTGTTCTGTGAAAAATATGCTTCTACTGATGTTTGTCTCTATCCTCTATATTTTCTTCTGTGAGAGTTCATGATGGTGCAGAGTTGCTGTTTAGTTTCCTCCATGCAGCTACCATGAGGGAATTTGGTACATCGGATCAGATGCATCACAATTTGGGAAAAGCATGTATAGGTTCCATGGATTTTGATGGATCTGCTTGTGGGGAGGGTGTTGACTGTAGTAGTAATGGAGATGTACTGACAGTTTAAGCATCTATAGCTAAGGCAAAGCTGTGTCCTATTTGATGTTTGTTGAGTAGTGAGGAGTTTGCTTATAATGAATTGGGGAGGTCAGGGATTTTTTGAAAGCCAGAAGTGTGGGAGCTCCAGTACTTGTATCAGGGTCTGATCTTTGTCAAGTATAGGTTGCAGTTGTTTAATTATTCTTGTAATTGGTCACTTATTCTACACTGTAATCATCAGAGGTGTACAATATAATACCTTTTGTATTGTAGTAGATTACTGCAAGCTATTTTTGGTACCTCTTTCAAGGAAATGGTCATTTTCTCTACTGAAGCATCCTTGCTGTGCAAAGGTAGATCTTAGGTTGGCCAGGAAGTCATCACAAGTCTTCCCTTCAGGGCTCATGTTGTGGTATGAGGGCCTGACTACAGATTACAGCTCCTTTAGTGTGTGTGAGATGATTGCTGGTCTTGTGGACATAAGCATCCTGGACCATGAGTATATAGTGGTTCTGTTGGGTTGATATTAGTATAGGAGTATTCCAGAGGAAGATTGAAGAGTGATACTTCTTAAACGTGGTAGAAGTCAATAAGTGAATCTAGGGATTAAAGCCAGATAATAAAAATATTGTCTAGGTAATGCAGAATAGTTCAGGTTTGGTCGTGCAGTGTTCTAGAAATTCATCCTCCAGGTGGCTCATTAAGAGGCTGGCATACTGAGAGATTATCTTTGTGGCAATAACTATGCCTATGGTTTAAAGCAAGTATCAGTTGTTGAAAGTGACGTTGTTGGGGGTAAGGAGGCGCAGTGGATGACTTGTGCAACATTGTTGCAAATCTGGGTGTACTCCAAGTTCTCAAAAGGTATTTCAGGCAGGAAGCTGTGCCTTCATGGTGTGGGATGTTAGTGTACAAGCTGGTGACATCCATGGTTGCAAGTGTCACTTTCTTAGGGAGGTGGTTGATGTTCTGGATTTTGCTGAGGAACTCTGGTGTTTACAGAAAACTTGTTCTTTGAATGATGAGTGGGTTTAGAATAGTTTCTATGAACTGATATAGTTCTTCAGTGAGGGTACCACAGTTGGACATGACGGATCTGCCAGGATTACCTTGTTTATGAATCTTTGGTAATATACAGAAAGTTCCTGGGGTGGGAGAATACAGGATTTAGTGAAAGTAGACTTTTCCTGAAGCTGGTGTGGAATGGATTTGATGATAGTTTCCTGTTCCAGAGCAACTGCTGATGTGGGGTTCTCTCCAAGTTCTTCATAGTATTTGGTGTCAAAGAGTTGTCTGTTAGCCTCGCTTGATGGTTGAGGATGACTACAGCTCTATCTTTGTCTACCCGTTTCATTACTATTTCATTGCTGGATCTTAGGGCCTGTTTGCCTTCTCTCTCTGAGGGAGAAAGGTTGTTGTGGTTCTGACTTTTGTTGAAAATTTTGCTATTAGCTTTCTTCCTGAAGCAATTAATGTAGTAGTCCAACATACAACAGTGTGATAGTTTGAGGATTCTGTCCTTCTATAGCTCAAAAGTTGTTTCATATCTGGAGTGTATTATATACACTATAGACTCCATTTTAAATGGGCTTTTCTGTCTTCTCTTTTGCCCTTGTACCTCCACTTTGGACCGGAATCACAAGGACTAGTAGTCTAGGGCTAAATAAAGGGCAATCATTTTAAGTATCATTTCAGTAAAAGAGAAATCACCCCATGCATTTGTTAACTGTTGCATATGCAACACTGTTAGCATATTAGCTTCTTAGCGCTTATGAACTTGCTAATAACACTTTTATTATTCTCCAAGATTCTCAAAATGGTTTCTGTTTTTCTTTATTCACATAAAAAAAGGGAAGTAGGTAATTTTTGCCTCGGCCCATGATAATCATAGTACGTTAGAAGCTTCTGAAAAGTCTAAAATGGAACACGTAAAAGAAATCAAGCTACTGAATATATATAGCTCAGTGCCATACCAAAACTATTTAGTCACTAATTTATAATTTACATATTTTTTAAACATTCAGAAAGTTGTCAGTCTTTCCTCATAAATGTCTCAAGTATTGAGACAAAGCATCAAAAGGAAATGAAAAGCAGCAGCAATTATTTTTATTTATGCCTTCTAAAGTTGCTCACAATACCCAGGGGATATGGAAGTATCAGGTCTATTAGCAGCTATTTTTACCTGTATAGGTCTTGTATAAGGATATTTCAGTGATCCCAAAGGACTGATTTCCTGATCCCAAAGGACTTTCTCATGGAGATACTTGATCACTACTCATTTCATTTGTCTTCATTTTTCAAATTTTTGGTGGCTGACTCACTAAAATATCCTTATACAAGATCTGCACAGGTAAAAATAGCTGCTAACAGCAACAACAAAAGCCCCACATAAAAATATCAGAACTTTTGATTGGTGAAATCTTTTGGACTTAGCACATCATTGAATAGGACAGACCTGATACTTTCCATATGCCCCAGGTATTTTGAACAACTTTAGAAGGCATAAATAAAAAGAATTGCTGCTTCATTTCATTTTCTTTGGATGCCTTGTCTAAATGCTAGAAACATTTAAAAAGGACAAGCTAATCACAGTTGAGTGAAAACTGATTGATTAACTAGTTCTAGGTTACAAAATGATGATATACCTGAAAAGAGCACATGTGATTTTGATTAAACATTTGTTGGAAAAGTATGATTCCAGAACTGCTGATCAAAACAAGAGGGAGGCATGCCAAGCACAGCCAATAAATTAGGTGTTGGGATGTTGCCCAATTCAAACCAATGACTTGAACATAATGCCACCCCCTCCCAAAGCAAATATGTGAAGCAAATGCCTATTGAGATATTACTTATTTTGGTATTCATTCTGTCTCGCAGCCTCTTCACTTTCCCATGCTTCCTGATGAGATGGAAGAGACCCTGATTTCCTGACACAAACATTCAAGGTCTCCTGAAGGAAGGGTATTCACGACCAAGGGATGCTGTGTTCAGGCTAATTACTCTGTTCTAAATTATCTGTATTGTCTTGTATTTTATTTCTTGAGAGTAGTTACATGCAGAAACCCTACTCCAAGTCTATTTGTATGTGTATTTTGTCAAGTTTCAAGATTTAGCCATTTGGATTCCAAAGGAAACCCATTGCTAAGAGAGGTGTTAGACCTGAAGTCTATAATTACAGTGCTTACTAAATTCAACAAAACAGGGACTGTGCTTACACATTGCTCAGTCCAAAGACAGCATTTGGATTCTTTTACAATTTTACATTTACTGTCTGGAAGAGGGAATTTGACTAGACCTACTGACCTTATGGCAACATAAGCCTCAGAAGTAGCATACAAGAGTGACAATTTTGGCAAGAGTAAGGTGGAAAGAGGAATAAAACAGAAAATGTAGGCTTGCAGGACTGAAAATGTATAATTCAACCTGGCATTTAAGTTTACTTTAGGATGTCACTATAATACTGAAAAAAAGCTGCAGTGGAAAGCACAAAAAGGGTATATTTTGGGGGAGAAACCGCTAGAAATTTTGGCAACTATTAGGGCTGTGTGAAATGGGCCCTATTTGATTCTGATTCGGCCTGAATCAGGTACAGTGATTCGATCTGTTGATTTGGATCACTGTTCCTCATTCAATTCGGCTGAATCTGAAGATTCGATGCTGATTCAGTGAATCAGCAATTCGGACACAGGCACAGGTTTAAAAGTTTTTTTCTGCATACCTTGAGGTAGCAATATGGCTCGTGATTGCTGCAGTGCTAGGGTGGATGGAGCATCCCACAGGAGCAAGGGGGGCTCTCCAGCATGCTTGGCAGTGAACCTGAAAGTGGACCATAAATACTTCCGGTCCACTTCTGGGTCTGCCAGGGAGTGTGCTGGGGGGCCCCCATATGCTGCCCCATCAGTTTCAAGGGGTCCCTAGGTGCCCCCCCAGACCCAGGAAACACCAGTTGCTGAGCCAGGGGGCACAGGGCCCCCCCACCAAGTGCTTCTTGTCCACTTCTGGGTCTGCTGTCAAGTGTGCTGGGGAGCCCCCGTGATTCTGTGGGATGCTGCATCTGCCCCAGCACCACACCATTCAGAGCCCCTGCCAGCTAGAAGTATGTAGAAAAAAAACATTTAAAGCTGTATCCTATGTTCGAATTGCTGAACCTCTCCAAATTGATAAGGAGAGATTAAAGCGTCCTCGAGTTCGATTCGGATTCTGAGATTCAGCCACTGAATCAGGCCGAATCTCCACTGAATTGAATCAGGGACCAAAGCTTTGCACAGCCCTAACATCTATCTTACCAGCAATCTTTTTTTCAAATTCAGATGGGGAAGGGGGGGAGGGGAAGGAGAGAGAAACAGCTGCATGGTTAGCTTCTGCTATCCCGTAAAGCACTGTATGGATTGCCCAATATCAGAGACCAATGTTTATCATTTGTAACTGTAATCCCTGCCTCCATGGCTTACCTAATCACTGTATTTTGAGCCAGATTCTCTTATTATGCTTGGAAAGTGCTGGAGCACTACGGATGGTGCTTGAAATTGAATATCTTCCTCATGGGACTACATATCAACCACTGATTGTCTTAAACTATAGCCATTTCCCCTGCCCTCCTCTCTGCCATCTTCAAGATGTCCCCCTAAGACAGGATTTCTGAGGGGAAGATGGTGGAAGCTTGCTTGTCAACTCTATACCTGCAGAGGGCTGTCCACCACAGGATTTCATGGCAAAAAAGTCACAGGAGTGGGCAACAAATTGTCACCAAGGGTCCAGGAACTTTGCTACATAGCAAATTGGCTACATGGCAGAAGTAAGGTGTAAGCAACTTACTTGTAGTAAGGCTCAGTTTCTCCAGCCCTGCGGGCAGAGAGAGTATGTGGGCCGATTCAGCATGGGGTTGGTCCACGGGTGAAATCCAATGCATTGGTCCAACCCTGTGTGCTAGATCCAGCTATGGAGCAACCCAACACACCAGTACAAACTGGTGCATGGGGCTACATCACCTGGATCCTTTGGCCAGGGATGAGGGTGCGGGGCAGGCATGGCAGCATTAATTGCTCCCGGAGCTGCAGCTCCTCCATGCCAAATTTCCAGATGTGTGGGGAACCCCATGGGTCAGATGATATGGCTCCATGAAATGGAGGTTGAGTAACAAGATCTTAGCCTAGGAAAGCATGTTAATGAGATGACTTGCATGCCAGTTACCATAAGCCAGGTTTTCACCTAGTCATAACTGAAGTTGAAGTCAAGGGAGTTCAAATGTCATCTTACATTAGTTAAGGATATGTCTCCAAGGCTGTGCAAAGACAGCATACACTGGAACCAAGGATCAGAGCCTGTATTTCTCTTTGTCTTCTTGGAATAGAAATGATCTTACTAACTCTAATATCCATGAGATGATCAACCAAGTGTATCTCAACTTGGAATATGTGCTTAAATTATTTCTGACTTTCCAAAAAGATTGTTGCTAAATTATAAAGTCCTAGAATCCTCTTTAGCCATTTTATTTATATAGCATTCCTTGAACAACTTTGCTATATAGCAAATTGGCTTGTGTCCAGTATGCCACATTAGGTATGGTCAGCTTGCTCATCTGGAATTATATCAATATATTGCCACAGTTCTATTTCTTCAATCCATGCTGCAGGTAATAATTATTGTTTGCAGAAAGATGATAAAATCTGTTCTCCAGTCATACGTAATTCTGTGGACAGTAAGAGCAATGTTATGCGTTAAAGTTTACATTTGAAGTTGAGAAAAAAACTGCTTTTTCAGTTCTAGCAGTTTATTTTTCAAATAGTCAAGCAGAATTTTTACATTTATACTAATTTGTTTGTGCATTTTCAATTTCCATAACCTGACAATAAATGCCCCTTAGCAAACAGAAATTTGCACTGTCCCATGCAGTATTAGATTATACACTCAAACCTAGGTCACTCTTCCATGCCTCTCAGCTGCTGCCCCAGATAACTGAATTTATCTAACAAGGAGACATGATATGGAGTTAACATTTTCCAATACATTTCCTAGGGAAAAAACATGAAAACATTGTCCAGCATATCTGCTTTTTAGTAAGCTATTCTGCACTAGAATTGATGTTGTAACTATATTTCCAATAAGAATAAATTGAAACGAAATAGATCTCTTTATTTAATCTTTTACTATTCAAAATACAATAATCTTTCTTCAAAACCCCAGCTTAGTCAGCCTCTTCCTTGCTTATGAAAAAACCTAGTGTAGGAACCTACATGCACACTCTGTATCTACCCACCCTATTCAAGCAATTTACTTTTTCTTATTGTAGAATATACTTAGAGAAATGTTTTACAGGAAAAATTTCTGAATACAAAGATAAGGTCTAGCCTATAATAGATAGTTTGCCAATATAATTATTGGCAAATACAGCTATTCTAGCAAATCATCCTAGCATATGCAGTTTACACCAGCAAAACAGAAGTTTTGCTGGTATAGGCAATTCCCCAAACAATATACTAACAAAACAGCTTTATTTCCCTCCATCATAATAGTTTGCACAATCCTGCTTTTGCTAGCATAATTTTTATTAATGGAACACATCTCTCACCAACATTGTTTTAGCAGTGGACATTTTAAATATAGACCAACAATGAATTTTGCCTTATTTTTTAATCCATCCTATATGCTTCGGTGCATGACTTAAATATTTGAGATGTTTAAGTTTGCCTTTCTCTCTCTCTACTCTCTCAAACACAGATTCATGCACACACACAATCCCTGACTTATCTTGTTTTTTTCAACTTTTGGAACATTTTTCTGGGCACAGTAAAATTAGAGTTCACAGATGTTTTTATTTATCACTATCATCTATTTAATCACTTCATCTAAGAAATAAAATTATTCAACAAAAACAAATTCTAAAAACAGACAACACATTTAAAAATGTGTTTATTTTCTCTTTCATATAACTGCCTAAATTTGTGGAGATCAAATATTTTCCAGTAAAAGTATTTTTCCACAGAAAATAGGCTTTGTTTTTAAACAAATTTTATAGAATTGTTTATATTTTTATATAAAAAGTAACAACCAACATTTCTAATAAAAGTATTTAATATTTTTGCTCCAGCCATCATTTTTTCCATTATGCACTAGAAAAAAAGGAGGAGAAGAAAAAGGAATGAGAAAAGCTGAACAACTTTAAAAAAAATCTCTCTCTCTCTCTCTCTCTCTCTCTCTCAAACAAAACCAAAACATTTTTGACCAGCATTAATACATTATACAAATACGTGACATGACAACAATAACTGATGAGCCATATAAGTTCAGGCAGTTCGCTGACTTTGATTAGACTGTTCCTTATTAAGAGACATGCTGGGGAGAATAAATTAATAGGTGATATGAGGGTGGTGAAGAGACTGGAGGGGAGAGTAGAGATATTGCATCTGAGCTGTCAGAACATACAAAGATAAAGAAAGAGAATAAATAACAATCTATCATTATACCCACAATTCAAAGAGACCCAGAAATTCACATATTATGAAGTACCAAATTTTGTGCGTTAGAACTATGGTTTTTCTCTCCCAAGTAACAAGTATCAACTGTCTGTAGGCTGAAAATGAGGAAAACGTTCTACAATGCTGTATACCATTTTTCAATCCTCATCCAGTCATGTCACTTATAAGAATCCATATTTATTTCTTTTGCCATCAAGCATTTTCAGTATTACACGGATTAAAGAAACAATGTTGCCAGAATTGTTTTTAAACTACCCAGGCTTAGCACCTACCTACCAAAAATATTGTCTACTATTTCAGATTGTATCCACAATGCCTTTGAGTTTCAGCATTCAAATATGTTCCAATGTTTTTCATTTAAATTTAATCTAAATACTACAGACTTCATTGTGTGGGATTGTCAACATTAGACACAGCAGAGATGAGAGTTTCTGGATTATTATTAAATCAGAAGAATTAGTTTTTAAAGAAAAAGGCAAAAAATTCAACTTCTAATAAAGAGGTATACAAAAGCTTCAAGTAAAAAGATTCAAGCATCTAATCCATGAAGTCTCAGAACTGGCTTCCATAGCAACAGGAAACAATACCTACCATTAAACATAAAAAAAAAATTAAAAACCTAATGGAAGGGATTCAGAGAGCCTGTACTTTGAACTCAGAAGGTAAATTGTAAACCATTCACATTCCATCTATGTCCTCGGTTACCTTTATTAAAATCAATAGGAAAATATAAACAGATGGGCAAATTAAGAGTATGCATTTCTAGAAAGTGAATTTAGTAAATCTAATATTTTCCCTTACCACAAACCAATCACAAAACAGTGGAAATGAGTTCTCTTGCCTATAACTTTGTTTTCTTAGTATAGCCCCAGTGATCTGGAATGCATAAATATTTCTGTTTTTCTGAATGAAAAACAGAGGTTGTATGTGAGGGAAAGAAGACAGAGGTACTGAATATTGAGCATTCCTCTAGTGATATGTTAGTTCAGGGCTGTCTAACTGGTGTCCCACAGGCTGGAACTAGTCTCCAAGGAGTAATGTGCAATCCCACAGGTTTCTTCCCTGTGACCATTCCTCCCCTCCCACCTGCTGCTGCAGTGACAGCTGGGGTCCCAAAGGAAGAAAACCCTGGCAGACGAAGCCCAGTAAGCTTGCTGCTTGTACAGCAATGCCAGCAAGGTGGTGGGCGGGTGGGAATGGTTTGTGTAGGGTGGTGCCCCTTTGCCACATGGCGGTGGCAAAGGGGGGTGGGCTTGCCCATGCAATGGCAGCAGCAGGGGGCTGACATGATAGGAGTCCCAGGAAATCACAAGAAGTGTAGATTCCATTGCATGTATTCCACAGGCAGTGCAGCATGTAGTGCCCAAACAACCTTGAGGTTGGAAAGACCTGTGTTATTTTAATTGGTCATGCAATTTCCCAAGGGGAGACTGACATAATACTAGCATAATTGTTATAATCTGGAATGGAACAGGGGAAAAAAAAAATACATGCACATAACCACTGAATAGAACATAACTATAATGTAATTCTAGCTCTGAGGCCCTTTCTTGACTTGAACACAGTGAAACCCAAAATGAAGCTCACACTAGCACAAGCAGAAAAAAAACTAAATAAGCAATAATCCCACTTCAGAGCTAGAGACAGAGACATTCCACATAAACCATTTTAAGCGATTAGAAACTGTTTTAAACATGTAACAGAACAGACATTTAGTGCACATAAACCAGTTTCAAAATGGCTGAAATGTGTTTGAGATTAACCTGGTTGAATTTAGCATCAGACTTAACTGATTTGGCTCAAGCCAGTTTATTCAATGTCTGTCTCAGACACCTTCCTCCTCTAATTTAAATCAGAGTCCCTCACCTTCCCGGTATGCTCTCTAGGGTAGGCTCTCTGCTTCACCCCAGCATGGCTGGCTCTACTCCTCTGCTCCCCAGCCAGAGCAGGGACAGGCAAGAACAGGCAGGGTAAGGGTCTGGCCAGAGAGGGCTTTAAATCCCCCCTCCCTGCTGGCCAGAGAGGGCAGTGAACTAAGCCAGGTTTGCTGGGTACGCCCCACTCACTGCTGCAGCAGTGGGCCAATGTGGCCCCTGAGGCAGAGGGGAAAGGGAAGGGGTTATTCTCCCCTCTACCCCCACTCCCCCTAGAGACCACAGTCAGATCTAGCCACCCTGACTGCTGCTGCTGGCTCCTTGCTTGGGGCAAGCAGCACAGTAAACCCCCTCTGCCAGATGATGGAGGGAGAGGGAATAATCCCCGTCCTTGCTCCCCCATCCCTAGGGGCCCTGTCAGCCAGCATCTAGATGCACCCCTGCTGGATGCTGCAGCAGCAAGGGGTCAGGGCTGTTAATTGGGACAGCAGCCCCCCATCTTAGTGTCAGGGAGCATGAGCTCCTCCCCAGCAGGAGGCCCCACTCAGGGCAGGTGGAATGCACATGGCAGCACCAGGGCTGAGAGGGGGTCAGAGCCATGGCCTGTACAAGCTTTCCTTGCCCTGCAGCACAGCTCTCTGCCAGGAAGAGGCTCATACTCAGGGAAACCTTGACAGGGGTTGCTGCCCCTGTCGTAGTCATTTCCCCCTCACCACTGCAGTAGTTTGGCAGTGGTGGGGAAGGGGCTAGATGCTGTCAGGAGGGCCCCTTGGTGGGGGCAGGGAGTGCGTTTATTCCCCCCTTTGCCCCCCCAGGGCACCGCAGCAGGGTCTGCCTGCCCCAGCAGTGCTGCTCACTCTGTGCCCAGGGAAAGCAGTGGAATAAGCTTCCTCCCTGCCCCCCACCCTCTGGCAGAAGGGGCTTATTCTATCACTTGCCCCAGGCACAGAGTGAGCAGCAGCAACAGCAGTGGCCAGAGTGGGCAGACCCTGCTGCAGTGCCCTGGAGGCAGAGGAAGGAATAATCCTGCTCCACACCTAGAGGCCCTGCCAGTGGTATCTGGCCCTGCCCCCGCCCAGCTGCCAGAGCAACAAGGGGGAAGCCACCATGATGGGAGCAGAAGCCCCTGTCATGGTTTCCCCAAGTGTGAGCCTCTTCCTGGTGGGGAGCTGTGCTGCAGAGCAAGGAAAGCTACTACAGACTCTGGTGGCAGCTCTTGGAGAGCTCTGGCCCTGTCCAGGCCCCAGTGCTGCTACGTGCAATCTGCCACAGCTCTGCCTGCCTTGCAGTGGGGCCTTTCAGTAGGAGGGGGCTCACGCTCCCCAACACTATGGTAGGGGCTGCTGCCCCAGACATGGGCCCTGACAGGGGTTATTCCTCCTCCCTCTGGTGTCTAGTAGAAAGGACCAGAGGAGCCTTATTCTGTCACTTGCCCAAAGCAGAGAGTGAGCAGCAGTGGTCACAGCAGGCAGAGCTGACTGTGGTACCCCAGAGCAGTGGGAGTAGATAAGAAAATAGCTGCCACCCCTCTGCCTCAGGGCCAAAGGCAGCCTGCTGCTGCAGTAGTGAGGGGGGAGCACCTGACATACCCAGCTCAGGTCTTTGCTGGTGGGACAGGGAGGGGAGAATTAAAGCCCTCTCTGGCCAGTTCAGCCCAGCACAGGTTCCCTGAAACTGATGGAATGCTCAACCCCACCCACCCCAGCTCCTGGCCTGAGCAACTGCAGGCATGTGCCCATATTTCCTCAGTCCAGAGGGAATGTCTGTACAAACCGGTTCAATCTAGGCAGGTTAAACTAACCTGCAAAGGCTGAATCAATTCAGGCTCAGGCTTTTTGCATGTGTCCCTAGCCCAGAGGTGCAGATCCAAACACTATAGAGGCAGAGGAAAACATGAGAGAGAATGACACCCACTTATATCTCACATAAGAATTTTTAAAAAGAGAAGATCCAGAATCACAAGTAAACATAAATTAGGTTTTCCTACATTTGCAAAATCCAGGGATTGATTTCATTAAAACATCAACTAGGAAAAATAGAGATATGAAGAAAAATCAATGGAAATTCAACAAAGCCAGAAGTCCAATTTTCTTTACACGTGCATGCGCACGCATACACACAAGCGCGCGCGCACACACACTCCTAATCATTATTCCCATCATGAATCTGGAACTTTTATAAATCATCAAAAGCATAAGACATAAATGAAATATTAAGATTACACAAAGATGACAGCACCTAGTGAGATAAAAATTCGCTTGAAGCTTAGAGTTCTAGACCTATGCTTCTCTTATGAGTAGAGATGTACCTATATATCAATGCCATATCCGATCAGCACTGATAAAAGGAAAATAAATACCATCAGCTATCATCTTTTTTTGGCTAGTGGAGCTGATAATGTCACCAATAAATACAATATGCCTTCTGGCTGGGGCCCCCAGATACCGCGTGCATGCAAGCAACTGCAGTATGCACATGGCCAGGAATGCAGCTGGGCAGTGTGGAGAGCAGCACCTTGCAGGTAAGTCTGTGGAGGGGAACAGGCATAGATTCATAGATGTTAGGGTCAGAAGGAACCTCCGTAGGTCATTGAGTAGGACCCCCTGCCCTGGGCAGGAAAGTGCTGGGGGTCAGATGACCCCAGCTAGTTGCTTGTCCAGTCTCCCCTTGAAGACCCACAAGGTAAAGGAGAGCACCACCTCCCTTGGAAGCCCATTCCAGATTATGGCAATCCTTACTGTGAAGAAGTTCTTTCTAATGTACAACTTAAATCTGCTGTCCATCAATTTGTGGCAATCCAGGGGCTGCTCTAGTAAATAGAGCATCTCCTATTCCCTGTTGCCTTCCCCTGATGAATTTAGAGGTAGTTGTGAAAGGGTTCTGCACTTTTATCTTCATCTCCCCTCTGTACTTGCCCACCATGACTTAGATGTGAAGAAAAGAAAAGGGGATCAGTGTTCTTTAGTGTCTGAGAAAGATAAATGCCACCTAGATATTAGTCTCACAGGGTTAATTTATTTCCAAACTAAATGCGATACAATTGTAGCAGTCTCATCAATTCTTTCAATTGCCAGAACAACCCATTATTGAGAAGGACTCTCCAGCTTGGCACACCTTTGCAACTTTGTATCTAAAGCATACTGCTATTTGCCTCATTAGCAATGCATGCTACCCATGTTTCTTTGTTACAGACAGCTTGTGCTGAGAGCGTCCCTGCTGTTTCTTTACAGCCAGTCTCTCCACTCTCAGGTATTAATTGTCCTCTCAGGGTAGGAAGCTTGAGGGAAGCTACTCTCAGTCCCTGTCTCTCTCTTGAGGGATACTCTCTCCCTCTCTGAGCTCCCGCCACCCCGCAGTTGTCTGAGCCACTGGGTCTTCCTGAGGTGATTCCTTTTCTCCCCCTCAGCTTAGGCATCTGTCTCCTGGCGTTTCACAATGCTTCTGCACTCACCCGTGCAGCAGGGTTTGCAAACAAGTATTTTCCTTTTTCTGACTGACCTGCCACCTCTCCTGAAGTCTGTCTCTCCCTCCCAGCATCCTCCAAGATCACAGGTATGATCTCTCCTCCACCTTCTGAAGTCACCATGGTTTTCTTGTCTTCTAGTGCCTTTGGCAAAAATTAATGTTCCACTGCCGTCTTTTATACCCCCGTTTTCGCACGCTAATCACTTGCACCTTTCCTGAGTGCATAATGTCCGCCACCTGTGGACCACAGAGTTCATCATCGAGTGAATCCTGCCCAACTCTAGTAACAGGGCTCCTGCCTGCTGTTGCTTTAGCCACGAGGCCACCTCTCAGCCTTCTATCATAAAGGCTGAAGAGATCTAGGCCCCTCAGTCAGTCCTCGTAGGGCCCTGCCTGCAGGCCTCTGACCATACGAGTGGTCCTCCTCTGAACCCTCTCAAGATTCTCCACATCCCTCCTGAAGTGCCACACCCAAAACCAGATGCAGTACTCCCACTGTGGCCTGACCAGTGCTGCATACAGGAGAAGCACCACCTCCCTGGACCTGTTTGTCATGCATGATAAATGCATGATAAAGTGCGGTTAGCCTTGTTGATCACTTCATCACATTGACAATTCATGACTCCAAGATCCCTTTGTGTTCCTGTGCTGCTGAAAAGGTCATCTCCCAGACCGTAAGTGTGTTGGTAGTTCTTTTTGCCCAGGTGCAGCACTGTGCACATCGCCTTGTTGAACTGCAACAGTTGAACAAGGAGGGAGTGGGGCAGGGGCTGGGGAATGGGACGGAGCCATGGGCAGTTCATCCAGGGGACACAGGGGAGGAGGGGGCAGCTCCCCGCCACTGTTCACATCCCCAGGGGAGGCATAGTTTTGTGCACGGAGAAGAGGCAGACTGCGCACTGTGGGCTCAGGGCTCTCTGCCTTGCTGCCTTTGCCCCTGGAGCAGTGCACAGCCGGTGCACTGCTCCATCCAGCAGCAGGTGGCAAGTTGTGCTTCCTGCTGCCAGGCAGGCAGGGGATGTGTGGCTCCCAAGGCAAAGGCAGCAGGGTGGAAAGCCCTGAACCCACAGCAGGCCACCCACCTCCACCCTCACCCCATTCTGCTTCTAAAAGTGTCCCTGCACTTAAAAATGGTGGTAGCAGCACTTTGATAAGCACCTATGGTAAGCTTTAGTTCAAGCACCCTCACCACTGGGATGTTGATTCCCTGAATAAGCTGCATGCAACTCTGTCCCACTCTCCACCCCAGCTTTGGGGTCCCATACACCACCCTGGCTGGGTAGTGCCCTTAGCCCCAGCCCCTGCCCCACTCCCTTCTTCACCATGGGGACCTCGATCTAGCCTCCCCCCTGCTATATGCCCCCTTCCCTTCTCCCCACAAGTCCTTTTGCCTCCACAGACTTACGTGCAGGTAGCTGCTCTCCCTTCTGCACAGCTGTGCTCCTGTAAATTGGTTAATGGATCGGTATCAGCCAATATGCTTGGTGAATAATTGGCTATTGGTATTGGCCAAGAAAATCTTTATTGGTGCACCCCTTCTTACGAGTGCATTTTGGCATCGCTTGCCTGATATAAGAGTAAATAGGAAAAAAAGACATTCTGTAATCAGGACCTGTTTATACAATGTGTTATAGAGCATCCTCAATGACTCATGTCTGACCCAAAGTGTCATGATTTTAGAGAAGATAATAGACTGAAAGCAATTCTGGATATATTCATCCTACCAAGATACTGGGGAATGAGGAGGAATAAAATAATTCCTGTACAGAATACTTCTATTGCTGAAGAATGGGGTAAAATAAGTCAGTCCCAAAGGAGGTAGGATGCATCCCTAAGCACCATGCAACAGATACTCACCTTAGACCAAGAATCTTCTTGAACCACTACTAACAATAACTCAAGTGTTTTCCAGAGCTCTAGGTTGTACCTGCACATTCAAAATGATATGTAGCAGCTCCCTTTTGGAGTCCACAAAAACATAATAGGGCAGCCCTTCTACACCACTCCAAGAAGTGTGACCACCCTCCTTCCATATTTTTATACACACACACACACACGCACGCACCCTTGGTTATGCTATTGGGACTCCATATTTTGTCCTCTGAAAGGTAGAGATCAATACTGATACTGAAGACTCGTATTTAACTGGTATCTACATTATTAGGCTAAGGAAGATCATCTTACCTAGAAACCATTTTTTTTTTTTTTTTTTTGCTTGGAAATAAAGCCAGTCTCAAATATCCCACAGAAGACTGCCCTGTTAGAAGAGATTTCAAAGAGCAGTGTTCACTAGTCAGCAAAATTAGACTTTGTGATCCAACTGCACTATTACTGCAGTACTGAGGGATAATTATGTCTGTTTTCATTAAGCTATAAAAAGTAAAGAATATACAAACATTTCTACTTCTAATGCCACCTCACTAATGACATGATCATATTAGTTTCTCAAAAAGACTTGTCCCTGAAAGGAAAAAATTACGTTGCGTGTCATCAGAAATCTGGGTAGGAGTTTCTACTTCAAAGTACTTCTTATTTACCAAGCAGACACCACTTGTAAAAAAGTACATTCTTTTGTCTGACATTGTTACAACTGCATTTTGATGTTTATTTGTGGGGTGGCATTTTCAAATGTTCCCAAGATCTCTCTTCAAGGATATATTCTGTTACAAAGCACTTTCTGGATTTTTTTTCCTGCATTAATGGAATGTGTTCCTCCCTTTTGACATTTTCTTCACTATGTTAATTGGTCTTTACCAGGACCTCCACTTGGTCCAGGAGGTGCATGGCCCCACCAGGGGGGATGCGCTGCTGGATCTGGTCCTGGTCTCGGGGGACGATCTGGTTCCAGGACTCAGAGTACAAAACTCCCTGGGTGACAGCGACCATCGCCTGATTGAATTTGCTGTCCGGCACAGTGTAGCTAGGGCCCACACTATGACTAGGGTCCCTGACTCCAAAAGGGGCAATTTCAGGGAGCTCAGGAGACTAGTCGACGAGGCGCTGAGGGACTGTAGGGTTGAGGACACGGGCGTTCACGAAGGGTGGGCGCTCCTTAAGGAGACGATCCTCCGTGCCCAAGGGGCGACCGTTCCTACCCGATACAAGAGGGGCAAAGGTGCCCGGAA
>JAGPOW010002673.1:1011266-1027642 GCA_030014935.1 Caiman crocodilus | reverse complement strand
CCTAGGGAAGTTGTTCTTGCTCCTACCTTGGGCGTCTTTAAGAGTAGATTAGATAGGTATTTGGCTGGGGTCCTGTGACCCTGGCACTCGTTTCCTGCCGTTGGCGGGGGGGTCAGACTAGATGGACTGCTCTAGGCCCCTTCTGACCCTAGGTACTATGATACTGTAGTATCATCAGCTGCCTTGTGATATGGTCTTTGAAGCTTAAAAGATGATTTGATCTGGAGAAGAAAAAAACATCTCGTACTCTAATTTCTTTCCAGCCACTTTTCTTGAGCACATAGTTACTCCTTTTAGGGTGCCATTAGCAATCACAAGCTGTTGTCTTCTTCTGTACTTTCCCTTCCATTAGATGATACTTCTCTCTTCAGCAGGCCACACCTGTATACTGGGAATGTTTTAGAAAAAGGAATATACATGTTTTCCTAGACATGTCTTCTTTTTGGGTCCTCCAATCTCCATTCAGTTAGTTTTCTGAAATATGAATAAATGTCTGGGATTTTCCTATGCTAGTACTTTTTCAAGATCAATGCTGACAGAGCTGCACTTCCCAGCTTACCCTAGCAGCGTGCGTATTTTCCAGGAATCCCAGTATTTTATTTGCTGTGGAAGAACATGGCTTTCTTCTTTAAAAGGGTTTCCTCTTGCAGGATGGCAGTCTTGGGGCAACTAGAGGGCAGGGGTGTCATGTGCTTCTGCATGCACACACATGTGCAAGAGCAGATTAACATACAGGCAACAGGTCCCAGATCCAGGGGCCTCTGCCAATCTGGGCAACATGGCCCAGGTAGACATCCTGGCTGCAGGCATATGGGACAGGCAGCACACACACCACCTCCCCTCCAGTCAGGCCAGGGCCAGGGCCAGGGCCAGGGCCAGGGCTTGCTGTAGGCAATGGTGGCTTCCTGGGGCCAACTGCTGTCAGGAGACCCCCATGGGTGGCCATTGCCACTAGTGCCACTGGTACAGGACAGGACAGAGCCACCCAGCCCAAGACAGTAGAGGAGCACGCACCTGGGGGTGTGCCCCCACCAAGCCAGCCACAGCCCCAGCTCTGGCCCCAAGGGACCGCAGATCTGGCTGCGAAACACCCACCAGATGGAATAGCCAGGCTGGAGCTGGGTACACCTTCATTTCAGTGGCACTCATGCCCCTTGGCTCACCCCAGAAATCCTAAGACAACCAGGCAGGCCCAGCTGCAGCCCCCTGGTAGATGCAGAGAAAACCTGCACTTGTCTGGTGGGGGGCCTGCAATCTTCTGCTTGCCCTCTACTAAGTCTTAATCCTCCGCCATGCACACAGCTAACATACAGCCAGGCAGGGTGGTGGCAGCAGCCCTGGCAACTAGATGCAGGTAAGTCTATGGGGAGCAGGGTTTGGAGGACCAGGGTCTGAGGACATGTATGCATGTGGCAGGACTGTGTGGAGGGGGATGGATACCTGTTGGTGCTGGGGGAAAGTGTCTGGGCATTGAGGCTGCAACAAGGCAGGGGGCAGGCTCCTACCCCTCCAGCAAGGGAAGGGGCAGAGGGGCTGCAACAGGGGCAATGGCAAGCTGCATGGCTGGGCTGGTGGCACTAGGACCAGCACCTGTGTTTGCAAGGGTGGGGCACCCAAGAGATGCTGCCCAGGGAGGGGGGAAGAGGGAGAAGAATGCCACAGACCTCCGCTCCCCCTTGCTCCAGCTCATGCCAGAGTCAAAATCACTCTGCCACCACCCACACGAGTTGAAGCCACTGCACCCACTGTGCTCTGGCCCAGGCAAGACAGGGACAGCTGGGGGTGCCCTCAGCAGGGCTGGGGGGATTAAGGGGCTGTGACTTGGTAGTGAGGGGCATCGTGGGATGGGGAACTGTGATTCAGGAGTGCAGGGCACTGGCAACACCAGGGAGCTGCAGGTCAGGAGTGAGGGATTGGGCCGGGGGGGGGTCTCTGGGTTGAGAGTGAGGGACACCAGCATGGTCCAGGGGGGGAGAAGGGGAAAGAGGAAATTGTGGTAACTTCTGTACCAGTAGGGCTGTCAGGAGGGTGGAGGGCAGGCACTGTGGCTTTATTTTTTTTTGTAAACTTCTAATGCAATAAAACACGGTATTTACTGTAACAGTTAAAAACTGCCCCAACAATCATATATCCCCCCAACAGGTGTCGTCTTGATCAAAACTGGAAATATGGTAACCCTAAAGTGATGCAAATTTTTGGAAAAATCAGATTGGAGCAGATGACATCCCTTCAGAATTTGTTCAATAGCTGATGAAACAAGAAACAAATACATGTTAATAACGAGACTGCCTGCAAACAGCACCTCTAACATGCATCATCAGATGCTTCAAGATGGAGATGAAGATCTACTACAAGTTATGTAAGGAATTATGTGCAACAGAAAGCTTGCACTAGCGGCCTGGGCCAAGATGACGTTAGGAAATTAACAGGGAGAGCAGGCAACAAATTAAAAGGCTATTTTGCCTTTCTCCACTGTTCCAGGAACCTTTATAATAGTAATGGAACTCCTTGTTGTATTAGCTTCCGTTTGTTGCGAACATCACCATGCCCCAGTGGCCTGCATAATCTGAAAAGAATAGATGCTGTCATCCGAGTAGATGTTTTCACAGCAATCCTGTAACTGGCATGAGTAACCCAAATACTATGCTCCAAAATCTTCTAGCATGCACATACTGTATTTGTAAGGCCAGTAAAAACCATCAAGGTAACTACAGAAATTATTATATCATCATTAGTACAGAGATGCACACAGAAAATTAATTGAAAGTACTTTTGCTGAACGTCTTTACTTTCTCTATGCAGCATAGAGAAATCTGATAGCAGCACTGGAGCATTCACTTTAAAATGGCTGCCTTCCCTTCTTTTCAGGAATTGGCAGGCCCTGAGCAGGAACCAGCAGGTGGAATGCTTCTCAAGGGTGGTCCCAGGTGTGGCACAAAGCCTTCAGGAACTACAGCTGCTTTTAAATCACCATAGTAAGTAAGTTAGTTAGTTAGTTTGTTTGACTGGTAAAAAGAAACTAGAAGAAAAAAAAAATGCTTCTCCACACTGCTGTGAAAGAAACCCAGCTAACTAATGAGAAGCTCACTAATTAGAGAAGAGGAAGGGGGATGAAAATGATTACCTACACAATCTTATCAAAACCCCAAAATAAATGAGGGGAGGGGAAGGGAAGAATAGAGATTTTTCTAACTTGAAGCTCTTATTATAATTGTTTTAGGTTTTACTTTACTATTAAAAAGATATTTCAGACTGTAGTATGGATTTTAAGCTACTGGTAGTCTTCTGAGGAGATGTATAAGAAAATAAAAACACACTGACACTGAAGAGCCCTTAAATTCACAAATGCTCAAGTGTTACAGCTAACTGGAAACTGTCAATATCACATTGGACTTTGTGAAAACATTATATCAAAGTGTTCAAAATGTGTAAAATCATTATCTGTTCCCAGGGCTTATAACAATCCAGTGAATTTCCAAATAATCATTTTCCTTCTACTGCAAACACAAACTTGTTATTAAGCAATAACTCATTGATGCCAAGTGGTTTTCATTAGACAAAAGAAACAAATGCTGCATTTTAGAAATAAAACTAAGCTGTAGTCAGTTTGGAATACATAAGTAAAAGTTGGGCCTACTAACTATTACTTTCTTTCCCTGAAATTCAGGTTTTCATCTACTGCCACTGCTCTCAAACTTCTCTTTAACAACTTAAACTTCATATATGAAAAAATGAATGCATTAGCCATTTTCTCACATACTGTGCTGCTGTTCTACAACTGTCCTAAAATATTATAGGAAAATTAGCCAGCTCTATAAAACTCAGACTAAAAATTATATTGTCCAATTAAAAATAGCTGATACTGTTTTCAAGTATAAAAGTCACTTAAATGTACCAATAGCATTGGGATGTGGATTATATCAATAAAAGGAATTAAGTACATTGGTAAAATTTATTCATCACAAATTCTGGTTGTAGATTTGTAGATCTGGTTGTAGTCTGTGCTGTCTTCCCAAGAGAGGATAACCCAGAATAGCAACAGGAACCTTTATAGCTAGGGACAAAAGTTACACTTAAACCAGTTTAAGTATTCAGAAACCAGTTTAAAACCATTTTCAGCCATTTTGAAGGTTAAGATAAACCTGATTGAATACTTAACTGACTGAGATCAAACTGGTTTATGGAACTTCTATCCCACTTCAAGTTAACTCGGTTCCCCAGCATCCCATGATGCTTTGCAACCCTAGGCTACGCCATCTGCTCCAATGAGCAGGGTCTATCCCATCCCTGTGCTCCCTAGCTGGATCACCAGCATTCTGGGTGACTAAGGAAGGGGTGGAGGAAAAAAATACTTGTCCCTCTGGCCCAGCGCTAGACCCCCAGCTGGGTGCTGCTGGCTAGTGGCAAGGAGAAAGGAACCAGACCCTCAGCCAGGTGCTGCCAGCTTGGGGAAGGGAAGTGCAGTGGAGACTTGACCCTGGCCCCCAGAGCCAGGAGCCACGCCCCCTTCTCAGCCTTTGAGCTGGCTGGGAGGTGGGGAAAACCTTGCAGGGGGGCTTGGATCTGTCCCCAGAGCCTGGTGCCAGAAGCCACGCCCCTTTCTCAGCCTCCAGGCTGGCTGAGGGTAGGAACAAGCCCTCACAAGGCTTGGCTTCAGACCCAGTCAGGAGCCAGGAGCCATGGCCCCTTCTTAGCCTCAGGGCTGACTGAGGGGAGAATAGCAGGAGGGAGAAGAGGGGCCTGCACCAGGGCTTGGCTCATCAGGAGCCAAACCACCTTCTCAGCCTCTAGGCTGGCTAGAAAGAGGGAAAAGCCTGTACTGGGACTTGGCTCTGAGCCAGCTGAGGGCAGGATGGTGGCAGAAACCCACAGCAATGCTTGGTTCTGCCCTGCAGAGCTGGGAGCCATGCCCCCCACTCTCAGCTGGCCCAGAGGTCAAGAAGGGAATATAGCACAGGGCTCTAGCTCTACTCCCAGCTCAGGGTGGGGGGGACGGACGAACAGACCACACCCTGGTGCATGCTTCTTCCTCTTCCCAGGCATCCCTGATGCTGAGAAGGGAGCATGGCACCCAGCTGCAGGCTCTGGGGGCAAAGTCTAGCCCCAGTGCAGGGTTATCTCCACCTCCCCCAGGCAGCTGGTGGTTCCCAGCTCTGGGGGAACAGAGCCAAGCCCCACCTTCTGCCCCTCTCCTCTCAGCCTTCCAGAAGGCTGAGAAGGGGGCATGCCTAGAGGACTCCAGCCTTGCTCCCAGCTCTGAGAGGGAATGGAGCCAAGCCCCATTGTGGGCTTTCCCCACATTCAGTCTGGAGACTGAGGAGTGTGTGCAACTCTGGGAGCTTCCCTTTTCACTCTCCTCTTAGCCAGCCCAAAGCTGTGGAGGGTGCATGGATCCTAGGCTCCCTGTTCTTGGGCCAGAACCAGGTAGAGACTTCCCTCTTCCACTGCCTCAGCCAGCTGGATTGGCTAGGAGATTCCAGCCCTGCTCACAGCTGAGGAAGGGAGCAGAGTAAAGCTCCCAGATCCAGCTTCCCCTCCCAACCAGGCTGTTCCTGGTTGGGCATCCGGTGCCAGCAAAACAAGTGGGTTTTTCCTCCCTCACCCCTTGCTCAGTTGGTGGGGAGGCTTGTGGGGTGGGGGGTGGCTTAGGAAATCAGAGGGCTCCAGCTCAGGCTGGGAGGTGTCCTCTAGCATCCCACACCTATTAGTATGGGCCACTGCAGGGGTCTGGCTGCTTTTCCTGTTTTAAAAAGTGAACGTAAGTTCTCAGTATTATTGGTTCAACCTAGGCAGATTTTAAAACCCTGCAGCCTCAGACTTTTTGACTACCTGTACTTAGCCTGTCTGGTCAAAATGAAAACAGGCTAGTGAAATGTTTTAGTAACCTCTGGTCTTATCCAGGATCTAACTCCAGAATAAAGGCTAAAGTAAATTCTTACAGAACCATAACAGACACCAAGGTTTAAACAAAGTTGTTATTAAAAAGAAGATACAAAATGCCAAAATTCTGGGTATTTTCTTGTATGAACCAAACTAACATTCCAGTTAATACTGATATTCTTCCAGCTGAGCAGCTCAACTAACTTTTCCTCAGGACAAATCCTTCCATGTTATGCCATGTACTGTTTGCACATTACTTACTTGGCAGTGCTTGCAGCCTTGCAATGCTTCTCCTTTGCCAGAGGGAGATTACCACAAAATCCTTCTACAGTAATGGTAATAATAGTCATGCTGATAATACAAGGCATTAGAAGAATTGTATTCCATATTATGCATTAATAAACTTCACATTTCACAAATTGCATGCAGCTTTGTTTTTCAGGGTGAGTTTTCGACTTCTGTCTATATGCTCGTGATATTCAGTGTAAGGCCATTTAAGTTTGTTTCTCATTGTAAGTAAATCAGTGACTATTAGTTAGAAATGTTAGATCAAAGAAAGCCATTTCCTACAGCTAAGTAGCTGATTGAATGATCCAATTAATCCCAGCTGATTAATAATCTCCAGGACAAGTCCTAAATGTTCCATGATCGTGTCATATTATTACTACACTGAATGCATTAAAAAATAACTTCAAAAATACATTTTGGATTTAGTTCTGGGGTTACGTATGCAGCACGCACAAACCGTTTAAAAACCAAATTGTTGGTTAATTATGTCATACCAAGTAAAAAGCATAAGTAGAGGCATTAGTGTAGGAAGTGACTTTTAAGATATACTTTTCAAGTTTATTACCCTTATTTGATGACACTTCACTCACCTAGGACCATAGATACCATTTCATATTTCTGCTCTCACAGAATGCTCACACCATTCTCATATAAACAGAAAAGTGTCCTTTGAGCTTTCTCTTTGTGAGACTGAATTTAAACTTCAGGCCTTGTTCATCAGAAGAAACCGGAGCAAAGTGTGTCATTCACAGAAAGGAGACAACAGAAAAGGAAACATTACATAAAGATGCAAAAAATGTCTGCAGCCAAACAAAATTTTAAATGGTCTGAATTTCCTTTTTTTAAAAATGTTTTGAACTCCCGGGTGGTTTAAAAATAAATACTGAACACCAAATTTACAACTAAATCTTTGCATACTCCCTGAGATAGAGATACTGAACATCCAGCCTGCAGAACTATAGCATCTAGCTCATTGGACTCCCCAAGGGTCAGAAAATTTGCCAGGAGGGGATCAGTGGCAGTTAATATTGCCACCCCTCCCTCACTGCCAAAAACCCAAGCCTCACATGATGTCACAACCCTTTCCCCACCAAACAGCCACATCGGAGTCACATACCACCTTGCCCCTGTAAGGCTGGGCTGAGGCAGGGACACACCTTTCCCCACCATACAGAGCTAAATCAGTGCTAGGTCATGCCCCCATCATTACTGAACCAAAGGTGAGCTGTTCCCCTCAGCATAGCTGGATGCACTCCCCCCGCCCCCCCAGACCGGCCCCAAATACTGTATTGGGTCCACAAGCTGGATCCAGCCTGCAAAGGGTCCATTCACTGCTAATCTAGCCCACTGGACAAAAATGTTGGACACCACTGCTCTAAAAGAACAGGAAATAGAATATACAGTGATATCTACAGATGATGGAACATATGTACATTTTTTAAACTAGGGCAAGTACAAGACTTCTCTACATTATGCGTATCTCCACATGCAGATCTCCACATATTTGTTGTAATTTAACAGAAAAGATGAGGAAAGCTTTTATGATAACCAGACCCATTTATTTAATTAACCAAATAGCTAAACTTACTGGCCTACTTGAAGAGCTATTAGAGAAAAGAAATGTATATATAAATAACTTCCACCGAATGTTCAACCAAAAATTCACAGAAATATTCTATAAAAGCATATGCATCTCTGAATTAGTTAATCTGAAACAACAGTAGTGTTCAATATAGCTGGAAACCTCTCTGTTATTTTCACCTTTTAAAGGTACTCACTTTCTCTCATTTTTTCCCAAGCTGATACATACAGTGACAGTGTGGCCTGCTGTTCTTTTCTGTCTTATTCTTTTCTTTCATCTGTCCCCTTCTAAAGGCCATTACATTTTACTGGTCACCCCACTCTCCCTTCCCTTATTTGCTATCCACTCCCCTAACCTTTAATTCTCCCTTTCTTGATTTTGGTGTATAATTCTTTATTTTCCTTACTGCAATCCCCAAACCTCACCCTAGGTGACCTCAATCAGAGACAAATGCATCTTTTATCCTGCTGCTTCTTAACATCTCTAGCACAATCACCACTCTCACTCACTCTCTCACACCACTTACTTGACTTACTCTCAAAATCACAGTGGGTTCTTTCAGATTGTCAACCACTACTTGCTTATATTCAGTGTTGTGCATCTTTTTTAAGATGTTCCATTTGTAGTATGGCCTGTATACATGAAACAGAGGCCCCAAAATTGAAGAGGTGGGTTTTTAAAATCACTGCTTCAATTTAGGGCTGATTAACTCCCTGTGTCATGCACACACCTGACTTCCCCCCCACCCCGGCTGCCAGAGAGGCAGGTAAAGGTGAGCTGCCAGCAGGCAGAGCAGTCCCTGGGCTGTGGGGGGGAGGGGGTACTTCCCTCAGCAGCAGCAGCAGGACCCCCCAGGTGGCACCTGCCCACAGGCACCCAGCTTGGGTGGTCCCAAGGGACACCACAGCTGTAGAGGGAAGCACGGGGCCCCCATGCAGCTCAGGCAGGCAGGCAGGCACACTCCAGGAGGGGGAAAAAAACAACCAAACAAAAAAGATCATGTTCGCTGTTTTTCTTGGGCAGAGCCTGCGTTCCCGAGCTGCTGCCAGGCTGCCTGTATGGGCTTCCTTCAGAACCACAGAGCTGCACAGAGTCCAGTACATCGCTCCACAGCTGTAGGGGCAGAGGAGTTTTAGTTTGCTGCGCCCCAAGTCATTTAAGGTGCTTTACACCACCAAATTTCCTACAGTGGCTGGGATTAATGCATGATACACTGCTGAGGCATGCAAACAACAAAACCATTAAAGCTGTACAAAAGCATTTAGTCCACTTTAAAATGTCAGGCACATGCCCCTTGCGTCGTCTACACACAGCCGTCAATTATACTCTCCAATTACCTGAAAGTTTCAAAACTTCTTCACTTGGTTCAGGATCTTTCCCTTTCCCTCCTCCACCACTTGACTTTCACTCTTTTCTCATCACGTACTGTAACCCAAGGTGCACTATGTTCATTCATATCCACATACTGAGCACCTCAAGGAAGTCCTGTAATATTGTTATTTCCTGCTTGTGTCAATTCTATTCTCTTTCTTGCTAATGGCTTTACTCCTCCACATTAATGTTTACACTGCCAGGATCTGCAAACTCTCCTTCTTCAACCCTGTTCTCTGCATCTTTTTTCAGTCTAGCCCAGAAATTCAACTGCATCTGCAAAAATTAAAACAGATAACATCTAGTCTCTTCTTTTCTCCAAGTTCCATTTTAGCATTCAAATTCCTCGCTCATCTTTACAGATTTTATTTTTTGAAATACTGCTCCTTCCTTCCCTCTCTCCCTCCCATTTTGGACGCTTCAGACCAGACTCATTTGTAGCTGTGTGGGGCAATCCTGAGCATAAGACTCCCTGGCTTCCTATCTCTTTTCTTTTGTAACTCCCACCTGTCTAAAGGTCTCTTGCTTCTCTTTAGCTCCCTTCCTGATTTTTTTCTCTATAAGTTGCATCTGTCTACTTCACAGCTTTTTTCTTAAAATTTCTTTTTTTTCTTTCTTTCTTTCCTTTTTACTTGTTTGCTGCAGGGAGTTATCTTTTTCTGTATGTTGCCTTTTGAGGGGTGCTTTTAATCCCTGCCCCCTTTTTTTTTTTTTGTCTTTTTCTCTGTTTCATTACTAACATCTATAAGCCCTCTCTCGACTCTTTTTCAAACCTGCTTTCACCCCTCTGGAACTCGCCCTCCCTTTTTGCTTTTTATGGCCACGTTCCCAGACACTTATCACTGTAGTTAATATACACAATTTTTTTTCGTTCCCTTAGTTTTAGCTTTTGGGATTAACCCTGTCCTAGCAAGAATATCTGCTCCTACACCAAGTGACTGGCATGGGGATGCCTCTCAAAACCTTCCCCTTAAGCATGGCTTGAAGGTTCATACCCCTCCCTTTGTTGGGGTCAAGGTTTGTGTAGGTGCCTTTGCTGATCTCCTGGCACAGCGTAACATATGTCACATGGGTCATGTTAACGCGGTCCCAGTGATTTATCTGAGCACTCTGACCCTGGTCAATAGAGTGTGTGTGGAGAGCCTGGTCAACAGGGTGTGCATGGGTGTACACTATCTTGTCACACTTATAGACACCCAGGCAGCAAGGGTGGCGATTTCCAATGTGCCCCATACCTGTCTGACCAGGAGCTGGCCAAGGGACTCAAGCCTTATGGAGTCCCTATTAGTCCTTTGCGCCTACTGATGATTGGAAGCAAGGACCCAAAGCTCAAGCATGTCCTGTCCTTTCAAAGCCAGGTCTTCATGCTCCTCAGGGAGGGTCCCCGGTCTCTGCCTCACTCTTTGAACTGTTGATGGGAGGAGGTTTCTGATTTATTGTTCCTTGTGGGAGACCACATGCTTTCAGTGTGGTAGCTCTTCTCACCTAGCAGCCTACAAGGGAAAGCAGCCAGAACATCGGTGACTGCAGCAGCACCAAAGGATAGCACATCCACTTCTGAGAGACAGGCCTCACCCAGTAGTCTCTTCAGGGCTGATGCCACTTGCTCCCTACTCACTCTGACTACCCCGTCCAAGCTGGCTGAGGTGGCCAGTGACTGTAGAGCCAGGGCCCTGTTGGATGATGGGACTCAGGGCTCCTCCTGGACACCCTCCACAGCAGCCTTGTTTGAGGGAGCTGGCCCTGGGCAGGTGGGCCAGGAGCAGACCAGCCCATCCCCTGTGAAGGGGTAGCTGCCTGCCACTAAGAAGAAAAACAAAGAGAGGAAGATGAAGGAGGCCTCTCAAGACACCCCATACCTGCCAGGACCCTCCTTGGTGGTGCCGGGGAGTGTGGCTGCTGGACAGCCTGACCCCATTCCAGCTGTCATGCCAGTGACCCTACTGCATGTGACCACAAACAGAGATGATTTGATGGCAGGCGAGGTGACTGGAAGTCACCAACCCCTTGCCTGACTCCCAGCTTCCGGAGTCAAGTGGCAGTAAAGATTATAAAGAATGCCTCTCTTCTGGAGGCCTGACCCGGGGGCAGCACAGGAGTCTGTTGACCTCTTAGTCATGTCCCAATCAACCCAATTAGATGGGGAACCTAGTGAGATGGAGATCCAGCTTTCTGAGTGTCGCAAGCGACCTCAAAAGCAGGATGACCTCTCTACCCGCAAGAAGGCAGGGATTGATCTCTTGGAGCCAGTCTCTGACCTAGACAATGAGAGGAGGACATGTGACTGGACATTGAGGATGTAGACACTGCATTTGCAGGTGAGCCCCCACCTAGGGTGCAGCCTCATTATGCTTGTCAGAAATGTCCAGCCCATGTTGGCAGACCCCCTTGGATCACCTGCACCTATGGGGGCTCCTGACCTTTCTGAATCAGACCAAAGGACAGAAAAGTATAGCAGGGCACATCACTCAGTGGTGCACAGACCCAAAACTCTTTGTCAAGACTGCCAGAGCTGCAGCCAAAACTTATTCAGGAAAATCTTGGCACCCGGCAGATGGCTTACCATCTGGAGAAGCTCACACAGAGGGTGAGAGATGAGTGGGGCCTAGGGAGGTCCACAGAGTACCGCATGATAGGCCTTCTCCGACCTGCCTCTCCTATTTTGCTCTGCTCTTGGGTGCTTGCTCTTCCACCTACACGTTACCTCACTCTTTCTCTCCCATACCACACCCATGACAGCTACAACGATTGGCACTTTTAACATCAATGATTGCTGAGATCCGATGAAATGGGAGGTCATCCTGGAGGTCCTGTGCCAGAAGCGGTTGGCCATCACCTTCCTCCAGGAGATACATTCCAGTGGATGTATCCACTGGACTTGTTCCTGAGTCATGCTACCAACCTCAGCGCCGGGGTCGTGACTCTCCTATTGCCACAGCTGCAGCTTGAAATGGCAGTGGTGCAGAAGATCATCCCCAGCTGCCTGCTGACTGTTTGTGTCATGCCAGCACAACACAACCTGCTACTCATCAACGTCTATACCCCCACTGATGGCCAGGAGAGGGTAATTTTCTTCAGGACTGTGGCCTCCCTCCTGTATGACGCTAGTAAGGAAGAGGAGCTGCTCCTCATAGATGGGGACATTAAATGCACCATTGATGCCTCACTCGACTGCACGAGGCCTGAGCCTCACCTGCCCTTAGCCCACAAGCTGCAGTCTGCCCTGGAGACCATGGACTTCATTGACGTCTGGTGAGTCCTGCATCCTGACATGCACCAGTACACCTGAGCCAGGAAGAGTGCCTGGGAGACCCTGCACGCAGGCACCTTTTTGGTGCTTCAACATCAGCCTGCTTCAAGACTCCTACTCCCAAGACTGCTTTGCCTACTTTTGGTGGGGCTAGGAGGCCACAAGACTAAGCTACTCCTCTGGGAAGTTACGGCGCAATGCAGGCAAGGTACAGATCCAGGCTTTTTGCCAGCAGTACACCCAGCTGGCCACAAACAAACTGTGCCACTATATCTGAGACCTGGAGGAAGATGTGGCACAGCTCGAGGCCACCCTGCTGGCTGCCAGTAGCAATGTGGTGCTGCACAAAAACCTCTGGTTCCATAGGAAATGCCTACATGGCTTCGCAGATAGCGTGGCCCACAGAGCGAAGATCTGCACCCACTACGAAGAACTGTCAGAAACTAACACCCTAACCCACTTCTTCTTCAACCTGGAGTGGCAGCAGGCAGCAAACAAAATTTAAGATCACCTCCAGGCTCCCAAGTGCCAGGTAATCATGGGCCGGGGTGAAACACGCCGGTGCCTTCTATCATGACCTGTTTGCAGCTGAGCCATCCTGCCGACTGGGCAGGCTCCGTGGTGGACTGGGACTCCAAGCTCGTGCTGCGCCCTGGGCCCTCACCAGGCTGCGTTTTGATTTTTTTTCTTTTTGTGGGAAGTTAAAAATTTTGTTATGTGCACGAATGGATAGAGCAGAGTAAGAATCATTTGTTTATACAAGGTTTTGGTCTGTACAACCGTGTGTCCTGACTGCATAATGGCACATTAGGCACAACATGTAATACTGTGAAGGTGTCTGTCATGGTGTGATGTTATGAATGTAATCTCATGGTGCTCTTGGTTTGATTTGTTTCTCTTTGCTTTTTATATTGGACCTGGACTGCAGAGAGGCCAACTTTTTGTACCCCAAGCCCTTGAATAAAGTAGCTAAAAAGTCAAAGTCCTCCCTCCCATTCATTCATCCTGGATTCTTTCTTAAACACTTTCTTCCTAATGCCTCTTGTTCATTTCTTCGCTTTCTACCATGCTCTTGTACCCCACCACCTTCCCTTCCCCTCAATCCCTTTCACCTAGCTGCCACCCTATCTTCTTTCTCCTCTCTCTCTCAAGAATACTAGAGCACATTGAATTCATGACACCTCAACTCCTTCAACTCTTTTTGGAAAGCCCCACAATGAACAAAAAGACCTGATGAAAGCCGGGGCCTTCCAGCTATGTCAAAATAGCTTTTCTCTGTTGCATATTCTTTCTGCTTCTGATGACCCCACTTTCGGACTTGAAGAAATCACATTATAATTACTGACTGGCAGTGAGGACACAGATTCTGATTTCTGACAAGAAGTGCTAGCAATACCATCACACTTACACAGTAAGTGAAAAATTCTTTACACTGCTTGACAACTTGAAAACTTTAGACCAGTTCTGTTCATCAGTCTCCTCCTGAATCTTCTGCCCAGTGAGTAGCCTCTCACTATTATAAGGATACTGGGCTTGGCTGAATCTGGGAATTTTCCTTGTCCTTAGCTGACTCTGTAATCTCTCACCATTGCTCTGCATGAGGACTCATTTATTTCCCCTTCCTCCAATAGGTGCTGTACATATACAACAAAATAATCACATAATGGAAGTTTGGAGAGGAGCCAAGTCTTGGCTTGAACAGGATTGATCATTTTGCTTTATTGATACTGAAGCCATGGAAATATAACGTTAGGAATTCAATCCTCCTCGCTAACAGTGCGCATATGAAACTGCTGTATTAAGCAATAAAAGCAACTTTTAAATTAGCTGTGGGGGAATCAAAATGGCAATCATTATAAAAAACTAACTTGGGAAATACTAATAGCCAAACACTGAAGAAGGCTCTTAATACCAAGGACTTCTTTCTGATTAAAATAAAAAATACTTACGAATGCACTTGGCTTAAATTTGGTTGGAGGAAGTGATAATATGGTTAACATTCACTACATAATGTCAAAGAATACCACTTTTAAAATATAAAAAAAAAAAATACAAATTCTGGGAATAATTGTATCTCTATGGCTGACACTGAACGAGTTATGACATGGAGAAACTTTAACAGAGATAGCAGAGTTACTAAAATGTCCAATTGTTGCTAGGAAGCCTCTTATAATTTCCTATTTTATTTACTATGCTCTTCTACTCACCGAGCTGCAAATAGCTCTAACTGAAAACACGAAAAAAGATTCTCCTCTATTCAATATCATTGCAGGCACATCTATAAAAATGTACCAAGAAGAAGTGTGGTGGTGAGAAGCTTCCACAAGCTTTCCAAAGGGCTGGGGCAGACCCTGAGGGCCCCAAGTTGCACAAGCAGCCTCTGCCCCCGGGAAACTTACCTCCGGGAGCACAGCTGGAGCCAGAGTAGGAGCCACGGCGATGCGAGCCGGCATTACACTGGCTATTTAATCAGCTGTTCCCGGGGAAGGGAAAAGCTGGACCAATTGCAGCGGCCAGAGCAGCCACCGCAGGAAGATTTAAAAGCCTCACCGGAACTCAGAAGGGGGAGAAAGAGGGAGCACACTGGCATGGTGAAGTTCCTGTGCCCTGCAGGAGGATTGCAGATAGCTCAGTGCCAGAATCTAGAATAAGGGAGGAGAACGGAGCTCAAGGCAAGGCATGGAGGGAAAAGCCAGTCCACTCCGCCTCCCTTCTGTCCAGCTGCATACATACAGCTGATTATTAGGGGCATCCCACCCAGAGGTGATGAGGAAGACGCCATTTACCAAGAACCTTGCTTGGCAGCACCTGAGACCAAAGTGCTAGCTGCCGTAACAGTCAAGCTAGACCCCAATGCCTGCGCTGACACTGGTCCTCTAGAGAGAGGGGCACGCTGGTCCCCTAAGTCTACAGGACATGGCAGAACAACACAGCCTGCACCAGTGGTTGGCATGTGGATGGGGTGTAGGGGAGGCAGAGCCCCATGGAACATCACATCAAGACTGTGAGTACTACCGTCCCCCAGAAAGAGGATCTCCACTGAACCCCTCCTTTCATTTAATAACACCAAGTCGTGGCAGAAGAGTTGAGGGGAGGGGCCCTGTGCCAGGCAGATGGTATGGCATCTGACATACCTCTCCACCTTAGGCACTTCCACAGTGGTGCACTGGCCAGGAACTTTTCTTTCTTGAACACTGGCATTAACAGGACAGAAATCCCAACCCAGGTCAAGCAGACAAGCAGCTGTCAGCATTATCCCATGCACAGCTACTAACACAGGCCATCCAAGCCACAGGGCAGGTGTTAGAGGTATAGCAGCTACTGGGGGCACACCAGCAGGAATGGATGTAGTGTAATGCCGCCTTATTTTAAGATGCCACGAATGACATGGGAAGATGATCCTGAGGCCTATACAGACGCATTTGAGAGGGCCGCCATTCAGATGGTTCAGGGTTGGACTGCAGTCAGTGGGCCCACCAGCTGGGCGCCCTGGTGATAGACCATTCCCAAGCCACTTATTGGGCCCTGTCAAGGGAGGATGCCCAAGACTATGATACCATGAAGGCAGCAATCTTGTACAGACTTGAGATTTACCCAGAGAGCTACAGGCAGGTGTTCCGAGCTTGAAAGCCGAAAGAGGTCAAGCAGCCTCATAGTTCGCTGCAACACCAGCTAGACACGCTTAATGGCTGCAAGCCGGTTTGACAGGGAGGGGGTCATTGACCAAGTCTTATTGAAGCAATTTGTGACAGCTGAAATTATGTCTGTGTGATAAAGGTGCTTGCTGAAGGCTCTATGAAGATTAGACTAAGTGTTTTTTTTCTGCATTTGCTTAAATATTAAGCTATATGTTGTTGCTAAAAGCCTAATTCAAGTCTAAGATGTAGTGAGGCCTTGTATAAAGTTAGGCCTAGTAAATTTAGCAAAGCCTTGAAGTAATAAGGCCCTGTGGCGTAGTTAAAATTACCTTATCAAAGGAATGCAAGGCTTGTACTGCTATTGGTC
>JAGPOW010002673.1:990352-1011166 GCA_030014935.1 Caiman crocodilus | reverse complement strand
AGTCTTTTCAGAGTGGCAGGCTGAAATAATGCAGCTCAATCCAAGGTGGGCCAGTACTTCCAACCTAGCTGTAACTGGTGGTACTTTTTGCTACTGATATGGACAACCTCCTTAGAATCTCCCTACTGCTAAAATGCTGTTGATATCTGGGTTTCATAGGCTGGATGAAATTGCTTGGCAGGTGTGATCCAGCCCACAGGCTGTGGGTTTTTGACCCCTGGTGTACATGGTAGGGATTATTTTGAAGCGTTATTGCTTGGATTTAAATTAGTATTTCTTCTCCTGGCTGTAATTCTTTTGCTTCCGACACTATACAGCTGATTTTAGGATTACTTCCAGTTGATCATCACCATGGACCCTAAAGAAGGTTCGGATTAATGTCTGATGGTACAGAGATGTACACATTGCCATTCAGAACTGCTGGGCTCAATAGGTTCTCTCTTACAGGGTAGGGCAGTCACTCTTTTCCCCATTCCAATCTCCCTAGGGGAGGGCTACTTTAAGTACCAGGGGGAGCTCTGCAGGATTTTTGTTGATGGAGTCTACTTAGGCCAAAAACAGACATCACATTTCCCCCTGGACAAAACTTTTAATTCTGGGATTCTACAGATGTACAAGCCCATTGTCCCACTTCAGATACCCATGAAGTATAACACTTTTTCCTGGGACAGTTGAGCTAATTTGAGTTAATTCTTATATGAGCTAAGCGTGCAAAGGGCTATGCTACTCAGATCAACCAGAGTCAACTCAAATGTACCATCTGTTTTTACCCATAGAGGTTGGAAACCAGATGTCCAATCTGTAATTATTCTTGAAACTTTGGAATTTTTGCACACAATTGGGGTAAAGTATCAAAAGCTCAAAAGTATTTTTGGAATCGAAGCCTCATAATATTTTGTGTTTTAGAAACACCAAGACATGCCACTTCCAATAAAAAAGTAGGCTTCCTTGGTCCCCTGGTAACTCAGAGTAGCTGTTAGCTCAAGGTGACAAAAGTCTTATCAGTTTAATTGCTCACTACCACAAAACAGCAGGAGTGGGTACAGAGACATCAACCCCGGACCAGTGAGGATGTCCTCCTCCTGGCTGAGGCCTTTGCCAGCTCGGAAAATGAGCGTGGGCATGGATGAGGTTCCCGGCTCCCAATGGGGAGCATGGCCAGAGAAGAAGAAAGGTGAATGGGTCCACAAGAGGTGACATCGAGGGGTGTCATTTGGGTGTCTTCTACCACAGCAGACAAACCGGGCATATTACCAGGGAAAGTGGTCTGGGCCTGAATGAACTGGGTCATGGGCTGATTACATCCACCCCACCCCGCAAACAGGGCAAGAAGGTAGAGAAAGGGGAACCTATGGACTGTAGCTTTGGTTCTGTTGCACATGAGGGAGAATGGGATCACCCCATCACGACCGTCTGGATTGGGGATAAGGGCAACCCTAGACACGGGATGCTCCCAGTCCCTACTCCAAGCAGACCTAGCCCCATGGACGAGAGTAAAGGAAGTCAGACCCTTGACGACTTGCATATTGTGTGGTAAGATGCATTTCTGAAGCTGCTACCTTCTCTTGAAGGTGATGGAGTTCTAAGGGGAACTAAGGGGCGGGTTGCCCTAGCCTGTGAGATGATCCTTGGATGAGAATGTGGGCTGTTCTACACATTACTGGAATGGGTACAAGTAACTGAGGAGGAGAAGAAGTGACTCGGAAGCAGGGAGGCCTGGGCTGGCAAAAGCCCACCTCACCAAATAGAAGCAGACTGAGACGGTATGGCCAGTGTGACGCAGTTTTGCCAGGCTCAATGAGAAGGTCCAGCGTGCCAATGGCTCAGGACAGAGAACCCTGGGGTGGGAACATCCTAGAGTCACTCCAGCTTTGAAGTAATCAGGGGGCTACTATATTGGCTCCACAGAGGTGAGGCAGACACAAATGAAAGATGGCAACTGGTGATCCCATCCTTGCTCCACCAATCTATTTGGAGATTGGCCCATGACTCCCCACTAGGGGGTCATTTAGGACGTACCAAGACCCGGGCTAGACTAGTCCAAGAATTCTTTTGGCCATGTCTGCAGGAGGACGTGGAAAGATGGGGAGCAGCTTGCCCAGAATGCCAGAGGGCCCAGGAATGGAGACCACAAACGCCACAATTGCACCCAATGCTGGTAATAGAGACGCAGTTCTCCTGTGTCGTGCTTGACATTGTGGGTCCCCTCCTAAAAATTACACGGCGGCTACCAATACGTATTGATTTTAGTGGACTACGTCACAAGTTTCCCAGAGGCAGTCCCACTCAGATCTATTACAGTACCTCATGTAGTGGAGGAGCTACTCAACTGGATTGCTAGAGTAGGCATACCATGTGAGATACTCACTAACCAGGGGACAAATTTCATGTCCTGGATGATGAAGGCTCTTTGTAATACACTTGACATCACCCACTTAAAAACATTGGCTTATCACCCCCAGATGAATGGCTTAGTTGAAAGACTAAACAGAACAATCAAAAGGTTGCAAAAGGTGTTTGCAGGAAGACCCCCAATGATGGGGTATTAAAGCCCCATATTAAAGCCGTTACTGTTTGCCCAAGAATCAATGCTGTACTCCTCATTCCAGCTAGTATACAACCACAGCCCCAGGGGGCTGTTACAGATCATCCAGGAGGAATGGGAGAGACTGGTGGGGTTAGGAATATCAGCAGAAAGGCACCGGCAGGAACTACAGGACCGGATCAACAAGGCTCAGTGGATTGCTTGCCAATACCTGAGAGCCACACAAGAATAAGAGAAGACCCAGTATAATAGAAAAACAAAAAACTTTAACATTCTATTCAGGAGATTTGGCCTTGGTCTTGCTTCCTGCATCAGCAAGTAAACACCTCGCAATATGGCAAGGCCTCAAGTAGGACCGGTGGATTATGAAGGGCTGAAACTGGGGCACTGCCATGAGCATTACGTTTATCATGTAAACCTCCTTAAGGAATGGAAGGCCACACAGGGCTGGCTAGTGCAGGAAGAGGAGGCAGTAGAAGAAACGGGACCTCTTTGCCTAGAATTAGGGGAATCTGTAATGAAGGATTCAGTGCAATTAGGAGAAGATCTGAATGCCAAGAAATGACAGGAACTGATAAAAGTAATAGAAGCCTTCCAGGAAATGTTCCAGGAAACCCCTGGGCGGGCACAAGGAATTGAGCACGAGATCAGAACACCACCCAGTACACTAGTCAGGGAAAGATGGAGACCAATACCTCAACATTGGCAGCAGGAAATATAACATGAGATTGAAAAAAAAATGTGAAAACGGAATTATCCGGGCATCCAAAAGCCCAAGGTATCCTAGCAAAGCATAACAAATAATAAACATGAGTGGTCAGAAGTTCTTTTTTTTATTTATCAGACAATGTCCCAGCTGCATGTTATTACATCCAATTCTCTTTTTTGGGGTTTTAGAAAATGTTTACTTTGGCATTTAGAAAAGGAGCCTCTTCTGACCTTGAAATCTGTTAATTTTTTGATGTTTAGTGTCTTTTCTACAAATTAAACATTTTAAAAGAAATTATAGTTTACAATCACACATGAACTAAGGTTCACATCTTCAGAACAGCCCAGCACCTTTAAAAAATGTACTTAATACATGTACTTTTCAAAAATGTACTTAAGTAGCCAATACATGTTGAAAACTTCAGAAAATCTGACCCTACTTAAGTACAAAATTCAATTAATTAAATACTTAAATATTATTTGCCAAGACAAATTTTAGAATTCAACTTGGTTAAAAGTAATAGTAAAATTAGTTCTATCATCTTGTTTTCTGAGTAATCGAATTACTAATAACCTACAATACTTATTTCCAAAAGTGAGACTATCATTTTAAGATATATACCAAGAGAATAAAAAAAGCTTACATTATAAAAAGCATCTTTTTAAATACTGTATTTTCTCAAATATAAGACAACCTTGATTATAGGACAACCCCCAATAACCAGATTCTGTATATGGACAATTTATGAATTTGATATAATATTCCAGGTACAGAATCTAACTTTTGGAGGCCTGTATTGATTTTGTCCCCCTCTCACTGCTACAGCAGGGAAAATAAATCTGGTGGGCCAGGTAGCCCCTTTGACCTTTGCCCCCCACCTTCATCTTCTTCCCCCTGCAGCCCCTTCCCCATCTTCTTACTGTGAGACCATGCATGTTTACTGCAAATAATACCCCCTGCAAAGGATCCATGTGTTAATTAGCTCCTAGTCATAACTGGAACTGGGTGTTCTTGACATGAGTCCTGCAATCCTTCAAAAATGTATATGCAGATTAGGCACAAGGCAACCTGGGCTGGCTCCACCTAATGTGGAGCTACACTAATTACTAATGTGACAGACTGAGAAAGGGGAAGAACATAGGGATTCTGGTGAACTTTTGGAGCCCTGTTTCATGATGTTTGCCAAATATTTAAGGCTGAGGAAGAAACAGGAGTCAGTGAACATAGGGAAAAAAGGCACAACTCAGCTTGGAGAGTGAAGAGGTAGTTGAAATGTATGCAGTGTAGTGGCTCAACATGACTTGAAAATGAGTGTGTGCTGAGTGGGACTGCATGCAATGGGCACTACCACATATTTTATTCAGATGGGCTCCACTAACCTATCCTTGTGGTAGGTCCCCATTAGTATTTTGGTGCCAGTGGAAGGTGTCAGGGCTTGCTCCAACCTCTCCAGGGGCTGGCCTGCTATTGCAGGGCCTCCAAACCAGATGCTCAGTCCCTTCTGGGGGAGAACCTCCCTTTTTTTTTTTTTTTTTTTTTTGGAGGTCACAAAAAAAAAGTTCCCACCAGCATGTTTACTCAATATAAGTGTTTTACAGTCATGCTCAGTGTTGGCTGCATCTAACCATCATCATAACTGGTTTCCATTACTGAGTACATGATGCTTTTAGCAACGGTTCAGAGACAGACAATGTATTTAATGCAGCTTCCTTGTATGTTAATGTAAACTGAGAAGCTTTCCCTGCCCATGCTGCTTGCGGGGGGGAGGGGGTGGAAGCACCTGGTCTTGTATTCAGTTATACATGGTAACCATTTTCAAACCATCTAATTAAGTCAGAAATGATTATTTTACTAAGCAGGAAGTGAATTAACATCCTTAATCTCACAAATATAGACATAAAATGGTAAATACACTTCCACATCATGTGGCAGAAATCATTTTTCAAAGCTCTGGTTACCTTTTGCTTGTAATCATATTTTAAAAGCACTAACAAACTAGACTCTAGGAACATGTTTAGACTAAAAATTTAAAATATACTTTGTAGACCAACTTCAATACCCTAATTAGACTGAGCAACTGTCACCCATAGAGATCAAAAGGGTTTATAAACTTCAATTTACTCTCTCAAGTCCCATATGAAAGGGCAACCATTCTATTTATAAACAAGAAAAAATGAGATAGTAAAAATTCAAATAAATCATTTAAATTCACATAAAAGTTGGGATGCCAACTCTGATGAGAATTCAGCTTTCCAGAATCAGCTGCAAGGTTAAGGCTCTTTTAAAAATCAAGTCATTATAACATCTTCTTCTTCCTAAAACAGACATCTTTGCTGTCAACATTTTCAACACAACAAGATTTTAACGTGATTCTCAACTACACGAGCAGTCTGTGCTAAATACAGGGCATAAATTAATTAGCCATTTCAAATGACAAAAATAAATTGCTGAATCGTCTTGTTGAAATTAGCATTTTCCCTACTCTGTACCAATAATTTAGAGCAGGGGTTTCAAAGTTCTAGCCTGAGGCCAGATCTAGCCACAGAGCTGCTCTCCATCCACAGCATACACTAGCCCTGGCCCCATGAGCTGCATGCGGCATGCAGAGCCTATATGATTAGCCTGCAGATGGCACATGGCTAGACCACAGAATACGCTGGATCCAGGGTCGGTCCGGACTAGGCCCAGAAACAGGCCATCTATGCTGGGTCTGCCCCGCAAAGACTAACAGATGTGGGAACCATATACAACATGCACCCCAGACCAGCCCCACATGCCATACATGGGGCTAGGGCTATTGTGTACTGCACACAGCATGCAAGGCTGGAGCTCTTGTACGCATTGCAAGCAGCTTGCACGATCACTCCAGGGTACACACTGCATGCAGCGCCTACACTGGATGACCTCTGTAGACTAACGCCAGCATTTGAGGCCAGTCTGAGAGCCTTGTCAGGTCCACAAACCAACCCCTTCATGTGTCCCTCATCCACTCCATAGGTCTGGATGGAGTTTGATACCTTTGATACAGAATATTTGAGCAAATTCATGTAAAAAATACATTTTTCTTCTGGTAACACTACATTTAACCTATTGTGCATTATTATTTAAATATTATGCAACTCTTTTCCAACTGAAAGATCTCCAACTTAAAAAAACAAAACAAAACCCCAAAAACCCACCTTCATTCTTTTCTGGCTCTTTCTATTAACTCAATTTAGCTTTAAACAAAAAAGACCCATTCATGCAAATCTCATTTCCAAGACTCCATCTCAAAGTCCCAACCACACAGACAACTGACACAGAAGACTAAAATGGTGAAGTGCATTTCAAAATGCTGCCATCTGATTCATATGCCACACAAATATGTAACATAAATAATGAAAAAGCTTTAGTCTCAAACACCAGCTCTTGAAATTATCCAAAATTCTAACCTGTTTCTAAAAACCATGATAAGTTAAAGCCATAACTGTGAGAAACAACTTTTTAAATCAACAACAAAAAGTGATTTCCATGTCAGGGATAATAGAAAGCAATTACATTTTCAAAGAAGACTGTCAACCATAGTAATACAATGTACAAAAACAAAGTTATTTTTCTTATGTTAGAATCCCTTAGATAGGAGTACTCAATCCCTTGACTACAGAGCCATATTATCTGACCCACAGAGGTTCCAGTATCCAGAAATCTACTACTATTAATTACCACTCCTCTGCTCCCAAATTTCTGGACTTATGGGGAGTCCTCTGGGATGGATAGCATGGCCTTCCACACCAAACTGCACTGACTCCATGTGGGATCCAGACCACAGACCAACCCTACACCATTTATCTGGCCTGTAGGGCCAAAAGGTTGGGCACCACTGCCTTAGATCATTAAAGGAGAATGTTAAATTCCAGCTAACTTATTATTTATACTACTACTACTACTATTTCTTCTTTTTACTTTTTGCATAAAAAAATTAAGTCTGTTGGCTTTATAAAACTATTTTCACTTGAATTCAGAATAAATTTACAAAGACATACAAAAATAGTTTAAGCTTTAAAAAGTTTGTTTCTTAGTTATAAACTTACCTTAGTTATAAACTTATAACTAAGATAAGTTTATCTTAGTTATGAAACTTAGTTATAAGTTTCAGAAAGTATGGGTCAGGATTGCTATTTTTCCTCTCTCCTTTCTCCATCCCCAGCCTTTTTTCTATCCTCTGTATTAAGTAATTGACTTATATGCGTTACATAAGAAATATGTAATAAGCAGAACTGCAAAATGAACTGTGTATTTTAGGTAATGTTTGAGTGAATTAATTTTATATTGTAGTTGAATAAAAATTTTAATTGCTTGATTTGAAAAGAAAAAACAATCTTGGCATTCATGTTCTGGTATAATTACAGAACCCAGTCTAAGCAATTTATAGTGCTAGATATTAAAGATTTTTTCCCCCATCCTGGATGATTAAAGACCCCACAGTTTCCCTCTAGAGATAATTTAACTGAAAGTCAGTGGGTTCAACTTGAATCCTTAGGCTAGGGACAGAAATTACACACACTGATATAAATGATCAGAAACTGGTTCAAATCTGTAACAGAACAGATGTGCAGTGCACATAACCACTTTCCAAAACAGTTTAGAATAAGCCTCAATGCATATAGTATCAGAACTTAACTGATTTAGGTTAAATCAGTTTATTGAACTTCTTTCCCAAATCCCCTCCAGATTCAAGTTAACTTGCAGTCCCCCAGAATTCCAGGATGCTTTGCATCTCCCCTGCAAATTCCCCTCTTACAGGGTGGGCAGGCTACCTTTGGCTCAAGCTGTCTGCTCCAGCCGTACAGGGAGACATGCTCTAGTGCCCCCCCGACTTCTTGCCTGAACTATTGCAGACATGTGGCTGCATTTCCAGAATCAAAAATGAATGTCTGTTCAGTCTATGCATCTTTGACTAACCTATGACGATTGAATTGATTCAGCCTCATTGTTTTTGACTGTCTGTACTTAGCCTTATTCTCTTCCCTATTATTTTTCAAGCTTACAAATGAGTTACTTAATGGAGCAGTTCTCTTTTTTACTTATGTTTCTAGATGATATATTTCCTTTCTATGAAAAAGCATATAGCAGATTGGGGCCAAATTCAAATCAGATAACAAAATGGTATATCCAGCAATAATTTGACAAAGGAAAAGAGTCAATGAACATTAAAGACGGTGCTAAGGATTCAACAATAATACAGGCCACAACTCTGGTGAGTGAAATCATCATGGGACCTGCTGACCGATACTGCTCTCCCCTTTCAACAAGGCAGTCAGTTAGTTTCAAAAACTGAGCAATACAACTGATCCAACAGTGAGGCCCCCATGTTCACAGCAACAGCAAAAGACATAGCCACTTTTTCCTGAAAAATGTCATTATTTCCTCTCCTTTCCTTCAGGTTACTGGTTACAGTGGATTCAACTGCAATGTTTCTCTGTGTATATCGGGTAGTATATAATAAACTAAGGTGTTGGAGTTACAGACATCAAACTGCACAGATATCTTGGATTCACAGCAGTTGTGTGGGTTGTGCAGACACAACATATTTTTTGAATAATGGCTAGTTCCATAGTTAATTTAATTTAATATAATAGCTGTTTCATTGAATTACAGCTTCAGATCATTCGTCTTGGCAGCAGGAATTAGACCTCATATGGAGTGATAGAATTAACTATGAGTACTGGTTCAGTCTTCTACTGTCAGAGTAGGGAACAAGGGTAAAACCTCTTTCTTGAGCTTTAAGTGGGTTAAGGTAACTCAAGTACACTATAGGATGGTTTGAATCTAAACTCTAAGAAAGGACTGGGAAGGCCAACTACAGCTTGATGAGGCAGTTTCCATCCATTGTCTCCCTCTAACCCGACTCCCCCACTCTTTTCTTTTGTTCACATCCATGGAAGGTTGTCTTTAGAATTTCTCTTTTAAGTTTAATGAGATATTAAAATTTAGAGCCACTTCAGGAAAAACATTCTAGTCTTTGTCCTCAGTGGCCATTCTCACTTTGATTTTAAGTGTTAAAATCAAGCTGTCCTCCAGGCTAGGCAACGAGTTAATATTTTAAAAGTTCGCAATTCCTGAGAAAGGTGATAATTTCAGGATTAACATTTTAAGCCTGAGTAATGATCTGGAAAAAAATCATTAAGGATCACATTTGTGGGAGCCCAGCAGGGGAAATAATGCTGAAAGGAAATCAGCATGGGTTCATTGCAGGTAGATCCTGCCTGACTAACCTTGATTCTTTTTATGACCAGGAAAGAAAGTGCTTAGATGCAGGAGTCGAGGTAGATATCATCTACCTAGACATTAAGAAGGCCTTTGATATGGTATCTCATTCTGTTTTCACAAATAAACTGACAGGCTGTGATGTAGATGATTACTAGCTCAGGTGGGTGGCAAATTGGCTTAGGGGTCGTACCCAGAGTGGTGGTGGACGGGTCGATATCAATCTGGAAAGATGTGGGCAGTGGAGTCCCACAGGACCTGGTGCCTTGGACCGATGCTATTCAGTGTCTTCATCAGTAACTTGGACGAGGCCATGGAGAACACCCTGTCCAAGTTCACAGATGATACCAAATTATGGGACAAAGTTAACACACCAGAGGGTAGGGAATGGATCCAGGCAGATCTGGACAGGTGTGTTATGATTTGCTGAAGGTGGTGGATTATGCACTGAAAATATCTGAATTGTGTAGCTGCCAATGGGGAAGGCAAGGAAAAAAAAAAATCACAGACATTGTTTATGTCAGGGGTGGGCACTAATTTTGGCTGGAGGGCCACTTAATGAATTTTGGTTGCCACCTTGGGACCAGAATTCCTGCTCCTAACCTCTGACCTTTGCCACTGAAAGGGATGGACCCCCTGGAAATATTCCTTTTGGGAGAGGGATTGCCATCTGAACCAGAAAAAAAAAAAAAATCATACATTAGAAGTCAAACATCTACTATAATGTATTTTAATTTTATTACAAAAAAATGTTTTTGTTAATATAGAAGTGACTGCATAATAGGTCAATAGGTGTGTCGGGGAGTGAGCAAGTGGTTTGTGAGGGAGTTTGGCTGTGTGGAGTGTAGGGTATGTTACGGGGTGTGTTTATATGCGAGTGGTGTGGTAGCAAGATTATATACAGGCACATTATATACCGTAGGCCAGTAAAGATCATCTGTCCCTGGGCTGTCTCTCTGAACTTGCCTGTACCACTTTTGGCACCTGAAGCCAACCTTACCACTGGGCCTCAATGAGCAAGGTCAAGAGAATAAGATTGCCCTAGCACAAGTCTTCCACATTGCCTCAGTTCATGCTCAGGTGTATTGTGTCATCACATCTTAAACCTTCAATACCTTTCTAAAGTCCTGAGGACATGGGTGAGCAGCAATGCAAAAAGCTATAGGCACTTTCCAACCAAAATAATGCAACGTTCTTTAAACACACTTAAAACAGTGTATTGGCTGCACCCAAGTCATTCCCAGATGGAAAATGACTGAAAAAAAGATTGGCTGACCATGTTAAGAGCCGGGTCAACAAGCAATAAAGCATCAACAATGAATTACCCTAGCTCGTTCATATAATTCTTGACATTGAACTTACTGCCACAGAGACTGAAAAAGCAAATCACACTGCTCTAAAATAGCAAAGCAGTTTCTTCTGACACCATTCTGATGGAGATCTACACATAGCTATTGGAGACTCTTTCACCTCATGTCTCAGAATTTTCACTGGATATAGCAAGGTGCAGCTCCCTCAAGAAGGCGAAAAAGCTTTCATTGTTCCTACATAAACTACACTGTTTATATATATGGCTATCAGTTAACAGGAAATTTTCATATTAGTAGTTGCTAGCAGGACCGTTGTATGATTAACCCACTCAGCCCACATCTGTTATTATCTGTCCATAATACTTCAGGCAAATGCATCCAGCCTATTAGCCTTCAGAAACCACATCAGTGATGAACACAGACACAAAATAAAATGTAATCTTTTTTGACCCTGACAGATGCAATTAAATCACAACCATGGTTTGATACTCAGATTTTCACAAACATACAATGGTAAAATCTTTTAGCTTTAAGACAACCTATTTGAGACAGGACTGCATTTCATAGAACCTGTGCCGCTGTTCTTGTGTGACTTCAAATTCAAAACATTTTCCTTTGCCCAACCCAGCCATTGTTGGCTTAGAAATGGTATTTAAAAGGTCTGGGTTCTTTTTAATTGGCTTGTAAGTATAGATATATTCATTATAAGGGGTCAAGATAGGCAGCAGGGGTTAACTGAATTTCTAAAGAGCTTGAGAAATATACATACAGCTTCTCATGGCCCTCAAGGTAGATGGGCTGTCTAACACAACAAGGACACAGAGCCTGGGAAGCAAAGGAAGCATGTCCCATAACACAAGATGAGTGACACCAGCAACAAGGCCTCAGAGAAAAGGGAGGCCTATGTCCCAGTTTTGGGGGAACAGACCAAATTAGGACAAGACCCAGAAGGCTACATGGATGTGTGACCACAGGGAGAAAACCACGGGTGAAGAGTCACCAGGAGTCATCAAGGGGGAAGGAGAATACAAAAGCAAAGACTTAAGAGTAAAAGAGGGTTCCTTCCCTTTGTCTTATTTGTCCCTCCCACCCCTCCTTGTTTTCCACCTTCTCCTTCCTGAAAGGGGTCCCCTATCCCTGTCCCCTGGGAAGGGTCCCCAAGGCCGCCATGGACAAAGGGCACACACCAGCAGCCCATGTCATGCACCCCACTGAATGGGGGCTGTGGGCCTCGGCTCTCCACCTCCAGACTGCTGACTCCCAAGAGAAACAGCCTCAGAATGGAGCTTGTGTCCTAAACAGATGTACTTTGACTCTGATGATAGCCCTAGGATTGGTAGATATAGAACTGATTGTTCGTATTGTTGTTTTTCTGTTCTTACTCTGTATCAATAAATTCACCTATTTTCGACTGGCAGATGTTGTGGTTGGTCTGAGGGTTTTGCCTGGCTGGAACAAAAGGTATAGGTGCTGGGTCCAAATCCAGGTTCAAGAGCCATGAAGCATAAATTTCAAAGCAATCCAAGCATCCATGTGGATTTTAGAGCACTTAGGACAGCAAATTTTAAAACAACAATCAAAGCTGGCGCTGTACTATAAAGTTAATGATATACTATAATCACAGATAGACTATGTTCTTCACTATTTTCCCAGTTGCAGGTCTGATGGGCAAGGCTTTTCATCACAACTTCTAAAATAGAAATAATTTCTGCTAGGTGCATGCTTTCTATTTTTTCCTGCTCTTTCCTTTCCCCTAGATACTTGTCTCTAAAGTTTAAAATCATACTTCATTTCTATATTCATTAAAAGATTAATAAATTGGGCTCACCTCATCCTTCTCTTCCATTTACACTGGGAATTGAAGCATGCCATACAAAATTTGGCTGGAAAACCAGCATTGTCACAGGACAATATATTTACACTATTGAAAAACACATTTTTCCCAGGCTGATTATAAAGAATATAGCTAAGTAAGTCTTAATTCTGCCACTCTTGTTCACACTGAGTGCATTTACATGAGACATTTACTGCAGACTTGCCTAATTAGCTCAGTAGTTAACATGTCCACATTTACATATGTGGCCCTATTAGGCTGCAGTAAACTAACAAACTGTGCCACAGATTAGTACTTGTATTTATAAGTACAATCCTGCAGCAGACTTATTTAGTGCACAGCAAGATGCTGATGATGCTGGATGGAGCATGAGGGTGCTTCAGTGCATGGGCTGCCTGCCAGCTAACCCCACACTAGAGCACCCTCTTGGCCCAGCCACCCCCCTCCCCACAACAGCACACTGAGATAGACTGGAGCAGGCCAGGGCTGGCAGGCTGACCCCGCACCTCTTCACCAGCTCCCTGCCAGCTAGGGCTGATCTGACCCAACTCAACATGCTGCCATCACAGGTGCACATTCAAATGCAACACCCAGGGGCAATAAATTCCGGCACAAACTGAGATGGAATTTATTGCTATGCATTACTAGCACATGTAGACATTCCCACAGAGTAATCATCTTGCTCTCCAACTTGTTCTAATGATAGTGAACAGAGTGACAGTGATTCTGAGTAAGAATGGCAAAGTTTGATCCACAGTACTTAAATGAAGGTGGTCCAAGAGCTATGTTTGTTTTGTTATAAAATTCCTTAGATACCAAAAACATCAAGAATTCAGATTGCATATCATACTAACAATAAATGTGTACCTTCATTTCATTTTCTACACATCATATAAAAATTTAACTTAAGTATTTTCTTATCCAAATCCTATCTATCCAATCCTATTATCCAATCCATGCCTACCAATAGCCACAATAAAAACTATGAATCACTGAAATATTTTGACAGCAATCTTTTTTATTTCTTTTCTAAGATCTAAATAAAATATAAAATACTTTAATAATAATCATTTAGAAAACCCAACAGCAACCTAAATTATTGAAGAACTCATTAACTTCTATTATAAAGTCAAATGGCATTCCAATCTAATAATTATTGGGTTATAAATCTAAAGAAACAATAGGAAATGCTGTTCTAGTCTAATTGCATCTCCAGTTATCCATCAGTTATGCAAATCATTTATACAATGGCACTAAACAAACTACCCGTTATCTATCTGAAGGATGATTTTATAATCCATAGCAAATGATTTGTACTCGTTTCACACCTCTCATTTAATGCAGAAAACTCAGTCAAACTCAGTCACTGTTCTAACTTCATGACACTTTAATATAAACAAAAAATAGCTAAGATATTGTCTATGAAAAATAGTTTCCATCATCCAACCAGTAGAATCTAGTTGTATGCAAAACTGCCACTTGCCATACTGATATAGTGATTGACATGCCAGCAAAACAGGGTTTAATATAGCTGTTTTTGGTGTTCTGTACAGGATGGACCCAGCAATAAACCAGAAAACTAGCAAAGAATATTGGGACATGTCTACAACACCTCGGTCCCATGCCATAAGGACAGAAGCCTCTTGACATCTTATTTTTATCACACTTTTAACTCTTCCCCTCCCCAGCATGCTTCAGAGCTACGCTATTCTCCACGACCCCTTTTTCAGGAAAGGATTTATTACTATACTGCCCAGTTCTTTTCCCAGCTGTTTTGCTGCCTTTTTTTGGTTCAATGGGCAGGGTTTAATGGAACACAGCTGCACAGTATTTCAGCTTAATAACAATAGCTAACTGTGGGAGACCAAGGACTGCATTGCAATTCAGTATCCAGCACATTTTGGGTACTAATCCAATACAAAAGAAAAAAAATAGTTTAATTTTAAATTGGCATTTAAGAAAGAATGCCTGTTAAGCCAGGGAGATGGACATTAGTGGAGAAGCGGTTAAGATTTAAAATGATGGGCTAAATTTTAGAGGTACACTTATACATTGGTCTGATATTGGATCAGCACTGATATAAAGAAAATTTTCTGTATTGGAAATCAGCCCAATGTAGCTGATAATTTGTCTCATAAATGCCCATATGTGTGCGCAGCCACAGCACAGCATTAAGGCAGCGAGGAGCAGAGCCAGAAGTGTGGAACACTGCACACAGCTGGTAAATCTGGTGTGGCAGAAGAAGGGGAGTGAGGAAAGGCATGGAGAGGTAGATCAAGGTCCCTGCAGTGAGGTAGAGTATGGGGTTGGGGTTGGGGCTGCCCAGCAGGCACGGGATGCCTGGGAAGGGACATGGGAAGGGAGGGGGGAGGCAACTCTTGCTGCTGTGTATGGCTCATCCAGTGGCGCCTAGCACTTATCCAGGAAGGCACAGGGGGTGGGAGAGGAGGGATGTCAGTGTGCTCCTAGATCTGCATGGGGCAGGGCAGGCTGAGGCTGGGCAGATCCAGGGGCACACACCTCCCGATGCCCTCCTGGGTGAACGATGGGAGCTGCCAAACACCGCTAGATGAGTTGCATGCAGCAGCAGAGCCACCTTCCTCCCTTTCCATGCCCCCCACACAAGTCATGCCTCTTTCCTGTGCCCACCCTGGCCCCAGCCCAAGCCCGCCCTGCCACGTGCAGATCAGGGGAGCACTTGTCCCACCCACCCCGGACAACCACTTGAGGCTATGTTCCACACCCCTCCCCACCCTGGCTGGTCAGCGCCTGCCCCTGCCCCAGCCCCATTCCCTCCCTCACAGCAGGGAACTTGATCTGCTCCCCACACCCCTTCCCTCCCCTTCCACCACACAAGCTGAAGAGTTGCACATCAGAAATTGGATCTACATTGGCTGATACGCCTCCTTAAAAATCAGCTATCGTATCGGCCCCAAAAATCTCTATCAATGCACACCTACTAAATTTTCTACTTCTATAAATCAGAATAGCTCTATGGAAGTCAGTAGAACTCAATTTACAATAGACATTTTGTCTTAATGTGTTAGGAAATGTGGATGTGAGGTCTACCATTTACTAACTATAGGATAATGAAATCTAGTCATCTTAAGCCTCTTCCCCATGAATGAATATTAAAAATGTTCTATGCAATTGTTGCTTCTTACTTCTGAGTTTAGAATGCATGGTGTCAGGCATGATATCACCATTACTCAAAAGCACCAAAAATGATTGCTGAAAGTTTCGGTGGTTAGGACTTTCATGCCTATCCTGTATTCTATTAATTTTTTTTATACCCACTACCCTACTACCCAGAACTGTGCAAAGTAGTAACAGGAAAAATAAAGTGAGAGAGAGAAGTAAGTGTTCATTAACTAAGGAGAGAAATGGACTCAATTGTGGCAAAAACCTTGTTACAGCATGAAAACTAAAAATTAACTATAAACTTTTATTGTATAAAATACATAGCTTAGGTCATCCTAGACTGACATATAGGAGGAACAGAAACTTTTTTGGTAAACATCTGTACTACCCAATACATTTGTTAAGAACAGAGCCGTGAAGTCAGGGAAGGTCGCTTGATAAAAAGGGACCTGGGAGCCCAAACCCCAGTCAGGGTGAACCCCCAGGCACAGCTGAAGTGAGAGTCAGGCAGGAGGGTCAGGAATAAGTACCTAATAGCCTTGTTACACATTATGCTGTGAGGCACGCAAATGTAGATCAGTGTTAATGCTAGCTTAGAGTTTGGAGCAGTCACACCCTTAGTTTAAAAATCTTCTCCAACTGTCCCCTACCTGCACAGATGTGACTTGCCACTAGGGGCCGAGTGAGCAGGGGCAGGACTAGGAGCTGTTGCCGTGAGTTGCCACTAGGGGGCTGGTGAACAAAGACAGGCTTCCATATCTGACCTACAGGCAGAGGTGTGAGATCCTGGGATAATGGAGGACTTCAACTTGGGCAGTACATCTGCCGGGAGTGGCCACATCTTAATGTAACAGAAGCTAGGTTGCATGGCTAAAAGGTAATCCTACCCTGGAGTGGTATAACTTGGAGCTGCATAACAAGTGCTTAAAACCACCTTAAGCTGTTAAAGTAAAGACAGTCCAGAGGCTTAGAGAAGCTGCCCAAAATTACCATGTAACATGGCCCTCAATCTTTGACTGGATGGAATACTGTAGGCTGGGCCTAGTTAAGGACTGGAACAGATGGGGTCTGTTGCCTGTGGCTTCAGAGAACTAGTTTTCCACATAACCCCACTAGGGCCAGATGGGCCCAAGGCACTGATCTGGGCATTTGTCAGGTAGCATTTATTTCTCTGTACCCTTAGGGAATGAACTGTTATAACCCTCTGACTCAGACCAGTTGGGCCCAAGTCTCTGATCAAGCTTTATTACCACACCTACCTGGAATGACTAGACTTTGTTTAAGACCACTGACAGATGTTCATTTAAAGGCATGATAGGGTTTGATCCCTGATCCCAGCAATCCCAGCTCTTGCCATGTCACATGTGCATGGTAGAATATGCAGTTTTGGGATCAGAGGTCAGATGCCAATTATGCCTTACTTGCTGGTGCAGGAGAAGCTGACTAGAACCGCTAACTATCAGCTGAAAATGGGGAACTCACTGGAGGCTCCAACCAGTCTGTTGGGTCCCAGATCCAGCCAGAAGTCGGCTGATTATTAGCCTATGGGGACCTTACTAGGAGGTGCAGGGTTAGAGAACCTTGTAAAGTCCTAACCCTGCCACTCATTCAATTTAAGGCAAACTACCAATAATTAGATTTTATACCCAGAAAGTGATAACAAATTTATAAATGATCCATATACAAAATCTAATTATTGCGGGGACATCTTATAATCTGGGCCGTCTTCTATTCAAGTAAATACAATATATACTTTAGTATGTAGACAAGATTGACATCTACACAACTGTATTCTCATACAACTGATATGAGAAAGGCTACACCTCTATGATCCTAGTTATCATTTCCTGTATCTTTTACACTGTGTCCTCTCATTATCATTTATATTGTTTTGCTAGATCATAGACATTCCTCATCTATTTAAGGATTAAATGAAGGTTACAAATAATCATACGACAGATGCAATGCAATCCCATTACCAATAGGCTTAACACACTTACTTTCTCACACATCATTCTGTAAATTAGGATCATGTTATTATTTCTTTATTATAGCATGTCTGTTAAATTACTAGCATAAGTAAAAATGGTAAAATATTTTGACCCACTCAAAATGAAATGATTACTGCAGAAGGCATGAATCATTTGTCATGAGCTATCCATTTTCCAAGCTAATAATTTTTTTTAGTAATTGCATGTTTATCAATAGCAAATATCATCTCACACACACATACCAGAGGTACTTCCAGAATAGCCCAAATCAAACAAGCCAAAATCCTTAAATCCACTTTAATTTCAGACCTTCACTGCAAGCATATTCATCTTTTAATCTCCACCTAGACATGGCTTAAAATAAATATGGATTGTTGATACAAGAAAAAAATACTTTCTAACTTAGATATTAGAACACCAACACAATTTGGAGTAGCATAAAGAGAGCCTTTTCACAATCAGGTCATTAATAATGGTAGACAGAACTGAAAAAATTCTGGTTTGCTTGCCTCTTAGGATGTACTTGAGTGATATTTAAAAAAAATTGTGAAAGCTGTACTGAGTCTGGAACCTAAAACAGTATCACTGTCTGATTAGACCCTGACAGATGCTAATTTAATTACACAATCAAGATAGAACACATTTTATATGGATTCTGCCATGCCACACATGGAAAAACGCGATTTTTGGAATTGGGATAAAATTTGTTGAACCATGATTACACAACTGGCAGGTAAAGAGCCTAGCATCAGGAACTCAATACCCAATGCCAGGATCTACACCTGCATGGATGTAGAAAGGACATCATGAGAAGTACAGTATTAGGGATTGGTCCCTGACACCTTGTTTCCTGCAGCACCCTTTCAACTTGCCAGCATGTAAGCAGCCCATTAGCTGATGGGGAACCCCCACCCTGCACTTTGGGACCTAAAGCTCTCCCATCCCCAACTGCCAGCACCACAGACCCAGAGTATAGACAGCCAGGGATGATGGATAGTCAACCCAACATCACTCCACACTAGCTGGTAAGTTTAAAACCCCATCCATGCGGCTGGCTTCAGGGCAGGGCTTTTGCGAGATGCAATGGAAACCAGGCACAAAAATTGTTCATTTCCATTACATGGAACATTTTTGTAGCTGGTTTGTTCATTATTTTGGATTGTTATTCACCTGAACCTGTGGCAGGGTTGATATTTATTAGGGCTGTGCGAAGCTTTGGGTGCTGATTCAATTGAGAGGAGATTTGGCAGCCAAATCTCTGAACAGAATAGGGAGACCAATAAAAAGGTCTGAATCGATTAGATGCTCTCCAAATCAATTTGAAAAAGGTTCAGAGAACATCAGAGAGATTCAGGCAGTCCCTGCTCGCTGCTGCAGGGAGCTGGACCAGGAATCCATACCGGTATGTAAGGGGCTGGAGGAGGGGACCATGGAGGAACCCCCGCCAGGCCCCATCCCCTGCCTGCTCCCCCAGCTCTCCTGAGTGCTCCCCAACCCCCATCCACTTTCCTAGTCCCATCAATGGCTGCTCCACCTGGCCCCAGCACCTCGGCACTTAAAAAATTAATTAATCAATTAAATTAAATAAAAACAGTTCCACACTCACTGACTGCTGCACTGGCCATTGTGGCTTCTGGGGGCTCCTGGTAGAGCCCCCCCATGCAGCACAAGGCAGTGGGGATCACCCCCATCCTGCCCCAATAGCAGCTGGTAGGCGCAGAGCTTTTTAAAAAAAAAAAAGACCTGGGATGCTGGGGCTGGGCATGGCGGTCATTGACAGGGCTGGGAATGCAGGGAGGGGATGGGGCCTGTTTGATTCGAAGATTTGGCCAAATCAGCAGTAGCTGAATCTCCAAATCAGATTTGGCCAAATCAGCAGTAGCTGAATCTCCAAATCAGATTTGGCCAAATCAATTTGGGGCAGTGATTCAAATCACCAAATTGAGTCACTGGCCCTCGAATCAGTCGAATCTAAAGTGAATACTAGCCACTTCGCACAGGCCTAATATTTATGTCACAATTAACTTGTTAATCATGATATAAGTGTAACATCTGCTGAGATCCTTCATCAGTACAGTTTTATTTGTAAAATTAAAAAAAAAAAATGGACACCAAAGAATTAGTGGCAAAAGGTTAAAGACCCAACAGTAATCATTCTTTTAATTATATACAAGTTATTAAGTAACTAACATTACTAATCCTTTTTAATCCATTACTAATAAGAATACTAATGTAATTATGTTACATGTTTTTTCTCCTTTCCCATTTTAATCAGCTGATTCTAAAGTATGTCACTGACAATAGAACATACTACTGGCTTTAATTCAGTTGACTAGAGGGAAAAATATTTGTTTATTAATAATAGTGCAAGTAGCTAAGTGTAAAGTCTTTCATCACTCTACATAATTACACGCTCAATGTATGCTGCATCTACTCAAAAGCCCACACATTTTGTTTTAAATTGTGCCCATAAACTTATTTGGCTCAACATGCAGTTAATTTATATTTTACTATATTATACTGAAACACCAGTCAATAACTAAACAGGAAATGCATGACTATATGTACACCAGGGGGTATTTAGATCTGTTCTGTTTTTTAAAGAGGTTACAGAAGAGTGAAAAGCAAAGTTGTCTAAGTCTGCACTTCTCGTTTTCACTGTCCTTCCTAAAGAAAGCATTTCAAGGCTTCAAAAATATTTATTAGTAATAATAATTATTTAATTTTACAAATGTTCTACCATGGGTTCATAGAATCATAGAAAATTAGGTTTGGAAGGAACCTCAGGAGGTAATCTAGTCCAACCCTCTGCTCAAAGCAGGACCGTCCCTAACTAGATCATAACAGGTAAGGCTTTGTCTAGCCAGGTATCATAGTATCATAGTGTCTAGAGTCGGAAGGGACCTGGGCAGATCATCTAGTCCGACCCCCTGCCTTGTCAGGATAGAGCACCGGGGTCAGATGACCCCGGCAAGGTGCTCATCTAACTTCCTCTTAAAAATCCCCAGGCTAGGAGCCTGTACCACTTCACCTGGAAG
>JAGPOW010002673.1:955258-990252 GCA_030014935.1 Caiman crocodilus | reverse complement strand
CTTACCTGGTTCTCCCGTTTGACCGACGGTCCGGGCTCATTGGCTGTCTCAAGGCCTGGCAATTCAAGGTCTCCTCCGCCCTCATCTTCCCCCTCCCCCAGCGGTCTTGAAAACCTCCAAGGATGGAGAGTCCACAACCCCTCTGGGTAACCTGTCCTAATGTTTTAGTACCCTGCTAGCAAGAAAATGCTGTAACTTGAGACTTTTATTCATAGGCAGAGGGGAAAAAAACATTCTTGGGGTGGGGGGAGGGGGAAAGGGGCACTGAACACACATGCGCCTTCCCACCAGGTAAGTCTGGTAAGAAGGGGTGGAGCACTGTGAGGCGGCTGGGAGCAGGGCACAGGCAGGAGCTGGGGCTGAGGTGAATGGAGCCCCAGCTGGGCTTGAAAATGGGACAAGCAGGAGGCCCACAGGACACATGCCCTCCTGATTTGTGTGCAGGGCAGGGGCAACTGCCACTACATACTGTGCTTTGGTCCCTGCTACAGCTGCCCCAGGAGTAGCCAATGCCATGTGCCTGTTACCAGTGGGCTACACCACAACCCTGACCACCCAGCGGCAACATGCATATGGCATTGCATGGCTCTGAGAGCAGCAGGGCTCAAAGCCCAATGTGTAGCAGCAGCCACCTCCACCCCACACACAGATCAGGGGAGCACGTACCTCCTGGGCCTCCACTTGTCCCACCACCCAACCCAGCCATGGCCCCACTCACCCCAGGCCCTGCTCCCTCCCTCACCATTTGGGCCTTGATCTGCCCACTGCATGCACCCCAGGAGGGCATAGGGAACATGTGCCCTGGATCATGGGTAGGGCGTGTGCCCCAGGTCTTGGGCAGGCTGCCAGTAGCGGGATGCACATGGCATTAGATTCACACTGCTTTTGATGCAGTGGCAGCGAGGCACAGAAGCAGAGCAGAGTCCAGCCAGCAGCAGCAGCCCGCCCTCACCCTGCACACAGATTTGGGGGGGGGGGCACACTCCCTACACTCTGCTTCCCCCCCGCCATACCTGCTGCAGAATTCAGAAATTTTAGTTGCTATTGATTACTAAAAATCAGCAGCAGGGGAAGGGGTGGAGGGTTGTGTTAACCTTCTGAGTTCCACAGCTGTGCCGGTAAAGTGACTGGTATCTGTAGGGATTAACACTGTTATCACCAATGCTCAGAGGTCTTCCAGACCAGGAGAAATCCCACAGTCCATTTCTTGCCTCTAACACCAAATGACTGTGAGGCTCCTGTCTCAAATTATAGATTTGGCAACTATGTCTTCTTTTGCCTTAATTTGTTTGGTACTCTGATTCTTCTTCAGGTATCACAGAAAAGATATACATATTATTTGTTTTTATAGGAAATGGAAACAGTCAAAGTAGATACTACCAGCATTTTAACCACAAACTTCCTCTTTTAAGTAACTGGTAACAGTTAATACTAGAACTTGGTAAAGAAAGCAAACAGAAAGAATTGTGAACATATTTTAACAAATGTTCCTATCTGTGACATTATCATATGCTCTATGCACTGGTGTTCCTAAGCATCTTAAGTGAGCAAGCTTGTTGGCTCACAACAGGTATTAAGCAATTATGATTAAATGTTCAGAGAATTTAGATTTTTTAACCCTAAGTTACTAATGTGAATGCATAATGTGAACAGTTAAGTTCCTTCAGTCACAGAACACAATCCTACTATATGAACAGCTTGGATAATCACAATTATTCAAACTTTGAAAACCAAGTTTATTAATAAACTGTTTGTAGAAAAAATACAGAGTAATAATTAAGAAATTATTTTTAAAAATAAATGAATTGATTTTGGAGTTTATTGAAAGCTAGTTAATGAAGAGAAACAAGCAAAGTTCACCATATATGTAATTCAACTTACCTAGGAATTACTACTCAGTTAAATGATTGTATCTATCAAAGTTCAACATAGAATGTATCACTTACAATACTGTAAACATTCTGGCCTCACATTTTTTAATACCTGAAAAAAGCTTACCATCAGTTCAAGATTCTTATTTTAACCAGAAACAGTTTGCTTGTCAGGGAACAAAGCCGAACTTCAAAACAGCAAATTAATAAAGATGAGCCTCTAATCACTTGTTAACATTTAGTTCTAAGCTTGTGCAGATGAGCTGGATCTATAAGACTGTATCAGTTTAGTTCAGCTGCTCATTGTACAGATTGGTCATGTTGCACTTTCTACATTTACCCTTTCCATATCTATAATTTTAAAATAAGCCCCTTAACCTTTCTTACAAAAAGTACACATGGCCAGCAATGAAAACTGTTTCTTATCTTGTTAGAAAGAATGCTGTAGGCTAGACAAAAGTAAGCCTATTCAGCCCATTACGTGTACTGTATTTTCTTCCATATAACCTACACGTTTTCCCCCCACAAAACCAGGTGGGGAAAATTGGGGCACACATTGTGTACGAGGTAAAGATCCCTCCACTGGTGCTAAACTATGGCAGCAGGGGTGGGCAGAGGAGCAGAGCAGTGACAGCATTAATTGCCAGAGCTCTCGGAGCCACAACAATTAACACTGCTACCATCTTCCCCCCATACTCTCCCACCAGTAAATTTCTGGATCAATGGGAAGCCACCCTCCCAACCACATGCCAGATTGGGTTGGCAAACATGGACAGCCCACAGCCAGATCCTGCACACTGGCTCCAGAGCCATGTGTCAGATTGAATATGGTGTGCTGAATTTAGGACAGTGCAGCTGAATCAGGCCTTGCTATACAACCTGCCACCCCAAGCCGACCCCCAGTCCAGGCCCTGGTGAACTGTCCACATTCCTAGAGACCCCCAACCCATACTCCAATACAAGATTTTTTTTTCCCTTCTTAGGACTTCCCAAAAAACAAGGCATAAAAATAGTCAATGATTTTGACAGCACAGGCTCTTGACCTAACATAAGCATAAATTAGTGATAATATATGCTTAGGTTTGTACAGATACAACAGTATCAATAAGAGGTATCATGGGAAAGTATAAGGAGGTCTATTGGTCAAGCCCACCAGTATTGGGCTTGGGCAGGTGCAGGGAACTGTTTTTTTTAGAAAATACTAATAGTGCTCAGTGGTAACAGTTGCAGTAGTACCTTGATGGTTTATCCTTTGATGAGAAGAACTGAATTGTGTGCATCTAGGTAGAATTCTTTAAAAATGAGTGTGTTCTTCTTAAGCAAATACAGTAAAGTAGAAATATACAGTCACTTACTTCCAGCTTTGTCTATTTTCAAGACGTTTATGCCAAGCTGCAAAAGTTCTGCTTGACATAACCTCCCTACCCCCCTTTATCCCATTTCTGCTACAGGTTATTGCAACTGAAGTTTACTCACGAAGTTGTCAATTCACTATTTTGCAGCAGTGAGCTAAGATTCACTTTGTTTTGAAGGAAATGGTATCAAAATTTGCAAACTCTAGAACAGTGGTTTTTCAAGGTTTTTCTACCTGAAGCACCTCTGCAGAGACTTGAGACACTCCTTAGAAAATATCAAATCTTAGTTTTCACTCTTTTTGACTACAGGAAAATATTAGACCAAATTCCTCTGTTGCAAAGAACTCAGAAAGACCACAACTGTGGATTTCTATTTAAAATCTCTGGGTTTATATTGTGAATCATGTTTGTAAACCTAACAATGCTAAGAGTGTGTGGCAGCCTAAAGTACCTAGGGTGCCACAGCAAAAAAGCACTTCAGAAAAGGTGTAGTTTGAAGTTCTTTATATGTATGCTTATATATACTCTTAGAAGACCTCAGAGCATCCCTTATTCAGGTTCACCTATCTGAAAATCTTTGTAAATTATATTAAGTAATCTCTAGAAAAGGTACTTTGCACAGATTTTAATGTATTTAAGGCAGAAGACAAGGAAAATACTAACAAATATTAAGATAAGTAAACAGCAGCTTGCTGGCAAACAGCAGAAACACATCATTTATCTGCAATATCAAAACCAAAAATAAAAGACTTTCACCAAGCTTCAAGATTCATTGCTTCTATGTAATCTGCTTTTTTCCCCCACTGTGAAAACCAGTGAGCAATGAGTCAGCAGGGAATTTCCTCTCTTTCCAACATGAATCTCAGACCAAAAACATCTCTCAAACAGATTTATACAGCAGGGTCGTTATTGTTGAAGGTCATGCAAAAATAGCTGCAAGCAAAAAAAATTTTAGGTTTCAGAATAGGATGCATGTGTGAACATTGAAAAATGTAAAACAAGACAACACAAAAATGTTAAGACAATGCAATTTCATTTTTTAACCTTTGTAGGGGTCAGGTTAAGCTGCTGCTACTCAAAAAAAATTCTTGAAAGCTGAAATCGAACTGAATTATTTCGACTCCAAATGGGCTCAACAAACGTGCTGAAGACATGTATAATATATATAAACAATAATTAACACTACGTGGACTAGTAACATTGTTAATAGCATTAATACTATTGTAATCTCATTCTAGATTTACCAAAACAGCTTTGCTAGCTGATGCACTGAAGGTACATAATGGTGGAAAGTTACCATGGTAACACTGTACAACTACAAATTCTTCCATGGCAACCAAACCTCCACGGAATACTAATGAGTACCCATGGTAACAGGACATTAAAAGCAAAGATGTCTAGAGACCAAATATTTCAAGTTTATAACAAACCCTTAAATATATCTGTATATTTACTATATAAAAATCTCTATGATTTTGAGATCAAAGTTATAAAATAATCTATGGTATTACTACAGAATATAAAATGTTATATTATTTACATAAATGCAAAGCTAATGTTAAGGTTGAGTTTTAATTACACAAATGTCAGAGAATTCAGAGCTGTGGTTCCTGAACTATGCCCCACATTGTATATATAGAATGTGTCCCAGACCATTGTCAAATCAAAACACAACATGCAGAAACAAAATGTTATATATAGACATATTTTACAGCAGGAAAAGGTACAATTCTTTCCCACTATACCACAATTGACAAAAAGGTACTTACAAAATTTTGATTAGAAGGGGATAGTATATTGCTTATCGATTAGAGGAAAGGGAAGAGGTCCCCACTTACAACACAAAACCATTATTTAAATGTGGAAGAAGCATTGTTTAACTATATAAAAAGTAAAAGCACAGCCACTGGCAAGGATATTTGAGAACTTGTGGTGCTCAGGCAAAGTACATGAAGATTGGAAGAGGGCCAATGTGGTGCCAGTCTTCAAGAAGGGGAGGAAAGAAGACCCGGGAAACTACAGGCCAATCAGTTTTACCTCAATTTCTGGGAAGATTTTGGAAAAAATAATCAAAGAAACTATTCTTGACAGGCTAACAGAAGGCAACATTCTGAGGGATAGCCAGCACGGGTTTGTTGCAGGTAGGTCTTGCCTGACCAATCTCATTTCCTTCTATGACCATGTGACATATCACCTGGACAAAAGGGAAGAGGTTGATATAATATATTTGGACTTTAAAAAAGCATCCCATGATGTCCTCATGGAAAAGTTGGGCAATTGCAACTACTCCACAGTCCAATGGATGACTGGGGAACTGGTTCCATGGTTGGACTCAGAGAGCTGTAGTTGACGGAACCAAATCAACATGGCACTCAGTGATTAGTGGTGTCCCCCAAGGCTATGTTCTCATGCCTATACTCGTTAATGTCTTCTTAAACAATGTGGACACTAGTGGCAGAAGCGGACTGGCTAAGTTTGTTAACACCACCAAACTTTGGGGAAGAGTGTCCACACTTGAGAATAGGTTGGTGATCCAGGCTAACTTTGACAGGTTTGCAAGGTAGATGAAGAAAATCCTGATGGCATTCAATACGGAGAAATGTAAGGTTCTCCACCTTGTGGGTGGGGAACCTGCATCACACTTATAGGCTTGGCAATTGTACACTTGCTAGCACCATGACCAAAAGAGACTTGGGGGTAACAACTGACCACAAGATGAACGTGAGCCACCAGTGCGATACCACAGCTGGCAAAATAAACAAAACTCTGGCTTGCATCTACCAATGCATCTCAAGCAAGACCCAGGATGTCATCCTCCCACTGTACTTGGCCTTGGTGAGGCCACAGCTGGAGTACCACATCCAATTCTGGGCTCCACAATGCAAAATGCATGTACTGCAATGTCTTAATTAAAATTATTGATTTCTCCCTCTTCACAACTCTCATATATGAACATGTTCTAAATGGTTTCACTAGCACATATTTTTTCCTCTAGCATTGATACTCTTACGTCAGGATTGTCAAATATGGCCCACAAAACCATTCAAGCCAGCCCATCGGTAATTCACACCTGGAGACTGGAACTTGAAGGGCATGGCCAATGGAGTGTGGTCTGCCACAAAATTTGGGGTCCCTGAACTCTGACAGACAGAGCCACCAGTGACAGGGAGCAAGTGAGGGCCACGCAGATACAGCTCTTGGGTTGCAAGTGAGGCAAACAATTTCCCCAACCCACACTACTGCCTGCACTCATGGACCCAGATCCAGACCCACCTCAGCCGCTGCAGAATTCATGCAGAATGGATCTGGCTCAGGCTGAGTTTGATACCCCTGGGGTGCCTTGACACATGGTCCAGGGTGGAGAGGGGGACACTTTAATTAGAGCAACTGCAAGAGCTGCTGTAATTAAAGCGCGCACAGTGTCATATGTATTCAGCATCCCACACTTCAAAATGGTGGTGGGGGTGCTTTAACTATAGCTCATTTGACAAGCTTTGAAGTGAACCACCACCATTTTGAATGCTGAATATGTGATGGGAAGACTCCTGAAGTGTGCTAATTAGCATGCATTGGAACAAACATCCCGCATAGGTACCCTAAGGCACCACCCTGTCCTGCCTTATAAAATAATTCTAGGATTGATATTTTAACTAATTAGGCACAAAAGAAAGAAGAAAAATGGTATTCATGGACTAGACAAGAAAACCAAAAGCAGACATTCCCTCTTCCTTTACTACTTGTAGGCAGGTCTTAAACAGGCCCCTTGGGAATCAAACAGCATACTCTGCAAGTCAAGTGAAGTAGGCAGATGGAAAATCTGGATGACAGTTATATTTTCATGAATCTTAAGAAGTTTTGCCACCTTATAAAGAAAAAAAAGTAGACGTCTTTCATAAAGGCTTTTTTCATAAGACAGACATTACACATAAACCAGTTTAAGTGATCAGAAACTGGTTTAAACCTGTAAAAGAATGGATGTTCATTGCACATAAACCAGTTTCAAAATGGTTGAAAGTGGTTTAAGATAAACCTGGTTCAATGTAGAACCAGACTTAACTGATTTAGGTCAAACCAGTTTATGCAATGTCTGTCCCAGACCTCCTCCTGGTTTAAGTTAAACTGGAGTCCCTCAGTATCCCAGATGCTTTGCAGCCCTGGGCTGAGCTGTCTGCTCTGGCCCTGCTCCATTATTCCCTAGCCAGAGCTCCAATGGAGACAGTAAGTACAGCAGGGTCTTCCTGGCTTCTCCCCTCCCACCTTCCCTGCCCACCACTTGCTGCTCAAGCAGGATCCCCTTCTCCCCCACTTCCTCTCACCTCCCAGAGCATAGACCCCAGTCCCATGAACCCTAGCCAGCATGTGGCATACTAGCCAATAATGAGAAGTGTCTGTGTGTGAGCGTCTACAATTTCACTAGGACAGGACAAAGGAAGACAAGTTAATACTAACTTAGGGCTTTTAGGAGCTAATCAACAGGTCAGTTGGTAATAATGTCCCTCTTTTCCTTCTTGGAAAAAGCTGTTTAAGAAGACCTTGAACTACTGAGAGAGGCTCTTGTTTTCTCACTGGGCCACTAAATGCTGTATTATCAGTTCCATGTTGGCTTCCTTGCTTGTCAGGTTTGCTGCAAAGAGTATGAAGAACCAGGGAGAGGAAGATTGAAATGCTTAGTATCATCAAATGATGCATGTACTGCACACAAGTAGTCCTTCCTCCCCCTCCCCGCTTTGCCTCAGAGTGCTAGCCTGGGACTGGGATCTGGCAACACTCCTGCCCCTTGAGCAGTGAGTGGGGAAAGCCAGGGACTGTGCAGGCAGGATGGGGGTTTAAAAACCCCTCCCTAATCAGAGCATCTTGCCAGGGCCTGGCCATGCCCCCTCTTAGCTCAGTACTGCAGAAGGGAAGGAAGGGCTATTCTATCGTCCTCGGCTTCTAGTCTGAGCCACAGCAGGCATGTGCCTCCATTTCCTCAGTCCAGAGGGGATGTCTGTACACTTGCAAATCAGTTCAACCTAGGTAGGTAAGTCTAGCCTGTGACGACTGAATCAATTCAGTCTCAGGCTTTTTAAAGGTCTGTCCCTAGCCCCTGAGACATACCAGTATTTGGGGGAAATCAGAATTCTGGAATTTGAAGCTGTTTCAATATTTATTGGAACATCCATCTGACCATAGATGAATAGGCTTCTATTGTAGACTTGCCTACAATACATTTGATGATAGACCAGAGGTTCTTTTAGACGCTTGGCTCTATTGTGGCTTTAAGCTTCCATAGCTGCACTGATAAGATTGTGAAGTGTTCCCATGGGTAAGTAAGAAGAATGCTTCATTAGCTGCAGTCCAAGAGGCATTCTGCTTGCAAAGAATAGAAAATGGCAGAATGTTTCTGTAAGGGCTTGAATGGAGAATGCAGCAAGTTCTTTATACAGATGCAGCAACCAGCATGACACTGCCCTGTCCACTTTGTGGTGTGGGGGTGAGGACTGAGCTAGTATTGTTGATAGCTGAATTATCATTACACTGATGCTAGGTTTGTAGGTTTGTTTTCATTTATGAAAGGTCACCTATTCATGGTGCACTCACAACATTAGAACGTACCAGTTTGCTAAAATATGAACCATCACAATCCTGCCAAGCAATTCAAACCACAGAAACACAAACAAAAGTGCAACCTAAGCAACCAGTTCAACAGTGCCTTAGCCCCTAGAATTTGGCTACCCAGTTCTACCCAGCTACCTCTTCCTCCACCAAATACTATACCACAGGAGTGTGCAAATGGCAGCCTGTGAGCAGTTAACTCATAGCCCACGGATTACCACTGCTTTTACCTCCCTGTACTTCCCACACTATGGGTCTGGGCACTGCTTCCCCAACCATTGCCATCTCCCTTTATCACCTGCATCCTAACCCCTATTTTCAGTTACTTAAAATATTGTGCCTTTTCAAACTATCATTTATGATACTTGATGTCTAATCTTACTTTAGTTGAACTGTGATGCCTAAGTGCTTAGATGTAATTAGGATCACTGATAGTAGATTTATATCATCTAACATGTGGACAAAATAATTTAATACTCCCTGGATTGAAGATAGGCACTCCTTCAAGAAAGAGACTCTTTTGGAGTCGCAAAGGCAATGAGTTTTATTTTATGCACCAGAGATGAAATGAAAAATTGTTTGCCTTTTGCAGAAAACCTTATCATGTAATCCTGAAAGGTAGAGAAGTTCTCTAGGGATCTATGTGAAAGTAGGAAAACTAGGAAAAGCTACAAACTAAAATAGATACCTTTATTTTTCCTTGAAGGAAACAAACAATTGATCAGAACAGGCTTTTTCCTTTACCAAATAGAAAAAGGATCATACCAAAAATGGACAGTACCCTTTTAATACATTACATAGGAAAACTCACATTTTTATTTCTTTAATTTAAAATAAAGAAATCCTTTTGTCCACAATGTTATTTTTGGTGCAAGGACAAGCATTTACTAACCAAGCCAAAATATTTTAAGGCACCTATCTATACATGTAATAGACCTCTGTTTTGATGCGTGCTAACTTGCACAGGGAGCAGACTTGATTATTCGAGACTGCTGGAGTGTGCTAATTAGTGTGCTCTAGCAGCCTCCACATCATACGTATTCAGCATCCCTTCATTTCAAAACGGCAGTGCAACAAGAAGCCCCTTCTTGCCTGAACCCCCCATTTTGTGCATTTTTTTTCCCTTCTGAGTATTGGCAGAGATCTAGCATACTCATTGCATGGGTGGGTCAAGGCTCAAAGCAAGCCAGAAAGCTTAAGTGGCTTTCTGTAGGAGAAAGCTACAAATTACACCTACATATCGATTGAGCTAAGTATCACTAAAGAAAATAAAAGAACTACAATATCCACTTCAAAGACTTTAAAATATATCCTGGTGCTAACCTAACTCACTGCTCCCAGTAGCCTTTGATCCTCACTACCTCACATTGTATTTTTATATATTTCTCACATTGCATTTTTATATTTCATCTGTCTCATCTCTGCCATCAAATTTTGTATTTTATACATTTAAACCCTTAAGGAACATACTCCCTATAGAATGAAGTTACACCCTGGGCCACTGTTAAAAACTGCATTAAACATTGTAATTGTGAAGTGATAAAATCTGCTTAATCGGGCTGGTCCCTTGAGTGAATGCAAGTTATGAGTCAATAGATAATTGAATGACAAAGCAAGAGCCACTGACTGTTAACTGACAACAGTCTAACCAAAGAAACGTACCATCACAAAACTCTACAAGCCAGTTTAAGCTAAATCAAGCCCCCTGAAAGCCGCAAGAACACAACCATTGAATCAATCAAGTCAAGGGTGGACTCCTGAAACTTCACCATCGGGTGAAACCCCCCAGTGACAGTGACTGACAGCTGTTATGCACTACTCAAGACCCACATGGGACAGCGACCTCCAGATTGGGCAGCCAAGATGATGCTGGGGGATCACACAAATCTGCCAGAGAAGAGATAAAAAGGCAGTGAAGTGTGACCCTCAGGGATGTTCTCTCATCCAGCACCTGACCTACCCTGACAGAAGGACAAGCAGGTGACCCCTTATGGAGAAGATATTGCCTTGAAGGAAGCTGACCATTTACAGCAGACTCCATGGCCTTGGATAGGTAGATATATTGACACCAGTGCTCTCACAAATCACTACAGCACCTACTATACACTATACTACATGGGTCTAAATGAAATGGGTTTGAGAGAGAGAGAGAGAGAGAGAGAGAGAGAGAGAGAGAGAGAGAGTATGTGACCAGTACCCCTCATAACTCAAAATTTGCATTTGATTTTATTAGTAACTGCACATCCTGTACAATAAATTAGAATGTATTATGAGCCTGAGAGTTGGTCCTTTGTAGCCAACAGCAGCATGAGTGTTTTAACTAAAGATTGTCAAACAACCTTTAGTTAAAGCACCCCCTCCACTGGCATGCTGAAGCACATGACATTCTCAGAGCTGCTCTAATTAAAGTGCCCCCACCTCCCTTCACCCCAGAGCATGTTTGCAGACACCCTTAGTAACATATTTTAGCTGCTCTGACAGAAGCTGCTGTTTCCATTAAGATTGTGTTTTGGAACCCTGGGCATTTATCTGGGTTTTCCCATTCTCATTTGGTAATTAGCTCTAAATGACTACTTAACATTTTGGTTGTATGTAAAGATAACTTCTATACCAGAGGAGGGCAAAATGCAGCCCAGGGGCCAGTTGTGACCCGCCAGGCCATTCTATCCAGTTCACAGGGCCCCCCAAAAGTTTAGAAAATTAATATTTATCTGCTATGGGCTCTGTCATGCGGCCCTTGATGGCTTGCCAAAACTCATTAAGAGGCCCTCCACCCAAAATAATTGCCCGCCACTGTTCTATACATTTCTAATCAAATTCTGAAATTTAGTGTGGACAGTATCCACTGTTCAATAGCCAAATTGATAAAGAAGTAATTTTACTCATCCTGTAATAGAAAGCTGGAATCCCTGCAGTTATATAAGAGTTTTACAGCCAAGGGAGTTATCAAAATTAACTTCAGAAAAAAATTCCTTTACTAAAAAAAAGAAAAAAAAATACACAATTGCAGTCTGATAATATTAATAAATAACAAAAAACTAGAGAGAACATCCTGTTGTGTCCCTTACAAACTAAACAGGCTGACCTTTCTGAACATGTCTCTAAAAAGGAAGGTTATGAGAATCTTTGTGCAGATCTCCTTTATCTTGAAATTACACTGTTGCTAAAACAAAGAGGTGGACCACAAGACTGATAAGTTCATGGGTCAATTCCTAAGAGGTTGTCAAAATATCAGATATATGCTAAAATAGGCACATGCGTATTTCCAATTCAGTTTTCTTTAAAACTCACAAGCACAGAACTGATATGAATCTTCATAACATTTTACTTATTTTGATTATTTTTATTACACAGACTTTTTTCCTTTTGTTTATTTTGACCTTGACTTAGGTACTTTGGTGTTGATGAGCTGTTACTGTGCCTCTCCTTTCTACAAAAAATGAAGACATGGCATACCTCAGGGATCAATCATAATTGCGAGTAATATAGCATGAAACATTCTGAACCCAACAAATGGTGTCAGAAGGCCAAGGGAGGAAACAATCAACAGTGAACTCACATCAGAGTAAGCCACCTCTAATCGAAGTTCAGTGCAAAAAAGAAAAGGGTGCAACTCCTGCTCACTGTGCAAAAAATAATTCCAAGAAAAATCAGGCAGTAATGCCTGTACCCTGCCTCTGCCCCTCACTAAGCCACACCCTTCTCAGCCCTGCTGCTGTCTCACACTCCTGACCCATTGTACCCCATCCCTCAGCCCTGCCAGTGCCCCTCACTCCCAACTTGTGGCCCCTTCCCCACACAGCCCTGCCAGTGCCCTACACCAGCCCTGCTGCCCACACAGCTCAAGTGTATGCATGCACATACTGTTACCTGCCAGCAGCTTCTGGGGCCTGCACATAAAGCACATGATCCCCCAAGAGCCAATCACCTTCCCCCACTACTCCCAGCCCCAAGCAGACAAGCTAGAAGTGCTAGGAAAAAGCAGAGGCAAAGCAAAAACCCAAACATTTGCTTGCATTTTAAAAACCTGCCCAGATGGAGGACAGGGGGCCATAAAAAGGACATGTCCAGGAAAACCCAGAAGTATAGTAACAATACCTCTGTCTCTCACCTCCCACTGCTGACATATATCCCTAAAAGGGTTTACCCAGATTCCAGCAGTGATCCAACCCCAAGTTCCTGGCTCCTTTCAGAGTCCTGTGGGCCAGACAACACAGCTTTGCGGACTGGATCTGGCCTGTGAGCCATACGTTTGACACACCTGTTGTAAAGCATACCTACATCATCACAACTTATGTTTTTCTAGAAATGCAGCTTCTGCATTGAGAGTAGAGAGAACACAGTGCTCTAGGGTACTGCAGAGCATGGTCTTCAACACTCCCAGATGTATCCTTCAATTCTCACTTAAATTTTCACAAATAACACACACTAGCGAAGGAGCATTTTAAGAAAGAGACATTTCCCTCTTTCTAGTGGATTTATACATGGAGCATATCTAGAGAGCAAGGAAGAGATTACATAGCTCTAACTCCTTCTAGTGATAGTTTACTTTCCAAAATAAAAGTTGCCCTAACACACACTACTCTAATAATAAAATGAAACAAAGGGAAAATGGCCTTTTGAAGATGTGTTTTAAAATGTAGTTAAAAAGATAAACAAGGGAAAACATTTAAATGTAGTTGTACTTGTCTGCATACCTATGGATCTTGCTCATGCATTTCCCAGATATGGCATCAGGAAGGAATTTTTCCTCAGATTCCAATTGATAAGGATTGATGGGCGAGAGTTGTCCTCCTTTGCATTGTGGCATGAGGTCTTTGCCCTAGCATAAACACTTTATCCTCATTCCCTGCTACGGCAACAGCCAAGACATTGGTGGGTCATCTCATAGATTTCATAAATTTCTAGGATTGGAAGGGACCTGGCAGATCATTGGGTCTGACCCCCTGCTCCAGGCAGGAAAGAGCACTGGGGTTAAGTAACCCCAGCCAGATGCCTATCCAATCTCTTTTTGAACACCTCTAAGGCAGGCAAAAGCACCACCTACCTTGGACGCCCATTCCATATTTTGGCAACCTTCACCATAAAGAATTTCTTCCTTATGCCCAATCTAAATCTATTCTCCTTCAGTTTGTGGCCATTATTTCTGGTAACCCCAAGGAGCATCCTGGTAAACAGAGTACCCCTATTTCCTGCTGGCCCCCCTAGTGAGTTTGTAGACAACCAGAAGAGATCTCTTCTCTTGCGGAGGCTGAAGAGATTCAGGTCCCTCAGTCTGTCTTCACAGGGTCTTACCTGCAGGCCCTCAACCATATGGAGTAGCCCTCCTCTAGACCCTATCAAGGTTATCCACATGCCTTTTGAAGTGCGGTGCCCAAAACTGGACACAGTAGTCCATCTGCGGCTTCACCAATGCCGCATAGAGGGGGGTTATTACTTTCCTAGACTTGCTCATGATGCACCTGCTGACGCAAGAAAGAGTGCGGTTAGACCTGCTTATTACCTCATCACACTGGTGGCTGATGTTCATTTTTGTGTCAATCAGGACTCCAAGATCTCTTTCCACTGTTGTGGTACTCAGAATGATACTTGCCAATCTATAGGTGTGTTGGATATTCTTCCTCCCCAGGTGCAGCACCCTGCATTTATCCTTGTTAAATTTCATCCTATTCTAATCCGCCCACTTCCCCAGTCTGTCTAAATCTGTTTGAATTTGCTCCCTGCCCTCCAGTGTGTTAATGTACCCCATAGTTTAGTGTAGTCCGCGAATTTGGACAAGGTGCCTTCAACACCGTCATCCAAATCACTGATGAAGATATTAAACAGTGCTGGTCCAAGGACAGAGCCTTGGGGGACACCACTGCCCACATCCCTGCAGGGAGAAACTGATCCATCCACCACCACTCACCATGAGCCAACTTTTCACCCACCTTACTGTGAAAAAATCCACATCATAGCTACTCAGTTTGCATGGGAGAATTGGATGTGACACTGTATCAAAAGCCGTTTTAAAATCCAGGTAAATAATATCTATTTCCATTCCTGCAACTAAGCACTTTGTGACCTGGTCATAAAAAGAGACAAGTTAGTCAGGCAGGATCCGCCTGCTATAAACCCATGCTGGTTGCCCCTTACCATAGTATGACTTGCTGGCCCCCTGCAAATGTGATCATTTATGATTTTTTCTAAGGTCTTGCCAAGAACAGAGGTGTGGCTAATTGGCCTATAATTACCCGGGTACTCTTTCCTCCCCTTCCTGACAATAGGGACCACATTGGCCCATTTCCAGTCCTCTGGGACTCGTCCCAAGTGCCACAAGTGCTCAAAGAGTTGCACCAGTAGTTTTGCTATGACATCACCCAATTCCTTAGTATCCTTGGGTGAAGTTTGTTGGGGCTGCCAACTTAAATATGTTCAGTCTTCCAAGTGCCTGTTCACTAAGTCAGTGCTAACCGTTGGTGAATTGCTATTATTTACACTCCACACTAAAGACTCATTGGGAGGTGTATTTGTATCCACGTCCAAGAAAACAGAAGCAAAGAAATTATTTAAGAGCTTTTTTTTTTTTCCATTCGATCAGATATGTGTTGCCTTAGTCTGTTGTGTAGCAGCCCTATCTTACCCTGCACCTTCTTCCTGCTCCCTATGTACTTAAAAAAGGACTTTTTGTTATCCTTAATCTTTGCTGACAACTTGAGTTCTGTATCTGCTTTGGCCTTCCTCACTGCTTCCATGGAAGCGCGAGCCAAGCAGCTGTACTCCTCCTAGGTGGCTGTCCCTTGTTTCCACAGCCTGTAGGCCTCTTTTTTCCTCTGATATCTTCCCAATTCTTTGTTAATGGCACCATGTAGCATTTCTTAAGGTGCTTTATTGTCTGTGATGTGCAAGAAGGGCCAGAGATGTTCTTGCAGATCATTTTGGACAAAAGATTGCCTGCAAACTCAGAGAACTGGAATCTGTGGCCCAAGAAACTCCTTCTGGTCTTATGTTCTGCTTTAGTGAGCAGTTCTGCAATAGACAGGCAAGTTATCTAATTATGGCCTACTTCAGTACTGTATTTAAAAGCTGCACCTGGTCAAGTATGGGAGTTGCACCAATTTAGAGATGCAACATTTCTGCATGTGTATACTTTTAAACAATAGAGTAGTTCTACTGTCTTTCTGACTAAACTTTCTTAAAAACGATAAGAGCCTTCCTATGTTTAAAAGTATGTGCATGCTGAAATACGCTGCTGAATTGGAAGAAGGGAAAAATCTTCATTACTCTAGACATACCCATTCCAGAATCAGTATTCAGTTGAAATTTTCAGGTACTGTGTAATGCCTTGCTGTTTTCCAACACCATGCTCAATTAACTCTCTATCCCCATTGAAGTGACTTGACAAGCATATTTTTGAGAAAATATGTGCACTACATTGACAAAGAGAATATATTTAGGCCTAGCATTTGCTAATTTTAATTCACTGGAGTATATTGAATACAAAAAGCTCTCTTTAAAAAGGTCCAATATTTTTACTTATGATTATGAACCACTTCAGACAGACAAGACAACAGTTACACTAAGAGGGTTTTTATAGAATAAGCACTTACAGGTAATAAAATGCTAAGATTTCATTATAAAGAAAAACATGCTCCTAAACATTCAAGTGTTCGGAGTGGGAAAAGGTAATCAACCTACATTTAACGAACGACTGCTGCTGTATAACAAGGTATTTCTCCATGTTAAGATTTCTGCTAGTTAAGACTAGAATGCCATCTAGTGGCAAGCTGCACATTTCTCTACTAACATGTTATTAGCCTTATAGGCTAATTAAACAGCTCTGTTTCATCCACCCCTACACTACCTCCCAGGCTTTGCAGATGTCATCCTCACTGATGTTCTCACATTACACAGTTCCTCCTGCCCTGGGCCCTCAAACCCCTTAGCTTCTCATTCAGCCCCTCCCTGGACTGCCAGGCCTCTTGATCTCTCCTACAGCCCCCTTTGGACTGTCAGACCTCTAGGTCTCTCATTTGGTCCCTTATCCCTTCTCACCAGTGGCACTTTCTAAGGGTTAACCTGCCACAAGCAGCCCCACCACCATGACCAAAAACCTCAGTAGGGTGCAGTGTTCAGTCATAGCCAGGACTTGCCTCCAGCCTGTCCTGATGTTACATGACCCTCCTGGATCATAGGCTTCCAGGCCCATTCCTTGCCCCTCTTGAGCAACAGATCTCCAGGCTCCTTGACCCCAACTCATTATCACCTCCAGACCCTCTGGCCCCAGCTCTCTCCACCCCTCAGCTCCCACATTCAGCCTCTCAAGTAGGCTCCAGACCTCTCATCAGATCCCACAAACTCAGCCCCTCTCTCTGGGCTCACCCAGACTCCAAAGTAGGTCCCCCACACTTGGCCCCTCTCTCTGGGGACACCTAGATCCCACAATAGGTCCCATAAACACAGCCCATCTTTCTGGGCTCACCCAGACCTCTCAGTAGGTCCCCTACTCTCAGCTCTGCTTTTCTGGCCTTTGGACCGCTCTCTAAGCCCCTAGGAACCTCCTCCACTCCTTCAGTTCCTTCCCAAACCTCTGACTGCTTCAGACATCATCTCTGTGCTGGCACTGCAGAGCCACAGCCATCTTGCTCCATTGATGTTCACCAGGCAGCATCCAAGATGTGACTGCCATCTCTGCCCTCAGGGTCTGGGGCTTATATCCTGCCTAAGCCCAGCTCTCCTCCAATCAGATGACTCCATCACGCATCATCCTAGAATCACCTGCAGGTTCCCTGGATCAGATGACTCTGCAAGTCGCCTTGGCCCATACCTGCAGGCCTCTTTGAAGGCTGCTTCAGCTCTTGAAGTAGCAGGCACCCTAAGCATCCTGCCACAGAGGAGTCTCTCTTTATGGACACGTGACAGAATTGCCAAATCAGCAAGCACACCTGCAACTGCATGGTACTGTTTGAAGTATTTATATGTTTACATACTGGGCTTTTTTGAGAATGTAGATGGGACAATGTGTTTCTATAGCCCAGGAAGAGAGTATTTTAGTGTGCTTTTAATGAAAAGGTAAATGTAATAAAGTATGGTAAGCATTTGACAAAATATAAGAGAGAGCGAGCAAAGTGAACACTAGAGGGCAGAAGAAATTAGATTCCTTTTTTCCTGACAAACATACAGACTTGAGCATTCTCAAGGTAAAAAAAAAAAAAAAGTCAGGTACACCTTATAGCTCATCACCTTTGTGCCACCATAACAATTTTTATGGCCAAGCAAATAAATGTCCATACCCCTTTCCATGCCACAAATAGCTGAAAATTTTGGGTATGTTAAAGGTAGTATCAGTTTGTGCCACTATTTAATCAGCAGATGTCCATTTACTGTACAGCACAAGAATGTGGGAATTATGGAGATGCCCAGACCCCGCTGACAGGCACTTCCAGGCCTTCAGGGACCTAATTCTGCACACCCTAGGAGTACCTGCCCAGATTCCCCATTTGCAGAAGCACAATTCCCCAGACATGCCCCTGCTATTGCAGCAAACTGTTTGCAGAGTCATGCCCTGAGTGCTATCCTGCAGAATTGGGTCCCAGCCACCCCCAGGAGCAGCAGGAACCCAACCCTGTGGGATAACAGATAATGTGCATTTTGCCTAATGAAGTGGGTCCTGCCATGATCCACTTCATTTAGTGGTCTTTATACCTTCTGTGATCTTTTCAAAGCACTGGTGAATTAAATTTTTACAGTATTAAGGGGGGAACCACCTCAGTATGATGCATAAAATAATTTAATAAAAATCCTTCGCAATAAGGAAGAATTTGCAGATCATGAAAATGTACTAATGATTACAGATCTTTGTACAAACGGTATCTGAAAAATAACCTGGTCAATCATAAGAGAGAAAGGATGATAGAAGAGGCAGCTACCTCCTGAAGAAATTCAAGAAAAGTAAGTAGTTTATAGCTTTTCTCTTCTTTTCACTCCTACACATGACTGTGACAGAGAGAGAACGTACCTACCCCAGAGGAAGACTGAAAGCACCACAGAAGTAAACCCGCTAGTTTCTAAAACTTGGGTGGGGGACAGGTGGACGACAATTATTGGGGTTGGCAGGCCACTTAAGGAGTTTTGGTGACCTGTCAAAAGCCATTCTTCTCTCTCTCTCTCCCAGTCCATCCCTCCCAGAGCTTCTACCTGCGTGGAACCCTGAACCCACCCACAACTTTAGTTTGCCCCCTGCACCATGGCTTGAGTCCAACTACCAGCAGCTTTAGCATTCTCAGCTTTAACACACCCCCACCAGCTGCCAGCCATGTCCAGAGCTGCCCAAACAATTGCCAGCTTCCAGGTATAGCTGTGGGCTGCAACCAGTGCAAAAGCCTGAACCCACCACAGCTGAAGCATGCCCTCAGCTGTGGGTGTCCCCCTTCCTCAAGCTCCAACCCAGAAGATGCCCACATTTAGGCAGCTGTAGATGCAGCCAGCAGTTGCCAGGTCCAAATTGGGGGTGGGGGTCAGAGAACATGCTAGTTCCCAGTGGGTTCATACTCTCATGCTGGTGGCAGCCCCAGGTGAGAGACCAAGCACCTGGTACAGCCCCAGCCATCTGGCACCATACGACTGCCAGAGCCACTGCCCACCCATGAGCTGGATCCATTCACTTGGCAGGTGCCCATCTGCAGGCTGGAATCCAATTAGTTAGCAGGCCAGATCTGACCCACAGGCTGCATTTTTTCCACCCCTGTTCTACAGCCTTGATTCCAGAAAAATGGCATGAAAAGAGGAAGTAATAGGTAAAGACACTGAGAAGGAGAAAAAAAGAAGTGAAAAGGAACAAAAACAAAAATTAAGGAAAGAAAGAATATGTTGTTATATAGAGTGCAAGAGCAATGGAGGCAAGAATCACAATGGGGAACATGAATCTTCACAGAAAATGTCCTAGCAGAGAAAGAAAGGAGAAGAAAGAAAAAAAGGAAAGAAAAATCATTTTGGAAATGATTTCATTGCATAATGCAACTTGACTGAAAACACAACACTAGCATGTTGGGGGAAAAAAAATGTATGAAGCTTCAAATTATACAGATTCCGTCCTGAATCAGTAATTCTCAACCAAATGCCCGTTGCACTCAAGTGGTGCCATGAAATCCTTTTAAGGGTGCTGCACAGTATTAGCACTGTTGGGTATGCAAATACCTACCGACATATGATTCACAAGATAAATACAGAGATTTCAAAAAACATTCCGTAGAATCAAAAATGTTACAACTTGTCCACTGAGCTCTTTGCAACAAAATAATTGCTACTATTTTTCTGTGGTTAAAAAATGAGAGAAAGCTATGAGCTGGCATTTTCCAAAAGGTGCCTTGAGTCCAAAAAGGTTGAGCGTGACTGCCCTAGACACTGGGTGTGTCTACACATGCAATTAATGCAAAGCAATAAAACTCAGGAGCTTATTGCTCCTGGATGCGTCATTTGAACATGCACCCAGGACCACAGCACTCTGAGCTGGGCCAGAGCAGCCCTGGCTGGCAGGGGGCCCGGAGTGGGTCAGCCTGCCAGCCTGAGGCTGCTCCAGCCTAGCTCAAGGTGCTGCAGAGGGGCTGGCTGGGGCACAAGGGTGCTTCAGTATGGGCCTAGCCCACAAGCAGCCCCTACACTAAAGCACCCTTGTGCCCTAGCCAATCCTATCAGCATCTACATATGTGGTGCTGTGGAATAAAAAAAATCCAAAGCTGGGTAGCAATTGTATTTACAAGTATTACCGGGCTGCGGAGTTTACTTGTTTACTCCAGCCTAATTGCCCTGCACATGAATTGAATCAGGAGACTCATTAAGAGTCCGAATCAAATCAGAAGCATCCAAATAGATTTGGGGAGATTCGGTCATAGACTATACAGGTTTCCCTCAGGCCTTGCATAAAACGAACCCACTTTATAATGTAACAAATAGGGGTATGTTCCCAAAATGGTGAGGGAGAAAGGGAGGGAAGCTGGGACTAGGAAAGGAGTATGGGGAGGGGTGCCATTCCTAGGGCTGCACCTTGCTCCGCCTGTCCCCCCCCCCGCATCTGGGTTCTGCCTATCCCCACTCACCCCAGGTCCTGGGCTATGCTGTGCCGTGGTGCAGCTAGCTGGTGTCAGCTGCTCCTGGGGCCACTGCAGCAGGGGTTGTGGGGAGTGGCAGCAAGCAGAACCCTGGGCAGTGAGGGATGCAGCGCAGCTTGTCCACACTCATTCAAGCCCCTGCTGCAGCGGCCCCAGAAGCAACCAGCACCAGATGCAATGGGAACTGTTAGTGGGGGGGAGGAGGGAGAGAGGGGCAGAGCACAGGACACACCTCTTGCTGCTCCGCAGCACCCAGGAGGGCTGCAGGCTGTGGAGCTGTGTTGGACTTTCCCAGGGGCATGTACCCCCAGATCTGGATGCAGGATGATAGCCAGCTGCTGCTGCAGGCTGGGGCCAGTGATAGCACCAGGCTGATTTTTCTCACCCCTCCATCCACTCCTTCCCTAGTCCCAGCCTCACTCCCTCCCTCACCACCTGGGAATGTATCCTTATCTGTTAGGGCTGTCCAAAGCTTTGGTAGTCAATTTGGTGGCTGAATCTCAGAATCTGAATCGGCTGAACTGAATCAGGATAGTGATTCAAATCACCACATCGAATAACTGTCCCTCAAATCACCCGAATCAGAATCTGAATCAAATACCTGCTGCTTCACACATGCCTACTGTGGAGCTAATTAGGCACCTCCACAATAAACATCTCATGTAGATGTGCCCACTGAAGCTAGCCTAACAATCTACTTGCACTCCCTACTATCAAACTGACTGCTTTCAAAAGAAATAAAGAAATTCAAAATTTTTGTTGAAAGCCATAATCAAGTCAGAGAGAGTTCTGTTTTACAGTTATTTTTCAGAGAAGAACTGCATTTTAAGGCTTTGTTCACCACTGTATGGGAGAGATGCTTGGATATAATGGAGGCACAGTAAGTCACTTGCAATTCCATGATTCTTGGTTATCCATCCCATGGAAGTTTGAACAGGAAGGCTCTGTTCTAACTTCCATTATTGGTATAAAGTGATGGAAAGCCACGTATAGTGGAACTCACCCACATTCCTGGTAAAACCTCGATATTCCTCTCTTCCCTCTTTCACCTGGACAGCTAATACAAAAGGCCTCTCAGCCACTTCCACAGAGTTTCCATTCAAAGTAGTAGGGAATTATTCACTGGCTACACTTTGCCTTGGGGCCAGACTAAGTCTGTAAAATACTTTCATGCTACCAATATTTTATGACATCAACAACAAATAATAAAAATTAAAAACTTCAGCTTTCCGAGCTCATTATAAGCTTTTCATAGCTGATATACAGACTTCATGCATAACTTTGATATGAAGGACAAAATCCACTGAAAATTAACAGGTTCTGTGTAGGACAAATAAAAAGTACTTTAAGGTAATTACAAGTGAACAATATGCCAAAGAAAAAATATGCCCTAATTAGTAAGCAACATGGGGTAAGAATGGCTAAGTTACTAATTTCAATGCAGGTTAAAAATCTAACATCTAAGGTTTTTGCACAATAAGATTTGTTGCTATGGCTGTGCAGGTGCACTGCTTAATTTAGCTGTCTGTTGACTGTATGAAAGAAGTCTTTGAGCTTGTGTCAATATAAGATGCACTTAAAAAACCCTATTTTAGTTAAAGTGTTCCTATTCAGTGTACATCTCAGAGCCCCTGATTACATGTATACATTCCCTAAAATTACAAAAAACAAGTCCCTCAGGGGTCCATACCACTTTCGAATGTTATTTGAAACAATACTTCTCCTTAAAGGCCATCTAGATGAATACATCCATTTTATCAGCTAAAACACAGATAGCAGTACTTTAACATTCTTTTGTTTCGCTATAGAAAAATCAAGTAGAGTAACCAGGGAGTTACTACATTCATTATACAATATTATCAACACACTTTTGTATTTGTTTTATACCACTGTGTTTACAGTGTATGAGAAGACAGTAGTTTAGAAAGAGTCATCAGTTTTTACTACTGATTGTTACATTGTTGCTAGTAACAGAAACATTATAGAAAACTGTATTTTATGAGAGGTAGCCAAGCTGTGCATCTTTGAAGTAGTCTCTATGGGCAGGATCCTACAGTTTCTATTGAAGTAGTGGTTTATCTCCAATAAGAGTATTTTTTTTATGGCTTCAGAAATTGCATGCATGAGCTAAAGCCTGTCTCTAGTCTGACACTAGATGCTAAAAAAATTCAGTTAAGTCATTGCAGAGTTATACACCTGTGGCAATAATATATAGTTCTCCAGCAATTATGTAATCAAAATAGCTCTACTTTCCTCATGTTTCTTTGGCATATGAGAATAGGCTCTTAAGTCTTGCCTAGTCCCCTGTACTCAGGTGTTTACATAATTATATTCAATTTAACAATGTTTAATATAAACACATTACAGTTTCTGATTAGTTAGGATTAAAAATAATTGTAAATAATAGTTTCATAGAAAAATCTCCTCCCAAATTTTGGGGACCCAGGAATAAAATCTGGTTATAAAACCTAAATTAAAATAAATCCAAAAAGGTTGTTGTGGATTAGAACTGGAATAATGTTTCTTTATTTTGACTTTTCAATATTTTTCATCAAAAATTGATTTTCAATTAAAATTTTCCAATTTTTAAGCCACCTCTTTTCAGGATAATGTAAATAAACAGAGATTCTACATTCCCTGGGGGAAAAAAAATCATTTTTATGTCAAAAGAATGACTATTCTGAATGACAGCCAGCATGGCTTCATCGTGGGTAGGTCCTGTCTTACCAACCTCTCCTCCTTCTTCGAACAGGTCTCTTGCCACCTGGAAGATTGACATTATATACCTAGACTTCCAAAAGGCTTTTGATCTTGTATCCCACAATATCCTTGTGGAAAAATTGGAAGATTGTGGGCTTAAATGCTCAATAGTTCAGTGGGTGGAAAACTGGCTGCATGGTAGGACCCAAAGAGTTCTGATGAATGAATCTGTGTCATCCTGGTGAGAAGTGGCCAGTAGAGTCCCTCAGAGGTCCATAGTTGGACCAGTGCTTTTCAACATCTTTATCTTGATTTGGATGTGGGAGTGAAAAGCTCGCTGGCCAAGTCTGAGGATGACACCAAGTTATGGGGGAGCGCAGTCATGCCAGGAGATAGGTTGCAGATACAGACAGTGCTGGACAGGCTAGAGAGTTGGGCAGACCAGAGCCAGATGAAGTTCAATGCTCAGAAGTATAAGGTGCTCCATCTGGGAGCATACAATCCCCATCATACCTACAGACTCAATGGCAAAATTTGACTTGCACCACGGCCAAAAAGGACCTAGGGGTAGTGACAGACCATCGCACGAGCTGGCAATTTGATGCACAATTTGCACCAGCGGGGCAAACACCACACTGGCATGCATTAACTGTTGCATCTCATGCGAAACTAAGGAAGTGGTACTCCCACTGTACTCCGCACTGGTGAGCTCAGCTGGAGTACTGCGCCCAGTTCTGGGCACCGCACTTCAACAAGGACGTGGAAAAACTTGACAGGGTCCAGAGAAGAACCACCCGTGTGATCACGGACTTGCAAGACAAGCCATACGAGGAAAGGCTGAGGGACCTGGGCATCTTCAGCTTACAGAAGAGAAGGCTGAAAGGGGATTTGGTAGCGGCTTACCACTACATCGGGGAGCACATCAAAAACTTGGTGAACAGCTGTTCACCAGGGCACCCCGGGGGAAGACCAGGAGCAATTGATACAAACTTCTGGAAGGCCGGTTCAGGCTCAATTCCAGGAAAAACTCCTTCACAGTCAGGGTATCCAGACTGTGGCATAAACTCCCTCTAGTGATGGTGCAGTTACCTACCCTGGACATCTTCAAAAGGAGACTGGACAATCACCTCACTTGGGTCACTTGACCCCAGTTGTCTTTTATTGCCTAGTACAGGGGGACTGGACCCGATGACCTACAAGGTCCCTTCCAGCCCCGAGCAATCTATGAATCTATACAAGACCTCAAACTTTTCCTTCAAGGCATTAATATATACCATGCCACTAACTATGAAACTAGGGATAAGACCTTATTAGGTCTTTTACTACAGCAGTAAAATGCTTCCATCTTCAGCAATATCCAGAAACTATAAGAATCTTACAGAATACAATACAGGCAGTCCTCAGACTTGCAACATAATTGGTTCACGAAAACTGCATCTTAAGTCGAAATGTAACTCAGAACCAATTTTCCCATAGGAAAAAAATGTTATAAATGGAGGATTTGTTCCTGAAACAAGGCCCAATACTCTATTTTCATCACAAATAACCCAGAATTTTGTACTTGACCAATTATAGATGAGTAATATAGCTACATTAATGTATTTATATTGTAAATAGCAATCACATTGATTTGGAAGGACTTCTTTGAGGTGACCTTTTGAAGGGTTCTTGACTGGAGTCTTCTCAGGAGTCTTGGCTGCAGGTTTTTCTAGAGTCATGGCTGCTTTCTTAAAGAAAGTGTCCATTGAAGTTTGGACAGATGTTTTGCAGAGTGACAGACAATGCAGTGAACTTGTTTGCTGGCGTGGTATGGCATCAGATCAAAACATTGTAAAGTCGAAACTGACAAAGTTGAAATAGGGTGTCAATTTAAAGACATTGTAAATGCAAAACGTTGTAACTTGAGGATCGCCTGTACCCATCAAAATAAGTTAATTGAAAAGTATTTATGTACAAGAAAAATAAATCATTAAACATATACTATAGAGATCTTTTTCACCATATTAATTAAATAGAAGGTCGCACAAAGCCAGATCCTGTTCAGCTTATTTAGACATCTGAGTGGACTTAGGTGTGACCCTATTCCACCCAGCTGAAATCCCTGAAAAAAAATGTAATACAAAAGGGAGAGGGAGTTCCCCATCTCCTCACTCCTTTTTTAAGGCTAAAATGACAGCATGCTACAAAGACAGATACATTAATGGCTTTCCAGGAATTCAAGCAGGGTTAAATAGGGAGATACTTAGGGACCCAGTATATGGAATGAAATTTGACCGCTGGCCTTCATTTTTACATTTCTGTGTGAATGCAACTCCCATGGAATTCTGTTCTTCATTTAATTTCCATATTAAATAATGTGACTTATTACATATCCTCATATTTAAATTAGCATTAATTACACAACACTTCTAGATTGTGGTTTAGACATCAAGGACTTGACCCTGAGAGATCCCAACTGTCCTTAACACCAAGTGAAGATCTAGAACACTGTGCACTGCTCATGCCTAGGGTTACCATATGTCTGGTTTTTCCCAGACATGTTCAGGCGTTTTTTGCAAATATGAACAAATGTCCAGGATTTTGCTCTGCTCAGCACTGATGAGTTTTTTCTGCTCTAGCAAGGATCTGCTTGGGGCTATGGGGGGTGACGGAAAGGCAATTGAAGACACTGGACACCATGAGCATGCATGCACATGATCATCATGAGCATGCATGCACATGATCATCACTGGCCTGCAGCCAGACAAAGTGGTAGAAGCAGTCCTGGCAGCTGGTTGCAGGTAAGTCTATGGGGAGTGGGGGTTGGAGGGCCAGGGCTTCAGGACTGTCAGGGCGGGGGGATGTGCATGTGGGGTGACTGGGGTGCGTGGAAGGGATTAGTGTATGGGGGGGGTACCTGTCAGCACTAGGAAAACAGTCTGATCACCAGGGCTGCAGCAGGGCGGGGGGGGGGTGAGATGGAGGTGTCTGCCTCTCCAACAGAGGAAGGGGTGGGAGGGGGGCTTTGGGGGCAGTGGGGAGTTGTGTGGCTGAGCCAGTGGCACCTCATCTGATACATTTGCTCACAAGGGTTGGGTGGCTGGGAGACACTGCAGGGACTGTAGGAAGCAAAGTGCTGCAGGTTAGGAGTGAGGGGCACTAGCAGGGCTGGGGGACTGTGCGTCAGGAGTGTGGAACATTGGCAGTGCCAGAGGGATGTGGGTTGCAAGTGAGGGGCACCAGCAGGGACAGGGAGGGCTGTGGTTTGGGAACTATGAGCAATGGCATGAGAGGCAGTTCACCAGAATATCACTGCCCACCCCTCCCTCCCCCCCTGGCAGGCGTGTTAAGAGCAAATTTAGGCCTGGATCAGGGAACTCTCTGTTAAGTACGTCAACAGATGACGTCTACCTGACCCATCCTCTGCAGAGTGATGTCAGCTACCTGCAAGGCCCTGTTGTAGAGTGCTGTGTGCACACCCACATGCCACGTGCAGAGCCCTGGCAGGCCAGGTACACTACCCCTGTAAAGGGCTTTGATCAACAGAAACTGGGCATGTTGAGTGGGACTGGGTGCAAGACTGACTAGTTTTCAGTCTGTGTGTGTGGTGTGGCTGGACTGAGATGTGGCTGTGAGAAGGAAAGAATTCGGGGTGCTTACTGGCAGACAGAAAGAGAGAGAAAGACAGAGAGACTGAGTAATCGGTCAACTGTGTGAACCATGGAGGTTCCTGGTGCTGGGCCCAGTCGCTGTAAGAGATCCTGTCTGCCATCAGAGCACAAAGGGTTAGCTCCCTGGGTTTTTCCCCCCGGGTGTGTCTATATGAAAAGTAGTGCCCCTCTGCTCTGATCAGTAAGCATTAACTTATTCCCCTCTGAGTCGCTGGGGTTCTTCTTCATCTCAGTGCGTGTCCGACGAAGATTAGAAACCATTGCCTGAGGTGTAATTGTCTCTACCTCAATGACCGGATCCAAACTGAATAAAGTTCCCCTGTCCCTTATAATAAAGTTTAGTCCTCTCATTGTCATGGTTGTAGTTAGGTATCATTGGTTTATAAGTATAGGCAATATAGGAGTCAATAGGTAATTAGAATGTATAATTAACTGTTGGAACTAAGTGCGTTCCTGTGTAATGGTATACATACCTGTGCTTGTCAGTTTTATAATAAACCATTCCATTCATGTACTACAAGCCTTCCTATTAGTGATTATTAAACAAACTGGTGACAGATATGGACAGAGCCAAGATCCGCCTTACCTGCTGAGGTGAAATCTGAGAAGTGGTTGTTTACATCAGCTTTAAGATTTGGTTTTAAAAGGTGAGATTTTTCCTCAACAAGTGCGGTTTTTTTTAAAGTGGAAATATGGTAGCCCTACTCATGCCTAAAAATTCTGTAATAGTCTAACGCATCTATTTGCATGCACTGCTCCCTGAGCATCCAATATTTATCCATGTCAACAGGCCTGCTAAAGAAACAATGGCTTTGAAGGTGTGAAATCAATCATTAAATAGGTAAAAAAGGCATTAAACAACTGAAGAAGAGAAGTTCTGGCTCTGATCCAGCAAAGCATGTTGTACATGTTTTAAACATATGCAGGCAGTCCTTGAGTTACAATGTTTATAAATTGACAACCTGTTTCAACTTCCTTCCTTTACAACACTTGATCCAATGCCACGACACACCACACCAGCGAACAAGTTTGCTGCGTCGCACATCTCCCTGGAGTACATCTGTCCAAACTTCCTTGGACAATTTCTTTAAGAAAGCAGACAAGACTACAGAAAAACCTGCAACCAAGACTCTTGGGAAGACTCCAACCAAGTACCCTTCAAAAAGTCCAACCAAGATCCTTTCAAAAAGTCCACCAAAGTCATCTCAAAGAAGTCCTTCCAAATCAATATAATTAGTATTTATAACATAGGCAGTCCTCAGTTTACAACGTTTCAAGTTACATTTTGCACTTACAACATTTATAAATTGACATTGTTTCGACTTTCTGATGTCAGTTTAGACTTTACAACACTTGATCTGATATGACGCAGCGCCAGTGAACAAATTCATCACATTGCCCATCTCCCTGGAAAGCATCTGTCCAAACTTCTTTGGACACTTTAAGAAAGCAGACTAGGCTCCAGAGAAACCTGTATCCCAGACTACTAAGAAGAACCCAGCCAAGAACCCTTCAAAAAGTCCAACCAAGAGCCCTTCACAAAAAGTCCAGCAGTCACCTCAAAAAAGTCCTTCCAAACCAATATGATTCCTATTTACAATATAAATACATTAATGTAGCTATATTACTCATCTATAACTGATTGAATACAAAATTCTGGGTTATTTTTGGTGAAAATAGGTATCAAGCCTTGGTTCAGGAACCCCATTTATAACATTGTTTCATATGGAAAAATCGGTTCTAAGTTCTTTTTCGACTTAAGACACAGTTTTGAGGAACCAATTGTGTTATAAGTCCAAGGACTGCCTGTATTTAAAACCTATCAGAGTCCGTAGGACTTAAGCACATGCTTAAGTGCTCTGCTAAAACATTACCTAAATAGCTATCAATTGAAACCTACAAAACTGCTTTTTAAAATTTGTGATTTCTGGGGCCTAGCCCTGTTACACTTATACATCACACTATTTCACCACTGTAAAAACTTTTCTACTACTCTCTTTTTCACACCATGCAAAAGCAACAAATAATATTAATACATAATCAATGCCTCCTGTAGTTTGCTCAATCTCTTCAGTATGCTTGAATTATAGCAAGAATTTGTATTAAATAGCCTTTTTCTGGGGCTGTACTAAAACTTAGTCAATGAAAAACATTTAAAAGCTTCAATGGGAAGAAGAGAAATAAAATGCATAAAGTAACAAGTTTATTTCATATACAGAAGATCCACAGGAAAAAAAAAAATCAATGCAAAGCACCCTTAATTCCCACTGTGCACTCTTACTGTAAAGGGAAAGCGGAACTGGAACCAGCGATCGTGCAGCTACAGGCCCCACAATAGCAAACTAAAGCTACAAAGAAGAGATAGGGGCTCTCTTGCAGATTTATCATCCCTGGATATTTTAGATGACCAATTCAAGCTGTATCCCTATCACTAGAGACTAACCAGAGTAGAAAAAAAATCTGTGCATTTCAGTCCTGATTTTAGCATTAATGTGTACCTTTACACACACAATTGTGCAGGTGTTGCTGGTGAGCATGTATCAAAGGAACATACTTTCTGATACTTGTTTGGTGTCTTCAAGTTGACTTAAACTGTGGTCAAGTACAGACATTCAAAAAGCCTGAGGTAGAATCAATCTAAGTTATCCAGTTTTCTGTAAGAAATGTAAGTTAGATCTGTAGTGCACAGAATGCATGTACACCCATTGGTGAGAAGGGCACAAATCTTAGACTGAGTTCTGTCATTTTTAAACTAGTCTGCACCAAACTTCTGTTCTGTTACACGTATAGACCCATTTTGTGTGCCCAACTTTTGTGGTGTTATGGGTATAGATCAGTTCCCAGTCACTTATACTGGTAAAAGTGTAATGTCTGTACCTGGCCTTTGATAAGATTAAACAAAGCTTTTTGTTGCAATAGCTAAAAGGAGCGCAACACAACATACTTAAAGAATATGAGCCCTCACAGAAAAAGAGAACATTAGTTCAGCAAAGCCCAGCCGTTAGTATATCACACAAACCGTCAAGATACAAAAATTAGTAAAATTATCATCTTATGATCTCTATCTTCCCCTTTCTCTTATTCTCATTCCATCACGTATTATCATTCATTACGTCTAAGATATGTCTCATCACTGAAAGATTACAAGCAAACTTTTGGGTGCTATATAAAAAAGTTTAAAAAAAACAAAAACCAAATTAAGGGATATGACAATTACATATGCTGCTATACATTTTGAAGCTGAACCAACATAGAATATAAACTGTTAAATGTGGCAGCAAAATTACTGTTTCGGTTCTGGTAAGCCACTAATCACATGCTTCCTCCAATGAGCATGTGTGAGGCCTCTTCCTAGAAGCCTCACACATGCCCATAACGAGTTGATAATATAAGTTTTATTTATTTTAACAAGAGACGTGCATACCACAGGCTTAGAGAGCCTGTTTTCAACAAAGCAGTGAGAAATTGTAAAAACTATGGGTAAAAACTACCCTCCTGTCCACAACTGCCTCTACCCAAAGGGAAAACTATATCAAAACTCAAAAATTATTTAGCTGCCTGCCTAAGTTTTGACCTGGTAATTCAACAATTTACCTACAGAATGTATGAAATGGTATTCCTTACATTTCCATAAATTCCATTCATATTACCAACAATTTCCACTATAATTGTTGCTCACTTGACTTCAAGTTCTTTGTTCGTTGAACTCAGAAAAATCTTTACTTCTGAACTCTACTTGAGGCACTTCATAAGAAAATGGATAGTATTCAAAACGTTTAATCCATGCAAATAATCAGACAAATTCAACATCCATTTTAGGAGGGAATACCTGCACCCTTATTTGTTAATTTGATGGTTTTTGGCTTATATTCAGCTGAGAATCCTATCCAAGTCTATTCTTTACACCCAGATTTAGACCTGCTGCACAATTCAGTACCACTGTTGTCATATTGCTACTACCTAAATGCCTCAATTCAGGAATCCTGTATTTACTAAGATACAAGAGCAGATGTCCCCCACTCCAATCAGCATGAGAGGGGACAGAAGCCCTTTGTCTTATATTTGCATACAAGGAAACCACATTAAATTCCTTGTCTATCTTTGAACCGCTGCTAAAAGCAGCATATACTCAGTAATGGAAACCAACCAACCAATTTAATCCATGATGTTGATTAAATGCAGCCAACATTGAGCATAAAACTATAAAACACATGACTCATATTGGGCAAACATGCTGATGGGAAACTTTAATTCATGGCTCTTAAAAAAAACATGGGCAGTTGTTCACCCACTTAAAAATGTGTTTATGGAGTACCTATGCTAAAACTTGCAGCAGTTTAAAAAAAATAAAATAAAATGCATCAATTCTGGATGAGCTACGTTTATGGGTTCTATATGCAAATTATTATAGCTATGTTTATTTCAAGAACAGTTTTTTCAAATTTTCCCTTAGCTTCCAGGAATCAGAACTCATCATAGAGGTGATATTTTTTATTAGACCTAGATTTTGGCATAAACTAGATTTTGGATTAAAAAAAAAAAAAAAAAAAAAATCTTTATTTGCAACTTTTCGGGCACAAGCACCCTTCCTTAGCCATAGGATAAAAGATTGTAAAAGGTCTCCCAGATAGAAATGAAAGTTCATATTTCATAGAAAGAGTTGACAGTCTGGTAAAATCTCCTGTTTGGAATAGTTCATTTTATGCAGATTAGGCTCAAGAAAAGTCGGAATAGTCTGTTTACCCTCTAAGTTGTGTGGTGACAAGCAGGATATACAGTCATATTTCCTTCTGGTTATGATGTTTCATGTGTCACAGAAGGAGTTAAAAGATGGAATGTATTTCTGGGCAGGAATTTCTTATGTGGTATGCTATTTTTGGGCTCTGTGATAATGCAAATTACCTTGAACAAAAGCAGGACCAGGGGCTCAGGTTTCAGGTGGTAAAACTTGCTTTCTCCCCGGAAAATTCCTCCTAGCTTTCATGTGCTCAGGGGTAGCTGGGTAACAGTAAGGAGAGAAGGAAGGGGATGCAGAGGGAAGAAGTTAGGGAGGGAAGAGGGCAAAGGGTCTATCTGACATCCCAGATTTATTTTCCCTGCTGTACCAATGGAAGGGAAACATATTCAAGATAAACCTCCATTAATTAGGTTCTATACCTGGAAATTTACATCAAATTTATAAATTTTATATATATATATATATATATATATATATATATATATAAAATCTAATGATGGAGGGAGGTATCATATTCTGGTTCATCTTGCATTCAAGTAAATATAGTATAGCCCTACAGTGGAAAGTACTTAACCTTGTAAGAACATGCTGGCTTTCACATTTTTTGAAATGGAGCCAAAAGGCAAAGAAAACAAAATATTCATATTAATTGTGTAGCAACTGCAGGACTTTGCTGTTTATGACAGTCAATGAAGAAAACAGAGCTGTGTTCTCTGCCAGTGCTCATGAAACCATGACAAAAAGAACTACAACAGAAATGAGAAAGTGATCCATATTCCAGCATTGGTTAAAACAGCGTAAACTCAGATAATCCTTCCGGGTCCTGCATTGCTACTCATGATTTACCCACAGGTATCAGAGTGAAATTGGGCAATGAACTTTAGGTATAAAAAAAAAAGCTGAAGAGAGAGATGCAAAATTCCTATATCAAAATCAAATAATTCCCTCAGTGTAATTTGTGTATTCTTTCTGAGGGACCAATCTTGCAGAGTGGTAATTGTTGACTACAAAACCAAACTGCTGATTGATGTTCCTCAACTCTTTGGCATTACCATGGAAATGTTAAGAAAAAAAGAAAGGCAGGTATCTTTTGTTCAATTTTGCCTAGATTGGTACCACTTGGCAAATCTCTTACTTTGATTGAAGTAAACAGTTATTTCAAGAAACATAGGATAATGATGCACAATATTATCTGTACATGTGAAGAGGGTCTGGATATAATCCAATACTTACCACAGGAAACGAAACCGAATGGAGAGGAGAAGAGAAGGCACAGGGAGAGCACCACTTCCAGGGCAGCTGTTGCATTAAGATAGGGCGGCCCCAGGAGGAGAGGGGCGGCATGCAGAGAAACTTAGAAGCACAAGATGCCTCCAAAGAAAAAAAAAAAAACCTGGAAAAAGGTGCTAGGGATGAGAGAACTTCTAGGACTACTTCCGAGTGAAGAAGAGGGCTCAACCAGGTTCTAAGCCAGGAGTCGTTGGCGAAGAGGATTCATCTTCTCAAATGTATGCTGAACAGGAGAAGAAACACCAGCAGAGACAGTAAAAAGGAAAGAAAGTGGCTACTCTTCAGTTTACAGTGAAAGCTGAGGGTTTTTTCATTTGTGATTAGTGTGTTTGAACATTGGGTGAATACAGTCAGGTTCTAGGGAGTTTGATGGGAGAGAGTCAGAGTGATGGCCATATACTCAACCTAAAAAAACAAAACGAAACAAAACCCTTTGTTTCGTCTGAACTGATGAGTTATCCTTATTGAATTGTTAAGTCGTCCTTATCCTATTACCCTGAACGGTATATTACTTGAGAATAGTCTGTCCGAATATTACTGAAGCTAAAACTAAGACATACATGAAATGGTGTGAAAAAACTGAGTTGTTATAACACAGTCTGTCCAACTATGAGTTGATTATAGATGTAAAATAAATAAATAAATTGCTTCAAAAAGAAAGAAAGAAACCTGTTTAACCCACATAAGACTTTGATTCAATTGATGACAAATTTTGGATGATGTCAGGAAGAGACAAGAGAGGTTGCAAGCCAAATAAACCCCTATGTAGATTGCCAGTGTCCGACTGTGGGAAAAAAAACTATTTTAAGTAACACCTCCTGACTAGTAACATCATAAAATAACCAAGATGTGGCAGGCAAGAGTCAGAATATACGGCAGGAGGCCCAAGACTAGGCAATCTCAATAAGAAGGGGCTGGAATAAGCCCCTCAAACGTAAGAGGTACCATCACAGTACAGATTGGCAAAAAACATATGAATTGTAAAATAAAAATAGAACAGGCTACAAAGGAATAATTATAGTCACCTTTAAAAAGAATGTGTGGATCCTAAACATATCAAGATCTACAGTCCAAAAAAATGCTGAGTTAAATAATATAGGATCCTAGGAAAGTAAGACTGGAAGGGACCTTGCAAGGTCATCTAGTGATGAGACTGCTACAGACAGCATTATCTCTGACTAGACCATTCCAGCCTGTCTAATCTAACCCTGTGCCTATCTAACCTGTTCTTGAAAATTTCCAATGATAGAGATTCCAAAATTTCTCTAGGTAGCCTATTCCAATGCCTGACCACCCTCAGAGCAGAAAGTTCCTCCTAATTTCCAAACTTTATTTCCTCTACTACAACTTGAGGCCATTGCTCCTAGTACTGTCCCCTAGAGCCACAGAAAAAAGCTCATAAGTGCACTTTTAGTATTTGAAGCATTTTCCATAAGTGCACTATTTGTTGAGGGCAGGTCCTGTCAGACCAACCTGGTCGCCTTCTATGACCAGGTGACCAAAGCCATGGATGCGGGCGTCCCAGTTGACATAGTCTTTTTGGACTTCAGGAAGGCATTTGACACGGTCTCTCACCCCATCCTTGTCAAAAGGATGGGGAGCTGTGGCAATGACCCCTACACGGTTGAGTGGGTCAGGAACTGGCTGGCAGGGCGCTCCCAGAGAGTGGTGGTGGACGGGTCATACTCGACCTGGAGAGATGTGAGCAG
>JAGPOW010002673.1:875537-955158 GCA_030014935.1 Caiman crocodilus | reverse complement strand
TGACCCCAGCACTTGTTCCTGCCATTGGCAGGGGGTCAGACTAGATGGCCTGCTCTAGGCCCCTTCTGACCCTAGTTACTATGAAACTATGAAACTATTAGTATTTGAAGACTATCATTGGGGAAGTAATACCAGTTCCCCCTTAATCTTTCCTTCCCCAGACTAAATAACCCTCAGTCTTTCAACCTTTCCTCATGCCCCTAATAATTCTTGTTGTTCGGTGCTGGACTCTTTCTAACCCATCCACATGCTTCTTGAAGTGTAGTACCCAAAAATCAGACCCAGAACTGCATGTGCACCCATGCTGAATAGAGAAAAAAAAATTACTTCCCATGATTTGTAAGTGACACACCTGTTACTTAGGATGCCTTAAAATGGCGGTTCCCCCCCGAGACCATCGTATGCTTTGGGACACAATATTTTGACTTACTGTACCGGCTTTGGAACTGCATCTGACCAGATCACAAGTTAGAAAAATCATAGCAGCCTAAATTTACATTGTCATTTTCAGGCATACAAAAATTCCCCAAAATAAATTCTGATTTTTACTCATTCTGGCCAATAAACTGTATCTTTGTACGTGGCTTGAGAGTTTATTGAATAATTTGTTACCACAAGAGGCAGTAGATAACAACAAATAGTATTGAGGGCCAATAAGCTGTTGAAGCTAGGAGCAGAACTCAAGCTACCTGCCTATTCCAGTAAATTTGTTGGTGTACAGTGGAAGGTGAGAATTAATCCTTCAGTCCTTGTTTCTCAGGAAGGTATTCCCCTTACAGTTTGGAATTTAAGGGGATAATGCAGGGAGGTGTGGCCAAGACTTTGCTCCAGTTTCAAAAGCCTGTGGCAGAACACTTCAATGTCCCTGGTCATCCCATCACTGACCTCCAAGTAGCTGGTCTTAGTGGAACTTTAAAATCCAATTTGAACGTGAAATTGCAGAACAAGAAATTTTCCTGAATTGTTATCCCACTATGGGGATTAGTTTTGTTTTTGGGGGGCTTTTTACCCCTATGTCCTTATGGCAGTGATTTTCAACCAGAACCATGGCACACTCAGGATGATTTGTGATCCTTTCAAAGGTGTCATGGGTTAGCTAGCACTGTTAGGTTTACAAATATGGATTCGCAAGATAACCCCAGAGATAACAAATAAAAATCCACAGTTGTGGTCTTTTGTTGATCCACAGTTGAGTTTTTTCCAACAGAAAACCTGCTCTATTCTTTTTGTGTAGTCAAAAGAATAAAAACTTTCTTGGCATCTTCTGAGGGGTGCCTCAGGTCTATCCAGGGGTATCTCAAATCTAAAAATGTTGAGAACCCCTGCCCTATGTGTTTATTACTTTTTTTAACCTCTCTCACCATTTTCCCATCCCTTTTCCTCTTCACTCTTTCCCTTCCCTATGTGTTGTATGCAATCACTTTTTGCATTTGATAGCCCGCTATCTGCCAGCCCTCGCATAGCATCTGATGAAGTAAGCTGCCTGCCTGCAAACGCTTATTCATCTCTTATTCAATTAGTCTAGGCTATAAAGGTGCATCTTTACCCGCCTTCTCCCATTTTAGAGGTAACAAAATTGAAGCATAGCTGTTAAGTAACTGCCCCCAAGACAAACACGTCCACAGAATTTTAAAAATGCACTTGACATAAGGGGGTTTTTTTTTTTGTTTTTGTTTTTTTTTTCAAGAAACATCGCACAAAATAAGCTCACTTTCATAACCCTTATATTATCCTCTGGGTTAACATCAGGCCCTTATAATTACTAAATTATATATATCGGTCCATATCATATCAGCACCAAAAAAAGGAAAATTGACATCAGCAATCGGCTTCTTTTGGCTGATGTGACCAATAAAGTCACCACCGCATGCATACAGGTAGGAGTACAGACCAGCAGCATGGAGAGCAATGTCCAGTTGGCCTGAGGGAAGGAAGGGGCAAGGGGGGTGCAGAACAAGGCTCCCATAGTGAGGGAGTGGGGCAGAGCACAGAATGGAGCTGGTGGCTCATCCAAGGAGCACAGAGGAGGGCAGAGAGGGCAGGCGGCTCCTGGGTGAGGCATAGGGGGTACGTGCCACCCCCCCTAGATCTGTACGCAGAGCAAGAGCAGGCTGACCGCCGTGCACTTGGCGCCAGGACTGGTTCAGCCTCTTCCTGGTGGCTGCGCTCAGGGCTGGTGTCAATGGGCCTGGAAAGAAGGGGTTACAGCCACCCCAAAACTCATAGTAGCCCCCCTCCCAGTACTGCTGCCTGCCCCACCTGGCCCAAGCACAGCTGCCAGGAAGAGGCTGGAGCAACCCCAGCCCCAAGAACACCACCTGTACTGGATGAGCCGCCAGTTCCATCCCACACCGTGCCCCACCCCAGCTGGGCAGCACCTGCCCCTATCCCTGCCGTAGCCCCACTTCCTCCCTCCCTCACTGCAGGGGCTTTGATCTGTCCCCCCTTTCCCCAAAACCCCTTCCCTCCCCAACACCCCTTCCCCCCCCTCAACAGATTTACTATTCAGATATTGCTCTCCAAACTGCTCTCATATACTGGGGGAGTATAGTAGGCTATGAAACGCACTATTTGGTACCAACTCAGATAGAATAGCATGTAATCTGGAATTAGGAATTGTAAATCCAGGTCCAAAGAACACATTATTAATACAAAATGCTTAGGATGGTGTGTGGATAAAAAAAACTCTACAGGTTTCCCTTGATTTATACGGGTTCTTTATATGTGAATTTGCTCTTATGCAATGAGCGTATTTAGATCCCTCATTCATTATATGCGAGGTAAATCCGTTCTTATGCAATCAACATAGAGCCCCTCCTCCCATCCAAGTAGGTAAATCTGTGGGGGGAGGGGAAAAATCCACGGCCCCACTCATCCCAGCCCTGGCTGCAGCAGCCCCAGGAGTGGCCAGTGCCAGTTGTCTGCAGCTGCTAGGCTGCACCATGCTACACCTGTCCCCCCCATGCTTGGACTCTGCTTGTCCGCACTCATCTCTGCTCCTGGGCTGCGCCATGCCCTAGTGAAGGCAGATAGCATCAGCTGCTCCCAGGACTGCAGCACAGGCTGGGGTGAGTGTAGACAAGCAGACCCCCCAGTGCCGCAGGGCACAGCATTCACCCCAGCCCCAGCTGCAGCCACCCCAGGAGCAGCCAGCACAGGTTTCCCTCCATTTTTGTGCAGCCCCAGGAGCAGCGTCCCTCCCCCAGTCCCAGCCTCACTCTCCCTGCCATGGAAACCTATCCCTATTTGTGACAAAGTGAACCCCTTTACAATGTAAGTTCTCCAGGAACACATGTACCACATAAATGGAGGGAAACCTGTACCATCATGTATTAAAGGCTGCCTGCAGCCATTGGGCTGCACCGTGCCCCAAATGGCTCTGCCTGTCCCCACTCACCTCAGCTCCTGCTGGCATCAGCTGCTCTCAGGGCTGCTGCAGCAGGAGCTGAGGTGAGTGGGGACAGACAGAGCCCTGGGAGGTTTGGGGCACAGTGCAGCCCAGCGGCTGCAGACCACTGGCTCTGGCCATTCCTGGGGCCACTGCAACCAGGGCTGGGATGAGTACTAGGCACCACGCCACCCAGGGTTCCACTTCTCCGCACTCACCCCAGCCCATGCTGGAGCAGCCCCAGGAGCAGCCAACACCAGCTGCCTGCACTAGGGCATAGCACAGCCCAAGAGCAGAGGTGAATCCGGACAAGCAGAGCCCAGGTGTGGGATGGATAGGCGGAGCACAACGTAGCCCAGCATGGCTGCATGGCAGCTGGCGCTGGCTGCTCCCAGGGCCGCTGCAGCCAGGGCTCGGCTGAGTGCCACTCTGTTCCCTCTGCTTCGCTGCTTTGTACGGCCCAGGGAGCAGCATCCCTCCTCCAGTTCCAGCCTCACTCTCCCTGCCATGGAAACCTATCCCTATTTGTGACACTGTAAAGGGGTTTGCTTTATGTAAGTTCTCCAGCAATGTATGTACCACATAAATCGAGGGAAACCTGTACCATCACGGATTAAAGGTTAGAAGCAGAATTTTCAACTCCAGCTAACCAGGATCTAATATAGAACTAGGAAGCTAACTTTAGGCATCTTGGGCATTGATACACTTTTTTTGTCCCACAGCACACTGGAGATCCACAGCTTTGGAACAAACTAATTAATTGAGTCTGTTCTGCATGCAAGCCGAGGTGAACTGTGCTGTGCTGCGTGTAGTTGCATAAGCAGCAAAATGCATGTCAATGTGCAGAAAATGGCAGCGATGTGCTTTTGAACTGAAGCACCTCTGATATGTTTTAGTTCAAAAGTGCACTGTGGGGGCTGAGAAACGCTGGTGGAATGGGGCTGCTGACAGAGCAGAATTGAGGTGCTAGAGACGCAGGTTGTTGGAAGCCAGAAAAAAAAAAACTTTACTTACAGTCTGTACATTGTAGGACGTTCCTTGAAGTTTCAGAACTTAAACGGAACACAAGCACACTAAAGCTCACACTCACGCAGGGTATGGGACATCGGATGAATCCGGCGGGGAGTCGTCGTCGGTTGATCAGGCCTCCTTCGTGGCTTGGAAACGCACACAGGGATCTCTCCTCATGCGTGTCCGAGCTCTCCTCCAATTTGAGCAGGCACCGCCCAAGCCTCTTATTCAGTCAGCGAGCCAATTGCCAACCGACACGTTTGCATAATTTACCATGAGCCAATCGTAAGCATGCACTCAGAGGTGCAGCTACAAGGTTTTGGCAGGCTCTGATCCTGCACTGACACTCTTTCCCGCGTTGCAAGGGAAATCCCTGCACCCATGCTTGCAATGTGCTTAACACAGGTGTGCTGAGGCATCTCGTTAACTGTTTTGCACAGACATGCGCCACCCCCAATTTCTCAGCGCGGACATGCGTTTCGCTGCTTATACAACTAAAAGTGTCATAGTGGTGGGAGCTTTTCAAAGCCCCCAGCACTGCAGCACTTACAATTGTAAAAATGCTCCTTTGTTTGAAAGCATTTGCATTGCAATATTTACAGATGGTAAGTTTGAAAATTTTTTTCCATCAAACAACTGAAAAATCCACTGCAAAGTGAATAAATATCTTTAACATAATCAGAACCATTTTGTCCTGGTAAAAAAATATATATGTATTTAAAAATTTCATATATAAAGTATCATAGCCTACGAATACGTAGTTGAGAAACAAGAGAAAATCCAGGATATTGAAGCTTATAAGTTGAAAAACAATTTCTGGTTGGTTTATGGAATTACGAACTGGGTACACATCTTGGAGACTACATAATATAAAATGCTGTAATTAATTTCACGTTTGCCTTTTTAAACACTAGAGCACAATTATTTGTCTTGTTGTGTATACAAATGTCAACTAGAAGATTTTTGTTAGTAATAAAACACATAAACTATACATTTTCCATTTCAAAGCATCCTACTATAATGTGAATAAGTCTTCTCTCTTTTTTTCAACCTGGCTAATCATTTCTACATGACCCCGCTAAAAAAATGCAGAACAAAATTCTTGAGTTTAGACCAAATACTTTCTTTCCAAGAGAGCAAGTTACTATGGTGCTAAAAAAGACATGGAGTACAAACAGATGGAATGTTACTACTCACTTGAATTAGAACAATGCTAAGTCCCATCTGAGCAACACAGTCAGTGCATCCATTTCTTTAGTTTTAATAGGAGTTATTCAAACTACAGGCTGTAACCACTGTGTAGCAATTTGGAATACCCATCATCCAGGTCAAGAATACTTAAGACACAAACACTATGTTGAGAAATGTATAAAGTACAGTCAAAAAATGTGTATTAAGCCATTGACAGATATGCACTTAGGCTAGGGACTGAAGGTGCACATAAACTAGTTTAAGTGATCAGAAACTGGTATAGACCTGTAACAGAACAGATGTTCAATGGACATAAACTACTTTTTAAAATGGTCAAAACCAGGTTAAAATAAATCTGGACAGGTGTAATATCAGACTTAACTGATTTAGGTCAAACTAGTTTATGGAATTTGTCCCAGATCCCATCCCAGTTCAAGTTAACTCCTAGAGCCCCCTAGTATGCCAGGATGTTTTGCAGCCCTGGGCTATGCTATGTGCTCCATCAGAGCAGGGAATGCCTACCCCCCTCTGCTCCCTAGCCTGCTTCTTGTTACTACCTGTCAGCCCACAGAGCCAGGGAGTATGTGGGGGAAACAGACCCCCCACACTGCCTTATCCTAGGTCTACACAGAATGCAGGGGCAGGGAAAGCCCTCATGGTAGGGATTTTTTGCCCCCCTGAAGCCCTCCCCCCACCAGAGGAAGCCCAGGGAGCCAGGGGATTCTCCACCTCCCCCTCTCCTGCACAGCTGTTTGCCTTAGCAACTGTCACAGGAAGGAGGAGAAAGAGGTTCCTAAAGTCATCCAGGGTATGGCCAGAGGGAACCCCCCATATCAGGGGGCATCTTCCACCACAGCCCAGGGCCCCCTAGCTGGGCACAGCCCCAGGGAGCCAAAGGGAATTACCTCCTCCTTCCCAGCTGCTGATCACTTTGACTGTTCCTTCCCACCCAACTACAAGGGAGCTGAGGGGAGTTCTTCCCCTCCTGCTCCACCACAGCTAGGTGCCTCAGCTGCTTTGAGTACCAGGGATAGCCCCAGGGCAGCCTCAGGGAGTGGAGGGAAATTCTCCTGTTCCTCCACAGCCTCTTGCCTCAGACTCCCAGTGGCTGAGGCAAACAGCTGTGGGGAAGGGGGGAGGAAGAAAATTCCTCTCTGCTTCCTGAGGCTGCCCCAGGTTATCCCTGAGACTGGCAGCAGCTGAGACAAGCAGCTATGGGAGAGCACGAAGGAAAGAACCAGTTATGATCACCAGTTCAAAGACAAAAGGCCCAATATCAACAGGTAACACATTTCCTGTGCTAAAGGATAAATTGGCTTTGTGGTAGGTACAAAAAAAAAAAGTGTCAAGAAGTTAGAACAGCAGACATTTTATGACAAGGGTACCAGACATTTACTCTTCCACCATGACAAGTAGATTGGACTGCAAATGGGAAGTACCTAGCAACATGTTGAAGTACTAAGTTATACAACATAGCCACTCCAGCAGGTCATTCTTATGGGAGAAATAAAAGATATTTAAATATGACCAGAGATTTCCTAATGAGACACAGAATTCTGTGGAAAGTGTTCAAGCTATGTCATTGAGAATGAAGCATTTTAGGAAGAGAAAACAGTCACTCTACCTGCAACTGGCCAAGCCATAGGAGAAAATGTTTGACAAATAGCAATCAAGAAATTGCAAAGCAGTACTTTTACTGACAAAAAGACAAATCATCTTCCTATCCCAGGAAGCTCAAGTTGTCTAAACCAAGACCTCTCCTAAATTGCTCTACTTAATCCTGACAATTTTAAAAATGCATAGCTTGTGATCAGTATGTTTTATTTGCATTTGAATTTACATTAAAGAATGGGATATTGTTCCAATAATTGTTGGAGTCAATGTGTACCAATTCCTGCTATCTCAGATGACATAATGCTTACTCTAAAAGTGGAAACAGACATCAGCTTTCATTGCTTTTGTGCCACCACAACATTTTTTATGGAAGCACAAAGGCCAAGCAAACAGATGCCCATGCCCCTTGTTACATCACAAATGTCCAAAATGTGTGCCTGCAACAAAGGTGATATCAATTTGTGCCATGGATTAGCAGCAGCAGACATCTGTTTGCTTTTGCTTTATGGTACAAGAGCACAGGCAGTCTGGAGCTGCCTCCACTCTCCAGCCCATGATTTCCCATGCAGAATTGGATCCCTCAAGCCCCCAGGAGCACCTGTCTGGGCTCTCTTACAGGTATGTGCCCCCCTCACAAGCAATCTTGGGCCACATCTCCCTTAGCAGAGAAAACAAGTCTGCATGTAGCCTCCATCTTCTCTACTCGTCATAGGAGTAGTGCCACTACAGTAAAGACTCAAACCAGCCAAAGTAAAGACAGGGCTTTGGGGATAGATAACATTGTCAGTAATTGAGCATTCTATCACCTTACAGAGAGAGCTTACTCCCCAGCTTCACCCTTACATTTAATCTGTCCACTGCATCTGCCTTTCATATATCTCTGTTCTCCTTTGTTCCATCTTTCTCTTATCCTCACTATCTAAACTCTTCCATTTTTTAATCATGGAAAGAACATCTTTGGCAACTGTCACACACACTCAGTTGATATAGAATACCCAATATATTTTGTCTTCTCTATTTAGGTCCAAACTCTACAAGGCAGGGTCTGCTCTTTTCCATTTGTATAGAAAATGGGCCTTTGATCTCTCTAGGTTCTGACATAACATAAATAAACAACAAATTGTCATAACAGAGTAGCTTAACTCACATAGGACTACTCACAATAGTAAGCATCATGTCTGATAGCATTCAACAAACCAAGCCCAAAAGATTTACCAAACTGGGCCCTCATGTGACATTTTAACTCAAATACTTTTCAGACCTTCCATCATGCATTAAAGACCTGTTTCTAACACATGTACTGACAAAAAAGATTTAATATTTAAAAATAGTGTACTGAAAATGCAATCCCATCCTTTTCTCATACCACTTATACTTATCTTCCCACCCTACCCCTCACATTTCAGTTGAATTTACTGTCAGCATGTAAGGTAGTGTTTGGAGAGCAAATACTTTCATAGCAATCAATTTCAGAATTTATGAAGCAATTGATTGTTATACTTCAAGATTCCACTCTGAAAAAGTGAGTCCTTTAAAAACACAAACATTGAATATTTCTCTTTCAATGAGTTCCTGATTAAATCCATTTGAAAATAAAGAGGTTTGCTTGTTTTTTTTCCCATGAACTAGCTGCCAGCCCAGAAAACTCCACCTGTAATCTGGAGGTCAAATTAATCAATACCTCATCAAAGTTAAGATTTTGCAATAAGTATTTGTGGTCTGATTTTTAAGGGTGCTAAGTATCTTCTGATTCCAATTGTCTAAATGCATATCAATGTGACTAAGTTCCAAAATTTTTCTTTTTATTTAGCCAATTTGCTATTAACAATCATACTTTAACCGCTATGCATTTCCACGTATCCATTTTAAATAATTATATATCAGTGAGAACAATGCTGGGTTTGGGCTAGTTTTCTTTTTAGGTTTTCCTTTATTAAAAACAAACAAAACAAACAAACCCTCTTTTTTGTTTTTCTTCCTTTCTTTAGTTAACCAGTAAAGATCAACATAAATAAAAGTCTGTTGTCACTATTACTGAGTTGCTAAAACTAAACTTGGTAGTACAGTGCACATACAACTATATGAAAAATGTTGGTAATCAGGAACCATGAAATCAAAAAACAGTACAAAACAGATGTTACTATGACAAAAAACGGTGATCAAAACTTATGAATAGTGCAGCTGTATTTGCTGTACTGTACTAGCATCAGCAACAGCTGCTATTAAAACAAGAACAAAGGTGTTTTACATAAAAGCCAAACATACAAGTTCAAAATTCAAGAGATTAATTTATACTAGTGTTAAGTGTATTTCATGCAGAAAGTTTAAATTTGCTTATTCTGTTAAACTGCTAAACCCATCCATAGTGTATACTACTGAATTGGCACAAAAAGAAGCAGAAGACTAAATTACAGGTGTCCAGGACTATTACTTCTCCTTCCAGGAAGCCATCTGATTTGTATTAACTTTTTTTTCTTGTAGCTTGAAAGTCACAGTTCAGTTAACTCTGAACATGCACTACCATGAAAGCTACCATGAAAACTAATTAAACAGATATTTATGCTGTAGTAGATGATTGAAATCGCCATTATAATGCACTGGTTTAGTTACCTGAACTATGGTTTAGGAAAGATATAAAAGGAATATATGGCCTCCAAACAGCTTGTCTTATGTACAAGTAAAATAAGCCCTGTTTAAAAGGTGCTCTATTAAAAAAAATTACAGGCCAAAGCATTGTGATGATGTAGCAAGGATGGTCAAGGAAAAATAAAAGTAAGTAAAATAAAAATAAAAGTAAAAGTAAGTTGTAGGCAATATCTTTTATTGAACCCTCCCAATGCCACAGTTGGTCCAATAAAATGCATAAGCCACAAAAATTCTTACAGGTCAAAGTAATTTTTCCTTAGTTGAAGACAACATACAGAACAGCCTCGGTTTCTCTAAGCTTGATCTTCCATAATGCTCAAATTTAACAAGAATACTGAGCAAATTCTCTTGTTCGAGGGGGAAAAAATAGCTCAACTCTATTTAACCATCTTCACACACTTATTTTTCACTTATACTCTGTAGCGCATGTGTTTCCTTGTTTTAATTAAATTTCTCCTAACCAACAAATTCAACGCATATGTTAAAGCTATTTATCTGGGCAATACCTCTTTGTTCCTTTACTAGGTAAAAGCAGAGGTGCACTGATACATCAGTCCAATATTAGATCGGCACCAGTATAAAGAAAATAGATTGCATGGGAAATCAGCCTGATGTGGCTGATAACTTGGCCAATAAATGCCTGTTCATGTTCACAGCTGCAGTGTAGCATGTAACCAGTGAGAACAGCCCAACAGCTTGGAGAGCTGCATGCAGCTGGTAAGTCTGTTGTGGTGGAAGGGGAGCGGGGAGGCAGATCAAGGCCCCCATGGTGAGAGAGGGAGTGGGGTAAGGGCTGGGGCAGGTGCTGCCCACAGGAGGCAGGCATAGAATGGAGTCTCAGCTCATCAGAAGGCAGGGATCTGAATGCTAGCCAACATGGCTTTGTGCCTGGCAGGTCTTGCCTGAGCAACCTCATCTCCTTCTATGACCAGGTAACATGAGCCCTGGACAAGGGAGATGGTGTGGACATCATATATCTGGATTTCAAGAAAGCCTTTGACCTAGTTCCCCATCCTGTCCTCGTGGTTAAGCTGGGGAACTGTGGCCTTGCTCGTCATACAGTCCAATGGCTAGGCAACTGGGTACAGGGTCAGACCCAAAGCGTACTAGTTGACAGGAGCAAATCAACATGGCGCAGGATGACCAGTGGAATCCCTCAGAGTTCAGTACTTGGGCCGGTACTCTTTAACATCTTCATTAATTATCTGGATTTGGGAGTCAGATGTGACCTGGCCAAGCCTGCAGATGATACCAAATTATGGGGGAGGGCAGTCACACCACAGGACAGGCTAGGGATACAGGCCTATTTGGACACACCTCAAGGTGGGCCAACCAAAACCTGATGGCCTTCAATGTAGAGAAGTGTAAGGTGATACACTTCCATAGTGGGGAAGCAAAGAATGACTAAGGCCTCCGGGGGGGGGGCGAATTCCTTAGATAAGAGGAAGATGACCATTAAAACCATCTTGAAGGACACAAAACAGATAGCCCCAAGGTGGGAAAAGCTAGTTTAGGAAATCCTTTGTCTTGAATCTATAAAAGGTTAATTGCCTTTACTGTAAGGCAGAAAGGCCACATCAGAAATCTTCCTGTAAGGGTCTCTCTCCAGTAGCTATTGAAATAAAGTTTCTACGTGACCTGATTCCAAATTCTACAGCGTGTTTTTTCCACGACAGTAGGAAGTACCCTCAACTTACTTACAGGCTCAGCAGTGCTATACTCGCTAGCACCACGACTGAAAGGGACTTGAGGGGTCATCTTTGATCACAAGATGCGTATGAGCTACCAATGCAATGCTGTGGCAAACCGAACTCTGGCGCGCATCCACTGATGCATCTCAAGGAAAACCAGGGAAGTCATCCTCCCGCTTAACTCAGCCCCGAGACCACAGCTGGAGTACCACATCCAGTATTAGGCCCCCCCACTTCAGGAAGGATGTGATGAAGCTTGAGAGAGTCCAGAGGAGAGCCACTTGTATGATCCAAGGCCTGGAGGGAAGGCTGTATGAGGAGAGGCTGAGAGACTTGGGTCTCAGTCTGGAGAAGAGAAGGCTCAGAGGGGGACTAGGTGGCAGCCTACAATTACATAAGAGGGGTGCATTAGGAACTGAGAGAACAACTGTTCACCAGAGCTCCCCAAGGGGCAACAAGGTCCAACAGCCATAACCTCCAAGAAGGCCAATTTAGACTAGACATAAGAAAAAAGTTCTTTACGGTGCAAGTGTCCAGGGTCTGGAACAAACTCCCCCCAGAGGTGGTGCAAGCACCTACTCTGAACTCTTTCAAAATATAAAATGGATGCATTTCTTGCTGGGGTCACTAGATCCCAGCTGACTTCCTGCCTATGGTGAGGGGGCTGGACCCAATGATCTCATGAGGTCTCTTCCAGCCCCTAATGTCTATGAAATCATAAACTATCTGCACCCCCAAAATTTGAAAGAGATAATATTCACAGTGCTATTGTAGTAGAAGCAGAAGGAATGTTAAAAACCTTCCCCTTTTCACCTATACCAATAATGAGACACCAATGAAACCCAATGAAAGCATCTATTAAAAGCAATATAGCTACACAGAGAAAGCATTCTGAGTTGATAAACTGTAAACAGATTCATGTGTGTGCTTATTATTTAACAATTCTAATTCACAATTCAACTAGTTAGAGCATTAGACTACACACTGTCTGTTCTCAGTACCATAACCACAAGAACACTCAAAGAAATCACTTGCCAAAGGCAATCATGTTTCAGACTTGTCTGCATAATACAATTAAGTAATTTTAAAATTACTATTTTTACATGTTTTCTCAAAAAATTAAAAGTCTTCCTGAAAGTCACCTTTCAAACAGAAAGCTAACAAGGAAGGGTCTGAACTTTTACTAAAAAAAAATAAATAAATAAAAATACATTCATCTTCAGCAATTGCAATATTTATCTAAGCGTATTTATATTTCTACCTCTAAAACCTGAGAGGGGAGAGGTTTAAAATCTCCAAGATGTTTTCAGTGAAAAAAACCCAAAAAACCCCAAACAAATACCCACATCACAAAGGAACCTAATGTCTTAAATATCCCATCTCATGCTACAAAAGAGAAAAACCAATTGACCAAAATGGTCTTCTTCTAACTTGGTAATCTATGAAAAATGTATGGATATCTTTATTCACATAAATAAAGCTAAGTACATATTTCTTTGAAGAATAAGACCAAGACAAATCAATAACAAGACAGAGCGGAAAACCAGTTTTACAAAGATCATGGAAACAACCAAAACAGTTGAAGAAAGTGAACAGGAGCAGAAAGGGCTCTTATTCTTTAAAAAGAAGAAGAAAGTCAACATCATAATTTATATTGTTAACAATCATGTGCTTAACAAGTAAATATTAAAGAAAACATCAGGACTAAGAGTAATTTAGTGAATTTAAAAATAGGAGGAAGAATAAATGAGTGATTCTTACAAAAAGAAGGAATGATGTACACAGTTTAACTTATTAGCTGTCTGTAAGACATATATTAAAGACATCAAAATTAAAGGCAAAATTAGCCAAGACTCAATACACAAAGCATTGTAAAAGACTCAATTGACAGAAAATTTTGTAGTTAACTGGGACTCCCCAAATAAGAGTCAAGTTGCCACCTCTGCCACATACATCATCTTTGTCATGAAGAGCAACACATGTTTGGGTCCTACAAACACACACAAGCCAGAGTTGGAGTTTTCTCCACTGATTTGAAATCAATCTGAGTTTGGTACCTCAATTTGAAGATGTGCACCAAAATCCCCAAGTACTAAGACAATTTGTACATAGATATACTGTAATATTGTTGTTTGCTAGTGCACTTAAACACACCTTTTAAGAAACTCTTATTTCTTTATCCTACCACCTTCCTAGTGTCAATGACCTCCTGCTGCAATAGTCTGATTTGTTTTGCAATTTCTCTACCTCAGTTTTTCTGAAGTGTTTGGACTGAAGAATGGGCCATTAGGAACAGACAAACACAGGACCAAGAAATCTATGCCATATCTTAATTTAAATTTTTCATGTGGAAAAGCTAACTACATGGAAAGGCAATTCAGATCTCCTTTCATAAAAGCACACAGTTGAGAAGGGAGAGAAATTAACAGTCAAATCAAACCTGCCTAAATCTCAACTTCATCCTATATACAAAAGCACTGAAGTTACTTCTATGCTTAGAACATAAGCATGTTTTGAAATATGTATTCTAAAGCTTATGACTCTCTAGAGCTTTTTACTAAGTAAAGTTCATGATAAAAGTCATTACTAATATTTCTGATTGTGCCAAGTTAATATCTCCCCAAAACATGGCACATGATTACTTGCTAAATGTTGTAACTTGATGAGTCTTCACTAAAAATTGGTTACTTTATTTGAATAAAATATCAATTCTTAGAAATGAAAAGCAACTAACTACTTTATGTTAAGTGTTTACTATTTTCTTATACCCCAAAGATAAAATTTAGAGAGGACAACAAGGTTAACAGGCCCCAAAGTTGATCTAACCTGCTTTAGAAATTAACAGGTCCAGACATTTTTTTCTTTCCTCCCATATAAAACAAATCGCTGCACAAGAGATACAGAACTCATGTAAACAAGTAGTATTCTCTGTTCTTTGGACTTCACAGTAAGGCAAACTTGACATTCCAGAATACAGGTGCAATAAACAAAGGGGAGGGAGGGAAGGCAATGTTTTTTCAGTGATGCAACCCTGTTCTAACTGCAATTAGGTAAACATCTGCACTTTCACCTTCTTCAGCCAGACCAGTCATAAATTTAATTATACTGTTGGCTACAAAGGACCAACTCACAGGATCATCATAAAATTCTAGTTTATTGGATGGATGCAAAAGTCAGACCATAAACTGTGGTGCTGATCCCCTCACACACACACACACACACACACACACACACACACAGTAGCTAGCTCTGAACACTAAGTACTAGTGTAAAAATACACCTATCCCCAAGAGCTGGAGTCTGCCGTCAATAGCCAGTCGAGGCTTCTTTCAGTGCAATGTTGCTGCAGAAGGGGGTTGCCAGCTGGTCCTTCTGGCTGAACAGGCAGGGTGCTGGTCAGGTCAAAGAGGGCACCACTGGGGGTCATTCTTTGCTGCCTTTTATCCCTCTCTGGCAGACTTCGATGACTCCCCAGTTCTCAGGCTTACCCAATCCAGGGGTTCTTGACCTCAAGGAATGTCCCTCTTGGTAGCTGCTGGATGGCACCTGTCAGCTCCAGGGAGCCTGTCTGCATGCACATACAGTCTCAGGAGTCCATTGATGAATTTTGATTGATTCACTGCCATAATGAGTAGAGCTCTGGAAGTGGTTGATCAGGGGGTATTTCAGCCACTAGGGTCTGTTTCCAGCATTGATTAGTTCAAATGGGGACTTCCATACCTTTAACAATGAAGTTTCTGGGAATTCCTGGCTCTTTATTGATTCTTTCCTCTCCTTGGTCTCTGATTTTGTAGATGTTAACCGCTGCTCATTAGCTAGTTTGGATAAGCATGTTACTGTGTTACACCATCCACCATGATTCATTCAGGGACCTGCTCCATACAGAGATTCCTGTTTCTGCTAAAATTGTTACACGATACAACTTACTTTTAAACTTAAAGTACATTTGTAAAAGCATCTACAAGCTCTATTTTCACTAAAAATACACCTTACATAAAAATAATAATGAGAGAATAAAAGAAAAAGGGAGAGGAAGGAAGAAAAGGTAGAAAAGAAAAAGCATCCCCAAAAGGGGGTAAATAGTAAAAGACAGGCTTTTGCCATATGGAGGACCTTCACATTTGGAGTGGGGGGTTAGGGGAGGGAGGGCACATAAAAGGGTTTCTTGCTACATTATATACTAGGAGGGGCTGATGCTTTGTGCCCATTAAACAAACCAATTAACTTGGCACACTCACATGGTTCATACATGTTAACTGACACGCATAATATTTTGGAGACCAGCAAAAGCCAGCAGATGCCATTGCTCATATTCAATTGTTAAAAATGTCTTATAATATAAGGAAAGGGATGTTAAAGCTGTCTAACTCCTTCCTGCATGAAAAAACAAACAATAAAATTGATTTCACTGAATAAAAAACAAATATTTTACTTTCATCTCAAACTACTACATTTTTCCATACACCTTTTCCCCTGTACCTGCCTTAAATTGGGAAGCCTGGGAGAGAACTCCACTTTGATTCCAGCTCCACAGTGCAGCAGCCATGGTGTTACTATTTGGGCAGCTCAGGGAATCAACTGACCTTTGTTTTCGCTCCACAGGTGTTAATGATTTTGTCTCCTTTTCAATGGCTTTGATGTTCCACTAAAATCAAGATAACCTTTCTTAAGGGATGTTACCATCTACTAGCGCTAGTTACTCCTGCTCTCTCTCTTCTTATTTCAGTCCTGAAAACTCTTTTCAAAATCATAGATTCTCCCATACAGACCAGTCTTTAGCAGCAGCTAGGGTTTCAGCTTTAGTTAGGCAGGAAAGGGAGGGTAAGTCAGCTGAAAATTAAACTTCATCTCTACAATATTTGGCCATAATTCTGGAAAAAAAAAGAGTCTTCATTCTGCCTTTTTAAAACAAGATGCATATTATATTCTGGGGCTTGTGGTATGCAATAAAATGCACTGTTTTCAGTAACTTCCTTTTTTGGGGGGTTGTAGGTCAGCAAAAAAAATAGAAGGCCAAAACTAATCTACAACATCGTAAGTATGCTATGTCCATTCTTCAGCATGATAAAATATTCTTCACGCTTACAACTGCACAGTGCAGTTTCCTTTAAAGTAGACCCTAAAGTTATGCAGGTGTTCTCAGGAAACTGTGCCCTCACAGTGATCTCTAAATTGCACAAGGAATCACTGAGTTACCAGGATGAATGCAGCCTGAAAGAAAAATGTAATAAGGGGAGGATGGGGGAGGGGAAGGAGATAAATAGCAGATAAAGACAGAGTTGAAGAAATGTGTGACATTTCAAACAAAACCTGCACATTTTAAATGAAGGGGGAAAGAACAAGAACCTGTAGAAGTGCAGAGGAGAAAAACAAAAATGAGGGAAAATTAAAGGAAAAAAAACCCTAAACTCATGGGTCTGGGGATCCCTTTAGGAAGATCATAGATATTGTCCTATATGTCTATATTCCAAAAATCTTTCCTCTTCTATCATGTCAGGTTTAACAGCTGCATTTGTATCATCCGTCAGAGTCAGATATGTACACTACTTTCCAAATAAAATGACAGCTGTCCACATATCCCAAGTATTCCTCATTAGCTGTATAAAATGTAGACATATATAGACAGTGCAAGGATGACATTTTGCTCCTGCCAGTATTAAAATGACAAAAAAAAATTGTTGATTTCCTGCAGCCATCATTTTACCATAATGATTTATGCTGGTTTCAATTTTCCCACTTTTCACAACAGAGATGACTGGAATGAATAGATAAAATAGGTTTACCCCAGGGGGCAAGGAAGCAGCAGACTTTGCTTGAGTGTTAAAATTTGTTAAGGAACTATTCTTAACCTTTTCTTATTTTAAAAGACATGTGCCTAGAACTGGCATTAACCAGCTAAGTCTCAGCTAAAATATGTATGTGTGTGTGCGCTCATCCTGAGGTGATATTGCTGCCATGATGGTCCAGAAAGTATGCAAAAGCCAAGAATTCTTGGGGGTAATAGCTTTTATTGCAAGGATGTCAAACATGTGTCCTATGAACCAGATCCAGCCTGTGGAACCAAACAAGTCTGCTTGTGGGTCTCTGGACTAGTCCCATGTGCTAAATGGGATGCTCACCAACCTTGCCCATTCATGCAGCACGTAGGCTGGACCCAGCACCTTGAACCAACCCACACCAACCAACGAACAAGAATTCTTGTCATTTGCATATTTTCCAGACCGCTGTGGCAACAACATCACCCTAGAACTAGCACAAACACACAAGTTTTTGTTAAGATTTAGCTGTTTAATGCCAGTTTTATGCATGTGCCTTTTAAAATAGGAAAAGATTAAGAATACTGTAACAGGTTACCTAGAGAGGTGGTAGAATCTCCATCCTCAGAGGTTTTAAGATCCAGCTAGACAAAGCTTTGGCTGGAATGATATAGTAGGGGATGGTCCTACTTTGAGCAGGGGGTTGGACTAAAAAGATGATCTCCTGAGGTCCCTTCCAGCTCTAATTTTCTATAATTCTAACTCCCTGTGATGTACGCAGTGTCAGGTCCAGCCCGAGCTCCATATGTAGTATGAGCCCTGAAGTGGGGATAGCATGTGCTGTATGCAGCATGGGAGGCTGGACCTGACATCATTGGTGCTCCACATAACATAAGGGGGTCAGTCCTGATCCAGTCCACAGATCAGCCCAGTGAACCACACCCTGCCCCATGGGGCCAAATGAGTTAGACACCCCTGTATTATTGGACCTACCACATGGTTATGATATGAAAGTTTGTCTGAGTCTGTTTCAAAGCACCTTTTCCCTTGCCTTTGCAGGCTTGCCAAAAACTTGCCTGTGTAGCAGAAAGCCCCTTTTCCTCTTGCTTGCATTTGCTCTCCCCTCCTTGGATATGTTTTTAGTCTTCTACCTTTTCTTCCTTCCTCTTTCTTTCACTTTAAGTTGAGGAATTGTGTTTTGAAATTTGTATGTGTGCATTTTGTATCTCCCCTTGTATTTTGGTATTTTTATCTATTTGTGCGCCATGGCATTACTTTTGTAGCTTATATTTTATACTCCTCAATTTTCAACTTAATGTGTTTAGTTTCATAAGCAGGCAAGATTCCTTGGGTGAATTTGATATCTTTTATTAGACCAACCCAAATAGTTGGAGAATAGTTAGTTTAGTTTAGTTTCATAAGTAAGTTATATATTGTAACAATGTTAACAAGGGCAGGAATCAAACTGCCCTTCCCTGTATCAGGCTGGCCCCTGAAAAAGTGAGTGATTGAATGTGTAACACAGTCAAGCTAGAAGCCCTGGCCTGAGTTAATCAATGCTGGGGACCAACTTTTGGGCTGAATATCTCCAGATCAACTGCTCCCAGAGCCCTATTCAAAATTCATTAACGGACTCCCAAACCTGCATGTACATGCAAACGACCCCTGGGGCTGACAGATGCCACCCAGTAGCCACCGAGGAGGGAAGTCCCATGAGGGTCAACGACCCCTGGATTGGGCAAACCTGAAAACTGAGGAGTTACCAAAGTCTGCCAAGGACAGATAAAAAGCAGTGAAAAGTGACCCTCAGTGGCACCCTCTTGATCTCCAACTTGACCAGCACCTGACCTGTCCAGCCAGAAGGACCAGCCAGAGAGCCCGTTCTGGAAGATAACACCACACTGAAAGAAACCTCAACAACAGACTCCAGCACTTGTAGAACAGGTATACCCAACTCTTGTAGCTTGCTACTGGGAAGGGGGGGCGGGGAAAACCAGCCCCCAGGTTTATGATTTAACTTCATTACAGTGCTTAAATCCACCTAATAAACCAGAATGTTAAGATCCCAAGATTGACATTTGTAGCCAACACCTGTCTACCCCAACCATACAGATGGCCCAAGAAAACATACCACCCACAAGAATTCTTGCATATTTCTGTTTCTAACAAGAAAAATGCATTGAAATCATTGACTTGAAAACCTTTAAAGTCTCCTAACAAATATATTTTTAAAAATCTAGGTAAAATATTGGCCACGATAAGAAATGAGCAAGCCTATGGTAATCTCAACATATTATCTTAATACCTTACACTAAAAGGAGGCATCACTAAAAGTTGTTTAGAAGTCCTAAAAAAGACGAATGCAAGTGCTTAGAACAGTTTAGGAATAGCACAAGTAGGTTGTAAAAAAAATGTTGTTATTAAATGCTACTGTTTGTAATTGAGATATATATATATCAGGGGTTGGCAAGATGCAGCCTACCAGGCCATTCTATCCAGCCCGTGGGACCCCTAAAAAATTTAGAAAATTAATAGTTATCTACCCCTGGCTGCTTGTCATGCAGCCCTCAATGATTTGTCAAAACTCAGTCAGTGGCCCTCCACCCCAAATAATTGCCCACCCCAGTATACTCGCTTCCTGTGACCAAAAAATATTATAAACCAGAGCCAGAAAAAAAAAAAAATCTGTAACACATATGCAAATACAAATCTTGCTGCAGGTATCAGATAGCATATGGAATCCCTGAATAATGTCTCCCTTTAAGAGACACTGATCTAAAGAGTCAGGGAAGCAGTATATTCTCAAGAAGTATATGGAAGGAAAATTGTTTCTGCATTTGTTAGAAACTACTAAACATAAAAGGAGATTACAGGAAGAATGATACCTTGATCTCTGTAAGAGATAATGAGAATTTAAATTTTAAATGGATTCATAGAAGAAATTGCAAGTATTTAGCTACAGCCAAATTACTTGTGGCAGGTATCAGAGTGGAAATGCAACTATCTAGCCCACAATGAGGCCGTGTGATTTTGTTATGGAAATTGATACGCAAGATGGACAGCATGTTAGCATCACTGCAGTAGGAAACAAACACTATGTATAACTCAGGGCAGCAGTTGGCAACCTTCTCAAGAGACAGGCCAAAACGACCCAGCTCACATCCAGAGTCAGCTGGTGGTTGCCATGGCACAGGTGAACCCTTCTGACCACCTTTAAGGCAAACAAATCTCCCGGCTCCATGCACCAGGTCTGAATTCGCTGCATCTTTAAATGTTTCATTTGTTACTTAACATGTTAAATTTGAGAGAGAGAGAGAGAGAGAGAGAGAGAGAGAGACTGGCAGCTCAAACTCTTCCTGTACATACTGTATATCACATAGGACTAGTAACATTTTCTTAGGTGCTACTTTCTCTCCCTTTTTATTTCACATAACAATGTCTCTCCATTTGCAATCATAACTCAGTCCTGCAACAACTACTATATTTGCATAAATGGAAAATAATAGTAAAGAATATCCAAAGTACTGTACAGTATTCATATTTTTATGCAATGTAATATATGCAAGCAGGAAGTACCAGCAAGCATTCAACTAGACCACTCATTCTCAACCAGGGTGTTGCAATATCCGTGGTGCTGTACATTTCTTTTCAAGGTGCCATCAGATGCCACATAAATACATACACAACAAGATCTCTAAAAAGCCAGATATCTCTAATACTATATCCATAGCATTAAAAACATTCTGACTTGTTGCAATCTTTCTTTGCAACCTAAGAATTGTTCTATCATTTTTCCATAGTTTGAAAATGAATGAAAACTAAGAAGTGGCATTTTCTGAGGGGTGCCTTAAGCCTAAAAAGTTTGAAAACCACTGGACTAGACAGAGTCTGGGGGACAATTTGGGACCTTCTGGAATATAGCACTGCTACATGAAAGGAGAGAGATTTTTTTTAATATTATCAAATTGTAGCAGCCCCAAAATAGGAATTTTTAGGGCCATTTTCCAATTTTTCTAATTTAAAGAAAGGGAAACCATAAAACTGAATGCCTGATTTCAATTAGGTCCAATTCAAGATTTTAAAATTTTGTTTGAAATTTTCAAAACAAAATTTAACTTTAAAATTATTTTTTAAAATTCTGAGGTATTTACTAGTAGGCATTATGACAAGCATAAAAATTGCATAATAATTTTCCATCATTTCAGGTTCTATGTCCCCAGTCCCATATCACTCTATAACTATTCTGGAAGCCGTGATTTAGAAGACTAAACATTACAACCACAAGCCTAAAAAGGTGTCATTAGGCCAAATCCAGTCATTCAAGCAAACTCATATTAAGAGCAAAATTAATTCTGCTTCATTGATAATTATAGGCCTGAGTTTCTCAGAATCAAAAGATGCCTCTTCCTGCCAGAAATACAATCTAAAAACTGGAAACACCAATTGCAAACAGTTTTGTATGAAATATGCTGTATATCACAAATTGCCACAGTTCACATGAAATATAACAGTAATCTAGGCCTCTGATGGATAGTCACAAGCATTATATGATGCTTTACTAGTGGGTTACAAGAGTCAGCCAAGCAAGGTTCATTGAGTAGATATGATATCTTTTATTAGACCAACTGAGTCACCGGCAAAAAGTTCTTAATAAGCTTTCAGGCCTCTGCTGGACTCTGAAACCAGCAGAGACTCCCTATGCCTGAAGAATAGCTACTGCATCCAAAAGCTTGCTAAGAACGTTTTTCCAACTAGTCAGTTGGTTTAATAAAAGATATCACATCTACTCAAAGAACCTTGCCTACCTATGTCCTTAGACCAACACGGCTACAACCAAAAAAACAGCAAGAGTCAACCAATGATTTTTCAGCTCTGTCCCCAGGGCTGAGAATACCACAGAACAGGATGCAAAAGCAACTTCACAGCAATGAGCTGAAGTAGAAAAGAAAACATTTAGAACAGTCCTAAAAGAATTTGGGAGAGGAGATGGGAAGGAAAAGGCTAAATTAGTCAAAGGACAGAAAACAACAAGATAAGACATCTGTGGTGGAACACTCTATGGAGCATTTTTCTACAACCAAATCATGCAATCCCATCTATAGACTATATGAACAGATATTTGTAACTGTAAAACTTCCATTTTCCCAGGATTATGATAATTATAGAAATTTAACTTTATTGTTTTACTTCATATCAATAAAACTAGAATTGTAGCTCTTTCGTTCATATTGCCTGTATATTCAACATATCAACAATACAAATAATACAATTACTTGTTTAAAACATCAAAGGATTTTAAGTTAATTTCTAATCATTTCTAAAGAACCTCTTACCTGGGTCAGACAATCTATAAACCACCTAATGTGCTACCAAGTGTCCAGGTATCAGTACCTAAGATAGAATGCACTACAGGTTCTGGCTTAAAAACATAATTCATTCCCTTGTCAACAGTGACCTTCTAACAGTACTTGGAAATTATGTTTCTGAATACTCAAAACACCACCACCAAACACAAGAGACAAAAGTACTGTATTTCTACAGTTATTTCTGCGAGATGCACTTTTTTCCAAAAAAGAGATCCTGTTAAAGCAACTGTTTTATAACTAAATAGGGAACAACCAAAGTTATCCTAACTGTGACTGGTAAAACCTCAAATATATACCACACAGCAATACAAGGTTACTTATATTTATTAGCAGGCTATGAAATCTTTCACATGTTGTGAAAGAACCTCATTAATGGAGGGTCATCTTCAATTCATCCCGCCCACCACTGTGGCAGGGAGAGTAGCAGTGGGGGCAAGGGGCCAGACCCCTACCCTTTGATCCCCATGCCTATAACTAACTCTCCTACCACCTGTCTCCCTCCTGTCATGTGATCCCCATTTTCACCCCAGCTGTGCCTACTTCCCTGCTGCCTGTCTCCCCCCCCACTCCCTCCAGTGCCCCCTCCTCCACCCTTGCTCCCTCCACCACTTACATCCTACAACAGCTCCTGGGCAGTTAGCGACCCCTGCCCCAGCCCAGCCAGGTAGAAGGGGTGACAGCAACCAGGTCAGGGCCAGAGGTAAAGGTAAGCATCAGAGCGGGGCAGAGGCTAGAGGAGGACAGGTAGTATAGTCTCCTCTACACTGTATCTCTCACCACCAGTTTCCTGCACACTTCCCCTGCCATGAGCAGGGGCCCCTTTCCCATTGCTCAAGCTACCCCAACCCCAACCTGAAGCTTATGGCAGCTCTGCTGCAGCTTCATCTGAGTTACCACTTGCCCCAGGCCAGCACCTAAATAGGGAATGATTTTTTCACATGTGCTGATTAAGGAAGAAACCTTTGTCTTGGATTTGAGTAAATAGATTTTTGACCTAGGAAAATACTGTAAAACAGTTCCAAGGAGATACACTTACCAGTAACATATAAGAAACATATTTATTGTTAAGTAAATAACTTCAGGACTCAAGCAAACAGCTATCACTATTACCATAACAATTTATATATGAGCAAGAAAGGATATAAATAAATTGATCTATACATGAATAACCTGATCCAAGAAATTCTTCTTGCATAGATAACAAAAATGTGGCATGTATAGGGTACAACGCTACTTTGAAATCAAGATGACCCAAGTAGTACACTTGACAAAACTAACTCTATACAGAGTAGATTCAGGAAACGGTGAACCAGGAAACTCTAAAAACCATCATTCAAAATTTACCACTTTTCTAGTATTAGCCAACGTGAATATGGAAAAAGTTTGAACCTAGAGATCTCTTCTTGCAAGAAGGCAGATTAGCAGTGAAGGGCACACAGAAACGGAAAGACATATCAATTACAGTGGTGGCCAGATTAATTATAAATTACAAAGACATTAGAATGACATACAACAGGCAGCATTGCCTATGGGTCTTAGACTGGCCATACAGCATGTGCCAGACCCAACCCTGCACACTGCATGTAGCGTGTGGAGCCAGTGTGTTGTGTACTACATGTAGTGCACAGGGCTAGAGCCTGCGCACAGACTAAGCACAGTGCCCAGGGCCGGTCTAGAGCCTATAATGCACAGGGTGCCCACTCTGGACTGACCCTGTTCACTAGATCTTGTGGGCAGGACTAGTCTGTGCCCCATCTAGCCCAAAGACCAACCCCACAGACACCCCTGCTTTAAAAGAATTAAAACATGTGGAATAAGAGGCAGATGCCAGAGACGAGGCATAGGTTTGCCTCAGAATCAGGTGGCCGCGTGCAGTTCCTTTGAAGTCTAAAATGTTCAGCTGTGCCCTAAAACTAAGGTTTTGTCAAAAATAGCTTGATTGTTAATCATTTTGCACTTTTTGAAGCTGCCTATAACAGGATTACCTGAAAAGTTCAGCAATTTCTATATATCATGCATTAAAAAATCCAAGCAGTATACTATTTTGGGGACTGGTCATGCATACAGAACAGGGGTGCACAGTTCAAGGGTCAGATCCAACTCGCAGCACCATGACACCTGGTCCACAGGAAGCCTTGCAGGCTGTGGCCCAGCATACTAGATCAGGACACAGATGAGTGTGGGGCCTGATACGTCGTGTTGGGTGGCGTAGTATAGGACCGCAGAGCCCAAACCCTGCTTACAGAACCAGATGGAGGCAGAGCAGGGCTCCAGGATTCAATCTTGGTGTACAGGACTAGGTGGAAGTGGACCAGGGCTCGATCTGAGCATGCTAGCTCCAGTCCAGTTCATAGACTGGATACCACTCATCTGGCCCACAGGGAAACACTAATCATAATATAAATCACGGGTCAGCAACCCCCACAATACCCATGCCAGAGCATGGTATGCCGCAGCTGACCTAGGCTGTCAGCAGTTACCACTGACAAAGGAGCCCAGGCTACTTGCAGCAGATGGCTGGGAGGCTACAAGCCCTGCTGCAAGCAACCCTGGGCTCCATAGCAGGCAGCAGCTGCCCAGAGCCTGGGGCTGGCTATGCCAGGCAGTCGGGAACAGCTGCACTGGGATGCAGAGCCCCAGCCCCACTTCACCATGGCAGGGGCTGCATGCACGTCTTGGGGCACATGATGGAGAAATGCAACCCTAGCTTCTCCCCCACCAGAAACAAACCAGGGCTCCATAGACCTTGATTCAGCTATTTGCAGCCTTCCCACCACCAGCTTTCCCAGCCCAGGCTCTGTGATAGGGGGCAGAAGCTAGCTCAGAGCCTGGGGAGGCTGTGGCAGGTGGCCAGGAGGCAGCAAACCACTGCACCAAGGTCTGCGAAGACACCTCCCAGCTTTTTGCTGGTACTAGGTACATGCATGCCTCGGGCTGCACTGCCCTGGCCCCTTCCCCACCATGAAGTATACATGCAGCCTTCACCAGCCACAAAGTCAGGATGGGGGTCCAGACCCCTGTGTAACTGTTCAAAGTTTGCCCACTGCCTGCTGCAAGCAGCCCAGGCTCTGTGGTCCACGGCACCTGCACCTTCACCTTGGGGCACATAGCAAGGAAGGGGCTGGGGATGTGCAACCCTAGCCCTTTCTCCACAGCCTGCTCAGAGGATTGCTCAACACCATGAGCAATGAGTGTTGGGCCCCTCATGAGTCCCCTGCTATCTGGCCCTGGCATACCAAGTCAAGGCATAAGCTGGAGTTAGAGTGTTTTTGGCACTGTGGCAAAAAACATTGTTAATCCCAGATGTAGATCACTGTCTTGAATCAGCTTCATGCAATGGGGCTTCTTATTCAGCAACACAGATGCCTAGTATCAAGTGTGTGGACAACTGTCCTAATGAAAAGTCAGGCACATCAATAAGTATCTTACTGAAATGGAGCTTTGAGACTAACTGTAGGTTCAAGGCTTTTGCCTTAACTCTTTGACCATCACAAGCTGAAAACTATTTCACATTTTATTTAAAAATATGTAACTATTTAAGAATAGAGGAAAAATTCAGAACTATAAAGCGAGTATAATGTATCCCAAGATGAAACTGCTAATGAAAAACAAGGGGTTAAAAAGTTGCAATTATTACCAAAGCGCTATTAAAAAAGAGAGACAATTTATTAATTAAGACTGTTTCTTTGCAATAAAGAGAGGATAAAGTTTATTCACCCTTGATTAATTATAACTTTAATCTCAGTTTCGGTTTTAGTGCAGAGAGGCTACATGCCCAGAAAGTTCTGGGCATGTAGCCCAAAACTCAAATTTAGCATATCTTCTCAATTCCTTTTTTTTTTTTTTTAAGTTTTTTTTAGTTGAAAACTTTTGTTCAGATGGTCAAAGAGCATGTACTGTTAAAATATCCAATGTTTAGGTGTTAAAGTCTCTCTCCTACCCTAAGGAAATGAAGACTAGCAGGTAAAACAACTGATAACTGTAACACTTGAGGGAAACTTCAGACAGACTCAATTTCAATATGACAGACAGGATTTGTTAGAGAAACAGTGAAAGCTTAACTTTTTTCTAGAAAACTGTCAGCTGCATGCAAACTTACAATAAAACTGCAGTATTAGTGTAAGAAAAGTGAATGTAGGCAGTAATGGGAAGAAAAGAGTTCCAAATAGGATGCAAAACCATCATCGTAACAACTCTCATTTAAGTTGCATCTGCAACGTTATTTTTCTTCCAGAAGAGCAAATGCAGCAGCAAGAGCCAGAGTAATACTGGCTGTGTTTTAGCAATCAGATAATCAATACCCACATCTTACAACAATCAACACATTGTCTACACTTTAGCTCCCACCTTTCCTACTTGGGGTGGAGCTGAATAGTGCTAGTAAAAATGGTATAGTGCTAAGTAAAAATAACTAGTGTAAAAAAGAAAGGAGGCGATAGCAATCCTTATGTACAATGAACATGTCTCAGTTGCTTATTTGTTAAGCACAAGCAGCAAAAGATAACAAAATGTTTGTCTTATCAATCTTGTGCTATCAACAGTTCAGTGAAATCTTCTTACGTTTAAGACTAAAAAAGTATTAATATGCTGCTGCGGTAATGCTTATTTCAACAGACTTTCTAACTACTTTTATACCATTATAAAAGTGGGCATAAATATAACTATGTTTTCGAATGATCCTTCTCTCACACATAATTTGCATCTATTCACATTGAAGAAAACATTTGAAATGATGCAGGGGGACACTCCAGACTCATCTAATGAGGGGTGCACAAATATACAACAGGCAGGTTTTACCAAAATGAGGTAAGAAAGAAGGCTTGCAAAAAAAACTAATCAGGTCTTAGAAGCTAGGTGAAGAAGTGAGGAAGGGCTCCTGGAGTTAACTTGTATTTATATAAACAACATGGCTTGTGGGTGTTCAAAACCAGGAATTTATTGTAGTTAACATAAATACCAGTTTTTCCATCAAATCATCCCATGCCAAGTACCATGTGTTTTTCCTAGATGCATTACAGAATAAAATTACACACACATTTTACTTGAAATGTGAAGACATCCAATGCATGTTATATGCATGTTGTGTGATACACACAATGTGTGTGGACATGCATCTGCATGCATACGTGTGCACATGTATACGTGTGGGTGTGTATACTTGTGCGCACACCTCTATGTGTATGTACAAAGCGCATCCCACCCATGTCTTCACACCTCAAGCAAGGCACTTCTAACAAGCCAACTCCCCCCGCCAGAGCCGCAAGCAGCTGTCGCCTACCCCCAGGCTCTCCTTCAGAGTCGCTCCGGCCGGGGCCGCAGCCAGCTCGCCCGTCCCTGGCGCTGGGGAAGGGTCAGAAGCAGGGGCCTGGCGGCAGCTGAGCCGTGCGGCGCAGAGCGGAGCGCAGCGCAGACAGCCGCGGCGAAGGGGTGCCGCCGAACAGCGTGGGGTAAGCGGAGCCACCCCGGGGCCAGTAGGGTGAGGCCATCGTACGCGAAGAAACCCGCGCTCCGCACAAGCGAAACGCCCGTCCCCAGGCGCCCTGGGCCTGCCCAGGTGCTTCGGCCGTCCTGGGTACCTGCCCGGCCAGGTGCGGCTGCCCCGACCCTGGCCCCGGCCCCGGGAGTCACAGCACGGCACGGGGCGGGGCGGGCCGGGCACTCACCTGGTCGGTGCCTCGGCTGAAGTCTGCTGCAAGCGCGCGGGAAGCCATGGCGCGGCCTCCGCCTCCTGTCCTGCGAGCGGCGCTGGGGCAGGTAGAGCGGCCGCCCCGCCCCCGCGGCAGGTTTCCTGGCTCGGGCCGCCCCGCCCAGTCCCGTCCAGTAGAAGCAGGGCGGGGAACTGGGCTTGCTCCCCCTACTCTGCGGCGGGTCCTGGGGGACGATGCCACCTCTGGGCACGTGGCCGTTACCCGTGCAAGGCCCCAGTTCCCCTGCGGCGGCGGCGCTTTCCTGCACGAAGCCGCTCCAAGCCCGCCACAACCTCAGCTGTCCTGGCCGCCGTCGCTACCCAGCGAGGGACTTCCTTGGCGCCGCCCATGTGGCGGCTTCGGCTGCCCAGTCTCTCCCTCCCTGCTCTAGGTAAAGCGAAAAGCTTCGCTTCGCTTCGCTCCCGCTGTCCTTCCCACGAGGGAAGAGCAGGTGACTGCCGGGCAAACTCACCCACTCCCTCGTTGCCGCCCGGCTGCTTTCGCACCCCACGTGAAAGGAGACCGAAGTTCTCCGCCTGGTGTCTGTTGTGTCAGGTCCCCAGCACCTGGGAGCCAAGCCGAGGTCTGTCTGCGTTCAAGCCGTACCAGTATCCTAGCGGGACCGTGTCAGATCTTAATAGGCGCCCTCAGAAAGGGACGGGAGAAGTTGTCTATCACAAGGGCAACCTGAAACTTTGTAGGTATTTACGTGAAGTTACTCACAGCTCTGGGAAGGCGGGACTGATTTTCCTATAAAAACACATTCAACCTGGCGGTTTGTGTAAAGGAATGAGGAAATGCTGACCGTCCTCAACCTCTATGCAACAGGAGTGGCTGATATTTGTTTCTTGGCTATCTCGAAGTCGCCGACTATAATTTGTTTGCGTCCAAGTTGAAGAACAGGTAAAGAATAACCTAACAAATGGCAGGCAGTTTAAAGCATCAGCTTAATGTGTTAGTTTCCAGTGTTCTTAAATGCTGTATAAAAGATATAAAAACTTAACCTAAACAGCAATGGATTGTAGTAACCAAAACCCTCTAGGTCCCAAATACAGCAGGGCACTGTAAAAATAAATAAATAAATATATAGCTGGACATGACTGGCCTGGACAGATCTTTGTGGCATTTCATTTTTGTACTTCTCTCCAAGGCTTTGTTTCTATTCGTTTCTCTGTTGTATCCAATCTGAACTCCTTTAGAAGAATTAGCAGTGATACCAAGTTTAAACAAACAATTTAGTACTAATATACCTGAGACTTGTATTCCAAACAATCTGGTGTAGTAATTTTCCATCACTTCTGGACACCATCCCAGGTGTGGGAACTAGTGCTGCTACACAAAAGGATCAAGTTAAAGTTACCCTTAAGTATTTGCAGAATCAGGTATTTTTTTTGGCTCCTTTGTCTTGTCTACGTGTACTCAACAGGCAGAATTCACTTTCATTTTCCATGCCTAAATATCACCTAAGCAGCTGGGTGACTGCAGCAATCAGTGCTTACTTTGAAATATAAGTGAAGAATTTCTAGGCACCCCTCCTCTTCCTAAAGGGTTTGAATCTGCATTTCCTATTTTCCCGCCCACAGCTTGCAACCTCCACCCTGCTCGCTTCTGCCATCACCACAGCCGCCTGTGGGCAGTCCTCGCTCACTGCCACTGTGCCACTGCCTCTGCTGCCTGCAGGTAGTTACCGTGCCCCCAGTCTCCGGAGGCACACATCATTCATGTAAAAGTGCATGGAGAGGGTACTCTGCACACATAGGAAGAGGGAGGAAAAATGGGAGGAGGCAAAGCTGAGTGTGCATGTGCCCTGTTCCCTGGCAGGAAAGTCTGCAGGGGAAGGGGAAGGGGCAGGGGGAGGGGAAAGGACCACAGGGGGAAGGGAGTGAGGTTGAGGTTGGGGCTGATCAGGGACTGAGAGGGAGCCAAGCCAGGTCCAAGATCAGGACTGAGGCCAGGGCCTGCTGTGTCCATGTGGCTGCCCTTTCCCCCATGCCTGGGGTCGTTGCCTGCTGCCCCCCACTAACTAATCCACTGCCCCCCAGCCCCATTCCAGCCCCAGCCATGGCCCCCCCCCACAAAACCACCCCCCCCCCCCCCCCCCCACGCCCCCCCCCCCGCTGGCCCGGCGCCGGCGGGGGGGGGGGGGGGGGGGGGGCTGGAGCAAGGCAGCCTTGGCTGTACCTCTGGGTCAGAGGGGATGGAGTCCTGGGGACACCCGCCCCACCCTGAGTCATTGTTCATAATAATGATTATAGCAGCACTAATGCTGCTGCTGTCGGGACAGGTGCTGCCTAGCTGGGGCAGGGCGGGGCATGGGGAGGGGGTGACAGCTTCTGCTGCAGCATGCATCCCAAAAGCACATGGGAGATGTGCCCTCAGATCTGCATGGGGCAGGGCTTTTCTCAGCAGAGAGATGGACTGCACTGGGGGCAGGTGGCGGTGGTGCTGGGAGGAGGGTTGGGTGAGCTATGGTGAATTTTATGGTGGCCACAGCTCTCCCCATCGTCCCTGTCCGGAGCACAGCCCAATTTCCCCTCCCTCGCCCATACCAGAAAGACCCTGGTGCAGCCCCGGCCCCAGCCTACAGCTGCAGCCTGCCCTGCCTTGCCCTGCCCAGAGCTGGGGGCACACACTGCAGCAGAAGCCATATGCCCTGAATATGGCTCAGTCCCATATCCCATTGGCTATGTAGTGCCTGCCCCTCCCCATACCCAGTCCCACTCCCTCCCCACCTCTGCTACAGCTGCCGAAAGCCCTCAGCTGGGTTGCTTTATGGCCCTACCACTGTTCTGCATTTGGGGTGGGGGTTAATCTATGTCTACACATGGCCTGAATGGGGTGCCAAAATGCCTGGCTACAGCTCTTAGCTGAGTCTCCAGATCCTTGATCAAAAGCCCTAACTACTAGTGTCTTGGTATGAAACACCTGCTAATTATGCATGTACCTGGGTTTCATCTATTGCTGCCCAGCTGGCTAGCAAGAAGACAACTGTACTGCCTATGCTCTGTGAGTCAGTGGTTTCTTGCCTAGAACTGAACTGCAAACTGTGCATAAGTGCCAAAAAATGTTCTATAGCTATAGACCTAGTGAGGAAGGCTTTACACTAGGTTCACTGGGAGATGGAGATCAAAGTCCTGAGGTAAGTGGGGATGTGTGTGACCTGGAGGAAACACAAGCAGGAGCAGTCAGCAGGGAGGCCTTCTCATTCTTCTTGAGAAAGTAGGTCAATTGGCTGGTTACTAGGGCTATGCAAAGCTTCAGTCCCTGATTCAATTTGGCAGTTTCCCCTCAATTGCATGGCTAAATCTCCAAATCCTAATCAAATCAAAGGACCCTTTAATCTCTCCAAATCGAATTGGAACCCTCTAAATCAATTCGGAAAGATTCAGCGATTTGGACATAGACACAGCTGTAAATGTTTTTTCTACATACCTCAAGGTACCAGGTGGCTCATGAATGCTGTGATGCTGGAGCAGATGGAGCATCCCACAGAAGAACAGGGGGCTCCCCAGCATACTTGGCAGCAGATCTGGAAGTGGACCAGAAGCACTTCCGTTATACTTCCAGATCTTCTGGGCAGTGCACTGGGGACCCCCTACCCCGTACTCCCTCAGCTCAGCAATGGGGCCTCCTGGGCCTGGGGGGGACACCTGAGGTCCCCCCACTGCTGATTGCTGAGCTGGGGGGTACAGGAGGGTCCCCCAGCGCACTTCTTGGCAGACACAGAAGTGGACCAGAAATACTTTCAGTCCACTCCTGGGTTTGGCGCAAAGCACACGGTGAGGGGGGTCACATTCCTGTTGGATGCTCTATGTGCCCCAGCATTGCAGCATTCACAAGCCATGCTGGTACCTCAAGGTATGTAGGAAAACCTTTTAAAGCTGTGTCTACATTCGAATTGCTGATCGTCCGAATCAAATTTTCAGATTTGGATTCGGCCAAATCGAATCAGGGACTTTGATCAAAATAATGAATTGAATCACTGTCTCCAATTCAGGCCCAATCTGAATCCAAATGTAATAGGGCCCGTTTTACATACCCCTACTGGTTACCTCATGTGTATGTACACAAATACAGAGCCTGGAAAACAAGCAGGAAAAATTGGAAGTCTTCACACAGTCCAAGAACTATGATGTGATTGAAATAACAGATACTGGGTGAGATAGCTCGCATGACTGGAGTACTGTCATGGATAGGTACAAACTGTTCAGGAAGGGGAAAAGAGGAGGAGGAGTTGCACTGTATGTAAAAGAGCTATATTATTGCTCAGAGCTGCAGTATGAAACTGGAGATAAGCCTGAGTTAAGATCAAAGAGGAGAGCAACAAGGGTGATATCCCAATGAGTGTCTACTATAGACCACCAGACTGGAAGGATGAGATGGATGAGACTTTCTTCAAACAGCTAGCAGGAGTTTCCTGATCACAAATCATGTTTCTCATGGGGGATTTAAATCAACCTGGCACATGCTGGAAGGGCAATACAGCAGTGTACTGGCAATCCAGGAAGTTTTTGGAGAGTAAAAAATCTTACTGAGGGCAAAGGAATGAATCATCTCGATGCACAAAGAAACTAGCAAGTATGGCAAAAGACCAGCTTGGTTTAGCAGGGAAATCTTCAGTGAGCTAAAACACAAAAAGGAAGCTTATAAGAAGTGGAAATTTGGACAAATGACTAGGGAGAAGTGTGACAGGGTGGCTGAAGCACAGGAATGCTAGGAGTAACTGAAAGAAAAGAAACTTATCAGGAGATGCCAAGGAAAGGCAGCAAGCTGAAGCAGGAAGGACGCCACACCCCAATTAATTAAGGGAACCAGCTGGGGCCATGGCAGTTCAAAGGCTGCTGCAGCAAGCCCAGCTGCCAGGGTTCAAGCCTGAGACAGGGGTAATGATGTTTTCCTATTTAACAATTTCTTTGCCTGCATTTTTCTGAGCAGGGACCGAGCAACCCCCTTCCCCCCCAGGACCTCCGTAGGCCTCAGGGTAGGCGCACCCAGGCCTAGGGTCAGTGAGGATCTAGTCAGGGAACTTCTGGAGGGACTGGACATATTTAAATCAGCTGGTCCTGACAATCTTTACCTCAGAGTGCTGAGGGAATTAGAAGAGGTCATTGCGAGACCCCGGCACAGCTTTACGAGCACTCATGGTGCTCTGGTGTGGTGCCAGAGGACTGGAAAAGGGCCACTGTGGTTCCCATTTTCAAAAAAAGGGAGGAAGGAGGACCCAGGAAACTATAGGCCAGTTAGTTTTACCTCAATCCTGGGTAAGCTTTTTGAGAGAATTATCATAGTGCATGTCCATGAGGGGCCAACAGGGGAGATTATGCTTAGGGGCAACCAACACAGGTTCATTAGAGGCAGGTCCTGTCAGAACAACCCGGTGGCCTTTTATGACCAGGTCACAAAATCCTTAGACGCAGGGATAGCAGTGGACATAGTCTTTCTGAACGTCAGGAAGGCCTTTGACACTCTCACCTCGTTCTTATTAAAAAACTAGGGGACTGTGGTGTTGACACCTACACAGTCAGGTGGGTCACTAACTGGCTGGAGGGCCATACCCAGAGAGTAGTTGTGGATGGGTCATTTTTGACCCAGAGGGATGCAGGCAGTGGGGTTCCGCAGGCCTCGGTCCTCTGGCCTGCACTGTTCAACATCTTCATCAGTGACGTGGACGAGGGGGTAAAAAGCACTCTGTTCAAATTCACAGATGACACTAATATGTGGGGGGAAGCAGGCACACTAGAGGGGAGGAATAGGCTGCAATCGGACCTAGACAGGTTACAGGGGTGGGCAGATGACAACAGGATGGGTTTCAACACTGACAAGTGCAGGGTACTGCACCTGGGGAGGAAGAACCAGCAGTTCCTACAGGCTAAGGAACTCCCTTCTTGTCAGAGCAGAGGCAGAAAAGGATCTTGGAGTCATTATTGATGTCAAAATGAACATGGGCCAACAGCGTGGGGACGCAGTCAGAAAGGCCAACCACACCTTGTCATGCATCCACGGATGCATCTCAAGCAGGTCCAAGGAGGTGATCCTCCCCCTCTATGTTACACTGGTCAGGCCTCAGTTGGAGTGCTGCATCCAGTTCTGGGCGTCACACTTCAGGAGGGATGTGGACAACATGGAGAGGATCCAGAGAAGGGCCACCGGCATTATCAGGGGGCAATAGGGCAGGCTCTATGAGAAGAGGCTAAGGAACCTGAACCTGTTCAGGCTCCACAAGAAAAGGCTGAGGGGGGGATCTAATAGCCATTTACAAACTAGTCAGAGGGAACCAGCAGGCATTGGGGGAGTTCCTGTTCCCCCAAGCACTCCCAGGAGTGACAAGAAGTAACGGTCACAAGCTGGCAGAGGGTAGATTTAGACTAGATATCAGGAGGTGCTACTTCACAGTTGGGGTGGCTAGGATCTGGAACTAACTTCCAAGAGAAGTGGTGCTGGCTCCTACCCTGGGTGTCTTTAAGAGGAGGCTAGATAAATACCTTGCTGGGGTTATTTGAGCCCAGTCCTCTTTCCTGCCATGGCAGAGGGTCAGACTTGATCTGCTCAGGTCCCTTCTGACCCTACAAACTATGAAACTATGTGGCAAAAGAAGAAGAAAAAATCCATGCCTAAAAGTTTAAAGAAAAACAGCTGAGTCAGGAAAGCAGCAAATCAGACACTGCCACAGGGGGGACAGCCAGCCAGGAAAATAATTTAAAAGGACACTGAGTGAGCATCCGGGGTCAAATCAGAGAAAGGGGGGAGCAAGGTGAAGGTAGGGAAAATGACAAGAGCTGACATGAGAAGGAACTGACCCCTGTCCCCTGACCTACCTAGTGAGAGCCAGTGAAGAGATAGAGGAGATCGCTCTGTCAGTGAGTCCAGTCCTGCAGGGTGGAGATAACTGCTTTGGGATCCTACAGGAGAAAAGAGACATGGATGAGATTACTCCCTAAAGTAAGGGCAGGATTAGAACTAAGAGGTGGCTGTTTTAGGACCCATGCAGGGATGAATGGGGCAAGCAGCCAACTTAGAGGATGACCCCTTGACAAAGGAGTCCATAAGACCGAGATAGGGCCCTCAGTACAGTAGGCAAGCAACAACACGTCTGGAATATCTGGCGTGGTTAGGGCAGGGTATGGGGATAGTGGAGTCCTGCATAGATAAGCCAACCTCCTGAGCCTATAACCAATCCTTTTGTCTCCCAAAAGTGTTTTGGCACCTCTCTCTCTAACATCAAGGCATGGCAGATCATTTTTTCAAAAGACAGAACACTACTATTCCAACAGAAAGACAATTTGGTTCCAGGCTCCCTTACAAGGAGCCAAAAGTATTGCTCAGGCATGCAGGAATTAAATCAGGAATGCCAAAGTGCAACTGGAGTCGCAGCTAGCAAGGGATGTGAAATGTAACAAGAAAGGTTTCTACAAGTATGTCAGCAACAAGAGGCAGATCAGGGAAACTGTGGATCCTTTACAGAATGGGTGAGGCAACCTAGTGATGGAAAATGCAGAAAAGGCTGAAATACTCAATGCCTTTTTTACCTCACTCTTCACAGGTAAGGTCAGCTCCCAGACCAGGAGCAGGCAATTATTTCAATTATACTGAAATTGTATATAACTGTATATTTCAGTTATATAATAATATATATTATAATACTGATAATAATATATAATAACTATATATTATTCAGTTATAATATATATAACTGAAATATACAGTTATTTCAATTATAACTCCTGAATTATTTTGAGTGGAGGGCCACTTAACAACATTTAGTGAGTAGTTGAGGTCTGCATGCATAGCTCTGCCCCTCACAGTTTCCCAGCCCCCTGGTCACCATTTTGGAACCAAAAGTCCCATCCCTAATCCCTGACCTTTGCCACCAAAAGTGTTCCCCCACCCTCGACTCCCAGAAATATTCTGGGGGGGGGGAAGGCGGTTGGTTGCCATCTTAGAAAAAACCAAATCATACACTAAAAGTCAAACACCTACTAGAACATATTTTAATTTTATTACACAAAATATTTTTGTCGTGATTTGTGTTTGTGTGTTGTATATAGAGGCAATTGCATAATAACTCAAAATAAATTATCAGTCTTTTATATATATTGTGGGGGTAGTCAGGTATAGGGGCATAGGGTGTGTTGGGGGGTATGTGGCATTTGTGGGGTGTGGATGTGTGCCTCTAGTATCTCCTGCAGTCAATGCACACAACACTGTGGTGTGTAGGTGGGTGGTGTTTGTGGGGTCTGAGGAAAGATGGGAGGGGTGTTGAGACCTCCCTCACATAAGCCCCCCATGGTACAGCAGCAGGCAGGGGTGCTGGTGCCTGGCATTGGCCAGTGCTGAACATCACAGAAAGAAGCACAGCCCCCACCAGGCAATCTCTATTGCCAGTGCTCCCCAGCACTCATACAGAAAGCAAGGAAGCCTCAGGTGCTGGACCTGGCTGCCTTTCCCACCCCAGCCAGCCCCCGTGCCTCGCGCTTCCCTCCTGTGCTTGAGGCTTTCTTCCTGTGCCACACAAGTCCCAGTCAGATGGCCACACAAGTGCCACAGATGGCCCAGTGGGGGCTACACTTCTCACAGCAATGTGCAGCACTGGCCAGAGCCAGGCACCAGCACCAAACACAAGCCCTCCCCCGCCCCACAGCTGCTGCCTCCCAGGGCTGTGCACCATAGGAGGAGTGTGAGCGGGGATTTCCACACTGTCTCCCATCCTCCCTCATACCCACACACTGCCCAGCTGAGCTCTGCTCTGCTACTGCCTTCTGGGTGCATGCTCTACACTGCAGCCAGCCCTAGCTCCAAGCTCCACTCTCCTGCTCAGTTGCAGCCCTCCCCCACCCCTGGTGGCCTAGTGGGGCCAGGTCCTTTCATCTACCCCACTGCCACCCTTGTGGACAGAAGGGCTAGGTGGGGTACAATTTGTTGGTAGGTGCTGTGGGCCAGATGACAGTGCCTGGTGGGCCAAATATGGCCCCCATGCCATATTTTGCCCACCCCTGTGCCAGACTGTAGTGCCTGGCAGCACAGTTTGGGTAAAAGGTGAGCAGCCAATAGTGTTGAAAGGACTATTTAGAAAGCATGACTGTGTAAAAGTCCCTGGCCAGAAACAATATACTGAGGGTGCTGGCAAATATTTTTGCAGAGCTACTGGCCATTATCTTTGAAAACTTGTGGAGTTTGGGAGGTGGAGATTGATAGATGACTGGAAAAGCATGAATATAGTTCCCATCTTTAAGAAAGAGGAGAAAGAGGAACCAGGGAACTACATACTGGTCAGCTTCACTTCAGTCCCTGTTAAAATCATGGAGCAGGTCCTCAAGGAACCCATTTTTAAGCACTTGGGGGAGAAGTTGTTGATTGGGACAGTCAGCATGGATTCACCAGGGGCAAATCATGCCAACCTGTTCGCCTTCTATGAGATGACTGGCTCTGTTGATATGGGAAGAGCAGTGGATATGGTATACTTTGACTTTAGCAACATTCTCACTAGCAAGCTAAGGAAGTATGGATTGGACAAATGGGCTATAAGTGGATAGAAAACTGACTGGATCATTAGACTCAAAGGCTAGTCATCAATTACTCAAGGTCTAGCTGGCAGTTGGTCTCAAGTTGAGTGCCACAGGGGGTGATCCTGGGGCTGGTTTTGTTCATATCTTCATTAACAACCTGGAAGACAGGATGTAATGCATCCTCACCAAGTTTGCAGACATTGGTGATGAATAGGGGGTGCACACAGGTGCACATGCATCCTGTGAGATTAGCTGCTGCTGCCAGTGGTACCTGTGAGCAGTCACTGCTTGTCCTCCCCACCCCTCACCACTGACACCGTTGGTGGTGTCTGCATGTAGTCACCAATCACTGATGGCTGCCAGCAATGATGCCAGCAGCATCTGCAGCAATCAGTGCTTGCTACACCCCACCCTCCATGTGGTGTGGGGGGGCAGGATTTAATAGTAGCCTTCAATTACCTGAAGGATGCCTCCAAAGAGGATGGGACCAAACTTTCCTCAGTGGTTGCAGATGACAGAACAAGGAGCAATGATCAAGTTGCAGCAAGGGAAGTTTAGGTTGGACATTAGGAAAAAGCTATTGTGGGAGGGTAACCAAGTAGTGGAACAGGTTACCCAGAAAGGTTGTGGAATCTCCATCCTTGAAGATTTTTAAGAGCAAGCTAGACAAAGCCAGGTAAATGAGGTCACACCTGTCCTTGCTGTCATATGCTTAAAAATAGATTAGTTAAATGAATGTTTAAAAGGAGTTTTCTTGGATGGCACCTTTTATTTGCTCCTTGACATAAATTTGTAAAACACAAACTAAAATTGTGAAGCAACTATATTTTTGTAAGACTGTTTCGTGAAGAAATGGAGGTGAAGTCATGGCCATCTAAAAGTTATGCCAATAGCTTCAACTGGGCCTGGGGTTTAGCCTACGAGCTGAAGTGGTTTCAGACCACTGGAAAAACAGTAGACAGTTTCATTGTTGTCTGTTTATTAGCTAGACCCATATATCATATGCATGGTTCACCTTTTTATCTTAATTGTATTCATTAATGTTATTTTTTTAGTTTGGATGTTTTGATTATTCTGCTAGAGTTCTGCATCCAATCATAACTATCTGCAGCCTAATATGCTGGAACATATTCCCCCTCAGTGAAACATTCTTTCTTACTGAATGAGAGTCTGAGAAGACAGAACTGAAAGGAAAGATTAAAAATTTAAAACTGGGATTGCGCACTTCAGTTGCTCACACATCAAGAACATTGCCTGCCTATCTTCACTTGCCAAGAGTCCCTGAATGCCACTCTCCCATTTCCCTCAATTTCATTTAATTCCCGAAATCCTTTTCAGCCCTTCCCTCATGCTCAAGGTGGTATATATTCCATCTTCACCTTCTCTTTGTCATATGCTCATGTGTCCCCCATTTCATCTGGCACCTCATGATATTTTGTGTCCTCCATGTTCTCCCCTTCATGGCATTCAACTGCTCATCCCCTCTTCAAGAGCTCTGTGTATGCCCACATTCCTTGCTTCTCCCATGTCTCTGTGAGTGCAGACATTCAGACCCCCTCCCTAGCTCATGGGCTTTACATAAAGCACCCCCCCAAACATATACAGACCCTCCTTAGGGGTAGGGCTGGACTGAGGAATGAAAAATTAGCCTTGGCGAACACAATTCTAAAGGAGTGTATTTTCATCTGATCCCTCATTTAATGAGAATTAATTTGTCACACAGTTGGCCACTTTAAACTCACTCTGCAGCCATGTACTTGTGTTATGGCACAGCCGTAGAGTGCTTTCAGGGTCCCAATAGAGCAAAAAATGTAACTTGTGTAAACACCCTGTGTGTCCTCCCATTCTGCTCTCTATGAATATTAGGATTCTGCACTGTCTTGCTCAATAACAGTCTCTGTGTTTCTCCCCCATTCTCCCTTCCTTTTCCTGTCCTCCTCAATTTGAAACATTCCTTGCTATTATAATTATCGAGATAATCAAGAGGAATGGCCCAAATGTATCAGATTATCAACAAACAAAGGGAGAGAGAGAAATATCTTCAAAATGAGTGTTAGATACCACTTTAGTCAGCCAATGACATTATATTAGTTTATATTTCTAAATGTATTTTTACAATGTGTTATTAATAGCTTTAATTTTTAGATAACTATCAACACATGGGGTGAAATCCTGGCTTTACTGAACTCAATGACAAAACTTTAATTGACTCTAAAGGGTCCAAGATTTCATGCATGAAATATAGACACTAAGCAGAATCACTAAGCAGGCCACTTCCCCTAATACATGTTTAAATTTTTTGAAATGAGGACACACATGGTTTGCATGTGTGCAACTACCTTACTGTGTGCCATTTTCATACAACACTAACCAGTGTGGCATATGAACTATTCATAATGCTCACTCTAGCTCAAGCAATTTCAAGTGAGTTAAAACATAATTATAATATTCTATAAGGACACGTGATTGTGTTAGTTGTTTCTTTTAGCTAGCTTCCATTCTTTTTTCCTTACTATCAAACCCTTTTCTTCTGGCAAGCTATCAAAATGTTAGTATAAGACATGAAACACAATCTGAATTGCCCAATATAGGCTAAATGGATTAATACAGAGTCCACCTTAACTAACACTAAAGAGATGCCAGAAATGTAGTATTACATTGCTTTCCTAAACATAGCTGTTCTTCCTATTGCATTTTAACTTTATGACAAACAGAAGTGTTGTTTTCTTTTAATGGATTTTAAGAAGAGCAAACAAATGTTTTTTCTGTTCTGTTTTGAGTATAATGAACGCATAATCAATTTTAAATATCCTAATTAGTGTTCACAAATGATTCAACCTTATTTAACCACATCATTATTTAAGAACAGAATATAGTTTCTCTGTTCTTCACAGAGATGGCATTCTTGAGAATACAATTCATATATAAAATAAAAGACTATATTAACTCTTACAGCTGTCTTCTACTTTTAGAAATAAAAGATAGTTGTTTAAAGGAGTACACTGAATTCCCATCTATAAATGCAACTGTCATCATGTAATTTGGAGGTTGGCATTATTAGTCCAATCCTACATTATTTGTGCTCTGAAATTTTCAATTTTAAACACAAAAAATGATTGTATATATTACCTTTTTTGTTTAAATTAAGTAGCAGTTAATGATTTTTGAACATGCTGTAGTTTATTTGTTCGTTACTTCTCTTTCTTGTTTTTTTCCAGACAGGATAGGAATTATGTTCTTCTTTCTAAGAAGCTATCAGGGATAGACAGACAAATGAGAGAGGAAGGAAAATCGGAACGTAAACGGAATAGGAAATGGAGCCTTGGTAAATTAAGATGATGTCAGTATCTATACTGCAGATATTCTATCTATACTTTTCTGTAAATCAACTATATTCCCCCCCATGAACAGGGTGGATTTTCAAAGATTTTTAACACAATAGGTACAATAGAGTGACATGAAATGTTAGCAATTTTAAGTGTGCAAAAAAAAAGGTTGAGAATCACTGAGCTCCGGAGCTATAAATTCTCAACCTAACTTAGTGTAAAATAGCACACCTTCTCCTTTCAGCAACTCTATACAGTGCAATTTAAGTGCGTAGACCAATTGTTCTCAACCTTTTGAGAGTCAAGGCACTTCTCAGAAAATGCCAACTCTGAGTTTTAGGGGTGCAGGTTGTAGTTGTGTTGGTCTAAGGACATAGGCCAGGGGTGGGCAAAATGCAGCCCATGGGCTGAATGTGGCCAGCCAGGCCATTCTATCCAGCCCATGAGGCCCCTAAAAAATTTAGAAAATTAATATGCATCTGCTCCTGGCTGCCTAACATGAGGCCCTCAATAGCTTGCCAAAGCTCAGTAAACAGCTCTCCACCCAAAATAATTTCCTGCCCCTGACATAGGCAGACAAGGTTCTTTGGGTGAATCTGACATCTTTTATTAGATCAACTTAAATAGCTGGAAAACAATTTTTAAGCAAGTTTTTAGGCTCAAAAACCCTTTGTCTGTCTAAGGACGTTTCAGCAGTTGGTGTGTGCTCTTCCTGGATGGAATGCAAAGTAAAGCCAGAGGCTTTGTTGGTATGCATACAAGATAGGCAGTCAGTGGAGGAGTAGATTGTGGAGTCAGTGGGTAAGAGAGGGGCTAGGTATGGCAGGAGAGAGAAGGGAGATGAGTAGTGGAGAAGTACCTGGGGAGTCAGATGTCAGGCAGGTTATAATGCGTCATAAATCCAATGTTTATATTTAGTCCATGATTTTTAGTAAAAATCCATAGAATCTCTAAAATCTAACCACCAAATTGTAATAAAACCAGCAGATAAAGGAGCCATACTCATAGTTACTTATCTGAGATAAGCTCTTTTTCTCTTCATGATGCCTTTTCAAAAGCAAGGTCAATGTTATATTCCTGGGTAAGTAAATGCAAGAAAATATGGTAAGTTATTTTTAAGAAAAGAGTTTAAGTTACTTTTCCCCAAGTCATATGCATCAGTCAGTAAAATCTAAGAGTCCTGACTCCTGCTCTGCTTCTCCAGCCTTATTCCTTACCTCCCATTAAACTGAAACAGGGACTTAATTATTTTAATCTTGGGAGAGTCAGACAGCACCTTTTTATCTGATATACATACATAAATCCCAAGTCCAGTGCAGTTAAGTGCCGCACTGGCCTTTTATAACATGCCAACTTTCAAAAAGTCTCCCAGGAGTATTTTACAGATCAGCACTCTTGAGAGCAGAAATAATGTTTTCGTTTTAGCTGGTGCTAGTAACTACACTTAAAAGACTTGTTTGATTAAGAGGAACAGATGCAGCTACACAGCCAAGCTTAATCCAAATATGATTATATTCCCCATGCAAATAATCTAATCTGTTATTTGAGCAGTAATCAGTTTACTCATGTGTACTGTCCTACCTAAACCTGATTTAGCTTTATATTTAAAGACACAGTGTTTAAGGCCATATGTTTAAGGTTTTTGGTCAGGAACTTTCATACGTATGCTCTCTTACACTATACTATTCCATTTACACCACTAATAAAGTATATCAGTGAAATGAAACTGAGAGACAAACTGTCAACCCCAGAACACGACACTGTCACAGAGAAGTTGAAAGACATACAGATCATGGTGCATTGCTGTACATTAGACACTATAGCCAGCACAGAACCCAGAGTTTTCCAAAAGCCCATAAGTCACAGTTTTTGGAGAATCTGTTGGAGAGCTCCAATTGGAATGCTCTAGCATGCCTCACTGTCACGTGTATTTCAGCATCACACAATTCAAAATGCAGCAGGGATGCTCTAAGTAAAGCTTGATTGATAAGTTTTAGCTTAAGCACCTCCATGGCTATTTTGACACATGGGATGCAGAACACATGCAACATTTTAATTACAGCAGCCGTCCAGAAGCCACTCTAATTAAAACACCCCTCCTCCCCCATGCACCTGTATTGATTTTATTTCTAGCTGTCCCAGGTGTCTATGGTAATGTCAACCAAGGCTTTCAGTTTTCCCAGCTTTGTCTACCAAGCTTCAGTGGCCCCAAGGAAGGCAGGGAGGTGAGAGGCCGGCAGGTACTTTCCGGATGCCCGCAGCCTTCAAAAGGGTGACAACATTATTAGGCTATTACAAGGACAAAGAATTCCTGCTCGAGGGATCAGACAGTGCTATGTTGCAGCAGAGGAAGGTGGGGAGTATGACTAGCATCTACATACTTTATTCCTTTGCTCCATTTCTACCCAACCTATGAAATGGAGTTGCTTGACCACCCTCACAAGCAACAACAAATCCGAGCCAGGATGATAATACCTCCCCAAAATACTCAAGAAACCCCATTCATGCCAGAAAGGAAAAGGTTTTAAAGACTCTTCCCCTGATATAGCCCGAAGGAAGGAGGCTTAACAAAGGCTGAAAGATCTAACTGGATTGGCTTGATTTATCCTCCCACCCAAGCCACTTTCCCAAGTTCTCAAGAGAAGAAACAGTAGAACACCGGATAAAATGTTCTTGGTTACCACGCCCGGCCGCGCACCACCGAAGCGGCCGCCTTTCCCCTTAGCTTTGGCGCCGACTCGGAGTCGCGCGCGGATTGGCCCCTTTGAATACCTCGGCGCGACGCTATTGGCTGGGCCGGGGCGGCGCCGCGCGGTTAGTTCGAATCAGCCCCGCACAGGCGCGTGCCGCCTCTGGGCTTTGTGCAGCGGCGGTCCTGGGACAGCCACTCAGGTACGGTCCCGGAGGAATGGATGCCTCCAGCTCTGACACCGACCCACTGGGCCGGGGAAGGCTGGGGGCAGTGTCCCGGGTTCGGGCGCGACCTCTTCCACTGCCTGGTCTGACGAGCCGGGGAAGCGACATCCCCTCTCGTCCAGCCCCAACAAAGCCGGGCCGAGCGTCCCGTGCGCGCCCTGCGGACACCCTCGCACTGGGGCCGAGACACGGGGGGGGGTGCAACTAGGCCCTCCCCTCCCCCCCGCCAGCGGCAGGGTAGCTGCAGGACGCCCCTTAGAAACTACTGGCTGGATGAAGAAAGAGCAGCAATCGTGACCCCGCACGGCCGCGGGGGTTCATCAGGCCTAGAACAGTTTGCGGCTGGCTGGAAGCCTGGATGGGCACCTTCCGCCTTGCCCGGGGTGGGCAATGGGGGGATACTTTCCTCCTGTGCGGGACCGGGTCTTAGCAGATGGTGGACACAACTCCTCCAGTCCCGTTTGGAACTCACCCAACCCAATTTAGTGCTTTACCCCAATCCCCGGGGCCTGGAAACCTGTCCTCAGCTCTCTGGCTCCTTCCTAATTATTTCTTCTTTTAAGGCTGGTCACGTTAAGAAGTGATGGACAACTACACAAAAATAGAGAAGATTGGTGAAGGTGGGTAACACAGGATGCATGATCCTTTATGTTGTGTTATTTGGATGCAAACTTTTTCAACCCCAGAGGAAGCTTGTATGGCAGTAGCTGCACTTACTAATTAAGTCTAGTCCCATGAATATGCTTTCAAAATAGCTCTTGGTTTGGTGGCATTGGGAGCCACCTGAAAATGCAAAGGGCAGTGGCTTTGACACTTCTTAGATTCAAAGCACCCCTCAGAAAATGCTAGCTCTTGGTTTTCACCTGTTTCATGATTATAGAAAAATAATAGAGCAATTCTGCTGCAAGGATGTTTTTGACACCATGTATTTGAAATCTCTTGGGTTTATTTTGTGAATCATGTGGAAGTGTTATGCAGTAGGAACCAGTAACAGAATCTCATGGCCCATCAGGATACAGTGACATTCTGGTTGGAAATCACTGATATAGCATAGCGAGCAGCTTCCTTTATGTCAATGGTCACTGATACATGTGTATATAACCCTTTAGTAGCACTTAGGAGGGGAAGAGGAGGAAAGATAGACCTGCTTTTGTATGAGAAGTAGTTGGAAATCATGGTTTTGTGCTGTAAAAGCAGTTGTGACATCCTTTCTAAATTTTTATTTGAGGGCTAAAGTGCAGGAATAAAGGAGTGATATTGTAAGCTGTTCCATTACTGATTCCAAGTTTCTTGAAACACTGCATAAACATGCAAAGGTAACTGAAAATAAGTTGTATGTTAGTTAAGGAACTCTTACTTTCCTTTCATATCAAGAATGAAGAAGTGTTTTGTTCTCAACTTTTAACTCTCAAGAAAAAAGTACTAGGGAAAACAATACTTTTTGGCAGGATTCCTTAACTCAGAACTTTCATGTTAATTGAAGAAAGCTGTCCCAAGCAAAAGTCCAGCAATCCTGACTTAAAATAAAACTAGCATCCTCAGTATTCTGATCTGCTCTGTGGCTTGATTTACAGAGGTAATCCTAAACTTTTAATCTGTTTTTGCCTTAGAGTTTACCAGTGCATATAGCTTAGAGTCAGGCAAAAAATAGTTAGATTGTAATAGTTGGTTCTGTAGAGAATCACCACAATGCAACAGCCTTATTTCACTTGAAATAATGGTGACCTTGTTTATTACCTAAATCTTCACAAATTTTTTTTTTGTATGTCACATTTTTGTCAGGTACCTATGGTGTTGTATATAAAGGCCGACACAAAGCCACAGGCCAGGTGGTTGCCATGAAGAAAATTCGACTAGAAAGTGAGGAGGAAGGTGTTCCCAGTACAGCAATCCGAGAAATTTCCTTATTAAAAGAGCTACATCATCCCAACATAGTCTGGTATGGTATGCATGCAGTATTCTGGCATTTTGCTTTCTCTGTTGAAGAGTACGCACACTCCTATCAATATCCATTCCAATTACTAAGTACTATGGTGAAGTGTGTGGGTTTTACCTTTGCTTTGGATTAGTTGTCATAAGGTTCAGGTTCCTAAAATTACAGATCATGCCTTCTCTGCAAATCCTTTTCTTAGTCTATCAGTCCCACTCCCTCGTCTACCTACCAGTTAGGAGATCTTAGATTTTTCATTTGTCACTCTGGAATCTGTACAGCAGCTTACAGTGAGAAAAATATTAGATATGACTTGGTAAAGGAAGCAGCTGGTGCTGTTCTTCAATCAGGCACATAATCTATGCTAAAAGATTTGGACCACCTTATCTGATCCTAGTGACTAACAATAAGGATGTATTCGAGTCCTAAGTTTTGAAAGAAGTTGCTTTGTTTCAACAGCAGACGTTTATTAAAATGTAGTTATATAGTTTTAAAGTTTGTTGTGACCCTTGTATGGCTGGTACAAATTAACAAGCCGTGATTTCAAGATATTTCATGGTTTCATAGTTGGTAGAGCTGGAAGGGACCTGAGCAGATCATCAAGTCTGAGACCCCCAGGGTAGGAGCCAGCACCACTTCTCTTGGAAGTTGGTTCCAGATCCTAGCCACCCTGACAGTGAAGTAGTGCCTCCTGATGTCTAGCCTGAATCAACCCTCTGCTAGCTTGTGACTGTTATTTCTAGTCACCCCTGATAGTGCTTGGAGGAATGGGGACTCCCCCAATGCCTTCTGGTTCCTTATGACTAGTTTGTAAATGGCCACCAGATCCCCCCTCAGCTTTCTTTTGTGGAGGCTGAACAGGTTTAGGTCCCTTAGCCTCTCCTCGTAGGGCCTGCCCTGCTGCTCCAGGTCACGCGAGTGGCCCTCTGAACCCTCTCGATGCCGTCCACATCCCTCCTGAAGTGCGGCGCCGAGAACTGGATGCAGTACTCCAATTGCGGCCTGACCAGTGTCACATAGAGGGGGAGGATCACCTCCTTGGACCTGCTTGAGATGCATCTATGGATTCATGACAAGGTGCAGTTGACCTTCCTGACCGCGTCCCCACGCTGTTGGCCCATGTTCATTTTGGTATCAATAATGACTCCCAAGATCCTTTTCTGCTTCTGCTCTGACAAGAAGGGAGTTCCTTAGCCTGTAGGTATGCTGCTGGTTCTTCCTCCCCAGGTGTGGTACCTTGAACTTGTCAGTGTTGAAACCCATCTGTTCTCATCTGCCCACCCCTGTAACCAGTCTGGGTCTGATTGCAGCCTATTCCTCCCTTCTAGCGTGCCTGCTTCCCCCCACATCTTAGTGTTGTCTGCAAATTTGAACAAGGTGCTTTTTACCCCCTCATCCACGTCACTGATGAAGATGTTGAACAGTGCAGGCCTGAGGACTGAGGCCTGCAGAACCTCACTGCCCACATCCTTCCAGGTTGAATAAGACCCGTCTACCACCATTCTCTGGGTATGGCCCTCCAGCCAGTTAGTGACCCATCTGACTGTGTAGGTGTCAATGCCACAGTCCCCTAGTTTTTTAATGAGAACGGGGTGAGAGATGGTGTCAAAGGCCTTCCTGAAGTCCAGAAAGACTCTACGTCCACTGCTACCCCTGCGTCTAAGGATTTTGTGACCTGGTCATAGAAGACTACTGGGTTGTTCTGACAGGACCTGCCTCTAGTGAACCTGTGTTGGTTGCCCCAAGCATAATCTCCCCTACTGGCCCCTCACAGACACGCACCAGGATATTTCTCTCAAAAAGCTTACCCAGGATTGATTTGCTGCTTGACAACGGTGAATTTGTAGAATTGCTTGAGCCTAGGAAAAAAAAAATATATATATAGTTTTGTCAAATGTTTGCTTAGTCCCTCATACAGTACACTGATTTTTAGTGAGGAGAAAGGCTGACTAGTTGAAATTGAAGGTCTGCATGACTTGGAATTATGAACCATTTTTCAATAGGTGGAAAAAATATAAGAATTATACAAATCCTGCCTTGAGCTCTGTGTAGGCTTCTGGTTTATGGAGAGATCTGCTATCTGTATAAGCAATGGGCTCCTTAAGCACTTTTCTAATGCCTATGAAAGAACTGTCTTCAGTGGAAGTCCAAGAGTCATGTTATACAAATACTACCTTATTTCATCATCATCTTTTTTTTTTAAGAAAGCACTGCCTTTATTTGCATGTGTTTTATTTCTCAGCTTCCCAGTTTTTTGTGGTTTATCTAGATCAGTATTTCTTCTAGCTTAGGGGTGTCTATACATGTTTGGAGGGGGGGACCACAAACTGCTCTAATTTAAATGCTGCAGCATCTTGTGTGTTCAGTATCCTATGTTTCTAAATGGTGGTGGGGGCACTTGAACTAAAGCTTGTTGGAGAAGCTTTAGTGAAAGTGCCTTTGTTCCTGTGTTGAAGTACAGGATGCCGAATACATGAGACCCTGCAGCATTATAATTAGACTCAATTGAATCTGCTCCGGTGGATTCTAATCAACGTGTCAGATCAGGTATACAGGCACCCTAGGACAGTGGTTCCCAACCTTTTTAGACTGCAGACCGGAAGTGACCGTAGACTGAAGAAACTGCAGACTGGCAGCCAACCCTTTTTTATATTGAGCATAAAAAAGGGTTGGCTGCCAGTCCACAGTATGCTAGCCACTTCTGGACTTCCACTCCAGCAGCCAACCCCGTGTTTGGAACCTCTGCCCTAGGAGATATAGGTTGTTTCATGTAGGCCTAGCATTGCAAGTTTCATTAAACATTCCATATATATTCTATATTAGACAGTATTGCAGACAAACTGGATAAGCTTAATTAACTCAGGGTATGGAAGTGTTTATTATTCCCCCCACTTGGAGCAGTAATATCTATTTACACCTATATTAAATGAGGGGAAGTTTAAATTGGGTTAATGTATTTTGTTGTTCACTTGTTTCAACATATATACTTCATTTTAGTCTTCAGGATGTGCTTATGCAAGATTCAAGACTGTACCTCATCTTTGAATTCCTTTCTATGGATCTAAAGAAATATTTGGATTCTATTCCAACTGGCCAGTATCTGGATCCAATGCTTGTAAAGGTAAAAAATGGCAGTATCTTTTCTTTTGCCACTAAAAAGGGGTAGAGGAGTGGTGGAATGAATATTGGGGTAGAATTTTCCAACATGAGAGCAATGCTTTTGAACTTTACATCTGACAGTCTTTGTCATCAAATTCCTCTTTAAAATATTTAGCTTTTGATAAAAGCTGAAGATTTAAAGATGAATTTCAAAACAGCTCAAAATGAGACTTCTCATTGGGATAACAGCCTATACATTTTTTTGTATTCATAAGGTCAGTCATGTTATCATTTAAGTGATCTAAAGTCAGATTAATACTACTGTAAGTATACCACTTCTATGGTATGTCCATTTTAGGGCTAAATGGAGGAATCAGAAAATTAGGCTTAGAAGGGACCTCAGGAGGTCATTAGGTCAACCACCTCAAAACAGGACCATCCCTAACTACATCATTCCAGCCAGTGTTTTGTTGAGCCAGGCCTTAAAAACCTCCAAGGATGCAGATTCCACTACTTCTCTAGGTAATCTTTTAGTGTTTTACCATTCTCCTGGTGAGAGAGTGCTGCAACTTGAGATCATTGCTCCTTGTTCTGTCATCTGCCACAGAGATTAGTTCAGCTCCATCCTCTTTGGAACCCTGCTTTAGATAATTAAAGGCTGCTATCAAATCTCCCCTGTCTTCTTTTCCAGACTAAATAAGCCCAGTTCCCTCAGCCTGTCCTCAGAAGCAATGCACCTCAGCCACTTTCTTTGTCCTCTACTGAACGCTCTCCAATTTGTCTGCATCCATTCTGTAGTGAGGGGCCCAAAACTGGAGACAGTACTCCAGGTGTGGCCTCGCTAGTGCTGAATAGAGGGGAATAATCAACTTCCCTTGACCTGCTGGCAACACATGTACCAATGCAGCCCAGTATGCCATTAGCCTTCTTGGCAACAATGACACACTGCTAGCTTATCTTCAGTTTATTGTCCACTGTAACCCACAGGTCCTTTTCTGCAGAGCTGCTATTAGCTAGTTGGTCCCAAGCATTTAACAGTGCATGGGATTAAGACTTTGCACTTGTCCTTGTTGAACCTCATGAGATTTCTTTTGGCTTAATACTCCAGTTTTCTAGGTCATTCTGCATCATAGCCCTACCCTCCAGCGTATCTACTACTCCCCCAAACTTGGTGTCACCTGTGAACTTGTTGAGGGTGCATTCCATCCTGTCTTCCTGATCAGAGGTTCCCAACCACCGGGCTGCAAAGGGTTGACTGCTGGGTCATGGCACAAGCCCTCTGTTTAGACCCCCATCTGTCTGCCTGAGCAAGCGGCTTCTGCCGCCAGCAGTGTTAAAGCTGGGAAGAAGGGCCACCCTGGATGGGGAGGCAGCTGGCTCCATGCTCCCTGTCCCTGTTCTGGTCCGCAGGTTGGGAACCCCCATTCTTAATCATCAGTATCTTCATTAAATAAAACCAGCCCAAGGACCAATCCCTGAGGAACTCCATTTGATACTGGCTGCTAGCTAGACATTGAGTCATTGATCCAGCTAGCTTTGTATCCACCTTATGATCTGTTCATCCAACCCACACTTTCAAGACCATAGTGACTTGCAAGGAAGAACACTAGTTTGCTGTAAAGGTCATTCTATTTTTTTTTTTTTTTTTTTTTTTTTTTTTTTATTTTTTTTTAGAGTTACTTGTACCAAATCTTGCAAGGCATTGTATTCTGTCACTCGAGGAGAGTTCTACACAGGGACTTAAAGCCTCAGAACTTGTTAATAGATGACAAAGGAGTAATTAAACTGGCAGACTTCGGATTGGCCCGAGCATTTGGAATTCCTGTCCGGGTCTACACACATGAAGTAAGTGAATCTGAGTATTCTTTTCATGAATGGCACAACTCTTTCTAGTAGCTAACTTTTAATCAGTCTTCTTCATGCATAATTAATGTTAACTATGAACTGCTGCTATCCTTTATCTAAAAATGGAGCCCTTACTGAATTGAACTAGTGCTGGGACAATTTTAAAATTTTAATGTTATGCATTTGACAGCTGTGTATTTAGCAGTTATGTAGTTATCTAATTTCTTTTTAGTACAAGTAGGTCCTTTTCCTAAATAAAGGAAACTAATTACACATAATAGTGTTTGGGGATGGATCTTGGGAACAGGTGGCACTTCTAAATTACCTAGATTTCAAGATGAATGCAACTACTTTGAGATATTCTAAACATAATACCTCATTCCCATTGACATCCATGATGGAACTTCATTTCATGAAAGTAAATAGAGAGAACATCTATTTTGCTAGGAAATAATAGTTCAGCTTGTTTGCATGTTTTGGTTAGAAGCTAAAACATTTCTTGTTCTCTTGGAAATTAACATAATTATTTCAAATAGTGTTGTTCCAGATAAGTTACAACTAGATGTATTCAACTTGTCTGTAAGTAAATTTAAAAAATTTAAACTGTTGCCCATTAAAACATAGCAACAATCATTATTTCAATCAAAGTATTAATCCAGTATGGAAGAAAATTAGAGCATATGCCTGAAAACTCACATGACTTATACAGCCATCTAGAGGATTTAATTCAACTATAGTTTGCTAATGACAATTTACTTGTGCAATAGGTTGTGACACTGTGGTACAGGTCTCCAGAGGTGTTGCTAGGATCTGCTCGTTACTCTACGCCTGTAGATATATGGAGTATAGGCACAATATTTGCTGAGCTGGCTACTAAAAAACCTCTCTTCCATGGGGACTCTGAAATTGATCAGCTCTTCAGAATCTTCAGGTATTTGCAACTAAGTTCTTGCTTGTTAATTCAGGGTAACTCAAAATGAAGCAATACCCTGAAATCTAAAAATGTAACATTGTATCGCAATGCTTTTAAATACAATATATCAGCTCTGTTTATTCTTTTGTAGAGCTTTAGGGACTCCCAACAATGAAGTGTGGCCAGAAGTGGAATCCTTGCAGGATTATAAGAACACATTTCCCAAGTGGAAACCTGGCAGTTTGGCATCTCATGTGAAAAACTTAGATGAAGATGGATTAGACTTACTTTCTGTGAGTGCTCTTTTTTTTCTTCTATGTGACTGTAGAAAGTCAAATGTAGCAGGCTTCTGAAATAACAAATACTTAAAAAAAAATCAAGCTTTAGCCTATTGCCTTTACAGTTATATCCAAACTGACATAAAGGGTCATGGTAGTAGGCCCTTGGCTTTTTGGAGGCTGTACCTAGCCTGCATTCTTCACACATTTAGTTTCCTTGATGAATAACAAATTTGGGCTTCAGAGTAATGGACTGGAATTGGGACTCTAAAACAAAACAAAATATTACCTTATACCACTGTGCAAGTCCCTGGTATGCCCATACCTTGAATACTGTGTGTAGTCCTGGTCTCCTCCACTTCAAAAAGGATGTAGTAGAACTAAAAAAAGTATGGAGAAGGACAGCAAAGATAATGAGGGGTGTAAGACAGGCTTCTGTATGAGAGAACTGAGAAAACTCAGATACTTCACTACTGTTAATTAGCAGCTTTTTTCCTGCTTCTGTGATAGGACCCCAGCACATGCAAATTAGCAGTTTTACATTCCAAAGGCACTTTCTAGGACCTATACAAGGCCTGTTCAACTGTTGGCTTGTATGGCCCATTTTTGAGTGTGTTGAATTCCTAGCACAGAAGCAGAAGAAAGCTGCTAATTTGGAATACAGCATCTCCTGAAATTAACCTAAAAAAGTTGTATGAACCTAAAATGACTTGTACTGCATGCATGTATACACAATCTGCTTGTATAAGTTTGCATGTGTCTTCCCAGCTTTCTTACCTCAGATGGCAAAAGTATAGGACCTTTTTTATATGGGATTAAATGGTACTGCTTACAGTACATAGTCTTTGTCCAAAATAAGGCTTTTCACCACTTTAGCTTTAAACTACACCTTTTAAATGTTAGTCTTAACTACGTAAAAAAAATTGAAAATTTACCCAATATAAATGGTTTGCCCAAATAGTATTAACTGTTTACCATTCCTATGTTACCTATAGGTAAAGTCATCACTTATTTTCATGCATATTCTACTGGTCTCAGTTCAGCGGTTAATATTAACTGTAGACTTGACCTATCTCATTTGGTGGGTATGCCTGTTACTGCAAAAAGTCAAGGAGATTGTATTAAAGGTGCAAAGTCTACCTAATTGAGAACTTAACAGTGCATTGCTTATTTCACAGATGAATCAACAGTCTAGTTGACTAAATTTTTGCATGGTTTTTTGGCATTCAACTATTGAGTATAACTGTCTAACAAAATAAAGACCATTAAGCAAGGTTTTGAAGGCAAAACTTTTTATTCCCCTGACCATATGCAACTTTACCAAACGAAATAAAAAGATTATGCTAATATATGAAGTACTGTATTTCTCCATGTATAAGTTGAGGTGTGAAGCCTGATTTTTAACTCTTAAAATTCAACCTTGACTTATACACCATACCACTGTTCTCTGTGAGTAGCATCGGGCTTGGTGCTTGGCTGGTGCAATCCAGGCAGCGCTGCTCACAGGGAACAGGAATGGGGCTAGGCTTGGGAATGGGGCTGTGCCAGCTGAGCACTGAGTCTGGCTTTGTCCCTGCCCCCTGCAAGTGGTGCTAGGCTCAGCTGACCACCACCCCCAATCCCTTGTGAGCAGTGCTGCCTGGGCTGCTGACCAGCCAAGTGCTGAGCTCATATTGTTCACGGGATCAGGCTGTGCTGCTGAGCACCGAGCCTGGCCCTGTCTGCTGTGAGTGGTTGGGCTTGGCAGTGCCACTTGCAGCTGACAGGGCCAGGCTCAGTGCTTGGCTGACGCAGCCCCATCCCCTGTGAGCCCAGCAGCACTTGCTGGGGCTGGGGCTGTACCAGCTGGGCACTGAGCCTGGCACTGCTTGCAAAAAATGGGGCTGGGGCTGGGCTTGGTGCTTGGCTGGGAATGCACTGCTTGCAGGGGATGGGGCCAGGCTTGGCTGGTGTGGCCCAGGCAGCACTGCTTGTAGGGGATGGGGCTGTGCCAGCCAAGTGCTGAGCCTGGACCCAACTTATACATTGTGCCTATGAAAATCCTAACTTCTTACACCAGAAAACCAGGGAGTAGTAAATATGCTGGCGGATAGGGCTAGGATTTAGAGTGACCTAAGCAAATTGGAGGATTGGGCCAAAAGAAATCTCATGAGGTTCAACAAGGACATGTGCAAACATACAGAACAGTCCCATGCACTAGTACAGGTTTGGGGGCTGACTTGCTGCACAGCAGCTGTGCAGAAAAGGACCTGTGGGTTACAGTAGGTAATAAGCTGAATATGAGTCAGTGGTGTGCCCTAGTTGCTGAGAAAGCTAATGGCATACTGGGATGCATTGGTAGGTGTGTTGCCAGTAGGTCAAGGGAAGTGATTATTCCCCTCTATTCAGCACTGGTGAGGCCACATCTGGAGTGCTGTATTCAGTTTTGGGGCCCCCACCACAGAAAGGATGTGGACAAATTGGAGAGACTCCAGTGGAGGGCAACAAAAATGGTGAGAAGCCCGGGGGAACTGGGTTTATGTAGTCTATAGAAGAGGAGGCTGAGAGGAGATTTAATAGCAGCCTTTAACTACCTGAAGGGGGATTCAAAAGAGGATGAAGCTAGACTGTTCTCAGTGGTGCCAGATGACAGAACAAGGAGCAACAGGTTCAAGTCGCAGCAAGGCAAGTTTAGGTTAGGTATTAGAAGGAATTTCCTTGCTAGGAGGGTGGTAAAACATTGGAACAGGTTATCCATAGAGGTGGTGGAAGCTCCATCTTGAGGGTTTTCAGAACCTGGCTAGACAAAGCTTTGGCTGGGATGATCTAGTTGGTGCTGGTTCTGGTTTGAGCAGTGAATAGATGACCTCCTGAGGTCCCTTCAAACCCTAATTTTCTATGATTCTATGGTTGACCTATACACCGTGAAATATGGTAACTAAAACATTTAGGAATCTAATCAAAAATCTGTTTTTGGTCAACCATGTCAAAGGGTTAAGTGAAATTAATCTGTTTTCAAAGCAGACATACCCGCATATTGGTAAGAGCAAGGCAACAGCATAGATTAGTGGTTCTCAACCAGGGTACAAGAGTGCAGGGCTGTAGCCCTGTGCCACCCCCATCATTTCCCCAGTGCTTCTCTAGGAAACAGGCATGTGGAACTGTTCTGCCCACACACTTCTTTCTGGAAGTGTAGAGGGAGTGGCCAGATTGGGAAGGGCCACAGCTGGAGCCAGCCCCGTCTGCCCTAATGCAGGTGGAGTGTGTGGCCATGTCATATCCCTTCTTGGGTTGTCTGTGCAGCAGGCACATGGGGTCATCTTACCTGGAGGTGGTAACACCTGGTTGAGAATCTCTGAAGTAATCTGAGGCAACACCAGCAGTAGTTCCCAAATGGGGGTGCTGCTAAATTCAAATAAGTGGTAGAGGAGTTCTGTGATTCTGAAAAAAATTAAGAACCACAGGCACAGACCTGTAAAAACTTCCTAGAAGTTTTAACCCTTTAAAATATTTGGTTCATTTATTACTCTTCCTGAAGGCATTGCTCTTGGTCCACAAATGAGCTACTCTGAGTGAAGGAGGTTAATGGAGCCTTGGGCATTTAAACTAAAAGATGTATGCATATCTCTGGAAAGTGAATCTAGCAAAACAAGGAGAAAGGAACTGTTTCCTTTAAACGGTTTTATTAGTCATAAGACTGACATTTGCAGAATAAAATTAAGCTTAACTAGTCGATGTTTACAGCTTCTGTGGGTTTCCAGGAATGTGCAACTATATCAAGTTTGAGACATCACAAGACCTCAGTTTTTTAATTTCAGATCTCAAATTCAACTGTCTGCCTACATGTGCAATAAGCTTCCATCTTGTAGGGATTTACAATAGAGTAGCAAAATACCTGGTAGAGAAACTTCAGAGCTTCTTCCTTTCCTGGTTCCTCACCTGTACTGCTCTGATTGCATTTTATGAATTTTTGCACTTTTAGGCATTCCTATACTGCCTGATGGGAGCATGCTGGGCTTACTTGGTACAAATTAATTTTTCCAGAACTTACTAGTTTTATCTGACCCAGAGAGCTTTTTGGGTTATTTCTTTTTTTTTTTTTGGTCACTAAAAGATTTCCTTTTCTTTCAATACTATACCCAAGGAGACCAGTGAAATGCTTTGTTTACCATCTGTGCTAAAATCTTTTATACTTACTAGTGCAAAACATGCTTCATGCCTTTTCTCCCTCTCCTTCCCCCCAGTGTTAAGATTTTAAAAGAGCAACATACTTTTAACCACTGTGTATCTTACTTACTTGCATACCTTTGCCTAAATTGGATTTGAATTTAACTAGTTGTTCTTGCATGTATTGGGGATGGCATTTGACTGCAGCTAATTATGACAAACTTGTCAATTTTACATCTGGTTAAGAACAAAGCTAAAAAACACCATGGACCACTTAGCTGGACCACATTTTGTGATAGGCTTTATAACGAGGGTGTCAAACATATAGCTGGTACATGCTTCCTGCAGCTTGTGGGGTTGGACCAGCAGCACACACCGCATAGACTAGTCAGTGGGACGCTGAATGGAGCACATGCCATGTGCAGTGTGAACAGCTGGTTCAGCCACTGGCAGTACACACAGGTCCTGGGACTTTCTGTGCATGCAGATCCAGCATGGGATACATGCTGCCACAGCCACAGCTTGTGGGCTTCATGTGGTATGTTGGACCAACCCCCTGTTCTGCCTGCAGTGCCAGGTTCAGTCCACATGTCACAGGCAGTATGCACCTTGTGCCAACCCCTGAGGCTGGTACAGGTTGCATACAGACTACAGGTTTAGACAGCACCTGAAATGGTGATCCAGCCTCACGACTGGCTCAGGGACACTCACCTGCCTGAGTTTGACACCCCTGCTTTATCATCTATTGCAGTGTAACTCTGCCATTGGCAGTGATAGAACTAAAGCAAAGGCTTCCACTTGGTGTCTAGAGCTGTTTAAAAGTGAGGACATTTAAAGAGGTGTGTCATAATCACCCTGCACTGGATCTCATGGGAGTTCCTCCCCGGCTGGATTCATGGAACTAACAACAGCTGTGATGGGGCTGTGTTCAGGAGCCAACATGGGGCCATGGGCAAGTGGCTTGTGTAGGCATGGGGGCTTGCCACTGTTAGCCATATCCATTGGGATCCAGGGATCCCAAATTCTGCAGCAAGCAGAACTTCCAGCAGCTTTTCAGACCATTGGTGGGCTGGATAAAACTGTATGTTTGACATCCTTGATTTTAAAACATGTAACAACTACACAGTTGGTATGCTGAGCACAGTGACTTGTTACTAAATAGGGGTAAAAACAATGCATTTATATCAACTCTTGAAGTCTTAAAAGGCTGCCCTTGAGTTTTTTGCATTATCAATGATTTAAGCTCAAGCTTGGTAGTCAAATAAAGATGTGGAACAGAAGAACATGAAACACAGCTTTTCTGTTAAAGTATTGGCAGCTGAATCCCTGTACCAGTTGTAATAAGTAACTAAGTAAAGTTACAGACCATAAGTAGCTAACCTGTTTTATTATTTTTCCTCCTAGAAAATGTTGATTTATGATCCTGCAAAAAGAATTTCTGGCAAAATAGCCTTGAATCATCCATATTTCGATGACTTGGACAAATCCAATCTTCCAGCCAGTCAGATCAAGAAATTCTAGATCTTCATTGGACTAAAAATCAACCAGAGTCATTTGACTGAAAAAAATTGTGATATTTTTACTATTAAGTCTGTCAAATATGTTTTGTATGTGTCTGTCACCTATCTACTCTAAAACTTGCCGCTGTGCTTAGTGTCCTGGTTTAAATGTTATCTTCATGTAAATATTAACCTATAATTAGTGCTGAATTTAATACAATGCAAACATTGCTGCTATTAATGCAGTCCACTGTTTCTATAAATAAAGCTTTAAATCCAGTAATGGAATGATAGATTCTTCTTGAACTGCAGGATATCTGAAAATCTGAAGTTACAGGCCAGGGCTGTCCCACTGACAACCTCAAGGCTGCCACACAGCTACTGTTGCCCTTCTCGCTCTTGTGGCTGCAGCAGAAGGTGGGGTTTCAGGACTCCTCCCTTCTCTGGTTTCTGTATGGCACCACCCCAAGGGACAGGTCAGGTGGGTCAACCTATGCCTCCGAGTGCCCATGTAGCATAAGAGCCTGCAGCTGGAAGTGAGGAATGGTGTAACAGAGGAAGGGGAGGGTGGAAACAATGTGAGCACCTGCATGAGTGGTATGCAGCCTAGGGTCTGCAGCCCCCAGCAGTTCAGATGTTGAACTACCTCTGCTATAAACTGAAGTATGATTGACTAATATGAGGTAACAACATGCTCTTCATACTGCATAAGCTTACTGGACATAATTTTAAGGGTGTCAGCCTGCAGTATGCAGTTTAAAATCTGTAGTGTATTCTAAATGTATTGTGCAGAATGAATGGAGAGCAAGTTTTGAAGGGTTGTTAACACATCTCATTTCACCCTTCATTCGTGTATTGTAGGCCCACACTGCATTGCTTCACTGACTAATAACTGTAACAAAGCAGTCTATTCCACACCTGTTTAAACTGTTCATTATTGGTGTGGAGCAGCTTCTGGTGTGGAGCACTTAATTCTAATCAGAATTAAATATAATGCTGCATATAACTGTCAAAACCAAACATTTCTAACCCATAAAAAGCTGCATTATTCTGTTAGTCTTCTTTGTCCTACTGACTGACTGACACCTTTAGAAATACCTTGAGTTATTGTCATGTTCTGAAATATTTTAGCTAAGCAAATAATTGAGTTAGCCTTTATAAATAAAGAGATTACTGAAGGGCTGAGGGGGGAGAAAAAGGGTAACCTTTTCTGAGAGGATGTTATCTGCTATAGATCTAACTTTTGTTGTTCATTAAAAATCTATGAAGAAATCAGATTTTAAATAACAGCCCACTAGATTACATCCTAGGTACAAACCTGAATTTTGGAGAGTTTATAATAGAACTGGTGATGCTCAATAACTTCAGTCCTGGTTCTGAATACCACTTTTATAGATTCATAGATTGTAGGTGGAAGAGTTGAATAAATATATTGTATACATTTTCATTTACTCTGGTAAGTTTGAATGGTCTACTAACGGCATTATAGTTTCATGAGCAATGAGCAAGTTGTCTTTTTATAGATGAAGAGTTGTCTCAAGTCATCTGGTTAATGGTTGCTTCTCCCCATTGATTTTTCTTCACCTTTTAGAAAGGAGGCAGTTTTCTCACTAGCTCATTCTTATGCCACACATGAACTGATGCTACTGAAACCACCACACAAGTCCTTTTCCCTGCCTTACAGAGCTTGCTGTACTAAGACAAGAAATACAAGGGAAGGGAAATAAGTCAACAGTTCCAGGAAAGAAAAATCTGCAGAAAATCAGTGTTTAATACTTGCCTGAAGTGGGTGCTTTTTTTTGGGGCGGGGGGGGAGGAGAGGAAAGGAGGAAGGAACAGGTGGAAAATTCAAAAAGGTGGGGTTTTTTCCCTTTTGAGTCTGGGTCTTGTGTTTTATTCCATGATATGACTTTCCTTCCTTGTTTATGTTGAAACAAGGAAGGGATCCTAGAAGCGAGTTTTAGGAAGAATTTAAGAGCATATTGATGAGCAAGTGAGACTGCTCCAAGTGCAAAGAATGCCTGGAAAGAGTATGAAACTACAAATCCAGGAGAGACTGAGCACAAGTAGACATGAGCATAGGGAAGGAGGCCCCAGCTACACATTACATATATCATGCAATTAACAGGTAATATGCAATTAACAGGTTAATCACACAATAAATCTAGATGGGTTGCAAGTGCAGAATAATTATGATGCAATTGAACTGGTTAATTGCACAATAAATTTAGATCAGCCACATGTGCAAAGTAATTATCACATGATAAAAAGGACTATCCAGCTATAAAAAGTGTCAACCAGCTATGAAGTTAGTGCTTGAAAATATGTAACTCTGTAGCTGGTTTCTAGCCAACTTTAATTGGAATGTTGTAGCAGGGCCCCAAGTTTTTTCAGTTTACCTGAATGACACACGTTAACACATGGGATTTCTTTACCTTGACACTGCAACTTATTTTTTGTCTCTGAAACAATGTGTCTATTACATCTCAGGTTCCCTGTATTTCTGTGATGCAGCTCACCAAGTGGTAGCTGACTCATCTGTTGCCTTGTGAACTAACTTGTTTTATTGGGTCTTTTAGTAACAGACTTCTGGTAAAAGAAGGGTGCCTATATACAAGCATGGAGTCTGCTCTGATGTGCTGGAATTCCAGTACGTTGGAGCAAACTCAATTAACCAGCTGTCTGCTTGATTTATCAAGTCTACTGGAGCAAGCGAATTGTTATGCAGCCTCCTTCCTGCATCTCGCGTATCAGCATCACCAGACTTAAAAATGGAGACGAGAGACGAGAGCACTTTATCTAAAGCTCATGTGAGCTTTAGTTCAAGTGCCCCTGCTGCCATTTTTAAGCACAGGGCCACTGATACAAGCAACACCACACTCCAGCCCCAGAGCATGTGTAAAAGTACCCAAAATGGTCATTTTTCTTTTCCTCTCTGGTACTATGGTTAGTCTCTTGTATTTATCATATCACTTGAGGCCTTCACTCAAGATATGGTCCCATTCTCCTAGGTACAGTATAAACACTGTTCCTGTACAAGCAGCTTTTGTGAACCCAGTACAGCTAGCTTATAGAACAATTTAAGAAATGAGTATTCTGATTCTGAACCACATGACAAAGTGAATTTAAACAGAAAAAGGGAAGCATGTGTACTGCATGTGGCCAGACTGAGTTCAGTGGAAAAATAATTTAATTTAGAGGAAAATGAGAGAGCTATATTTCATTACCTGCCATTTTACAGAGTGGATAGTTAGTGCTTCAGGGAAAAATGTTAGGAAAGTGATGTGTGACAAGGGATTGTAGGTTAATGATTAAAAAGAAATTATGAACAATGCTACATACTTCCTAAAAATAAAACTTGGAAAATGTCCCTCATGTACAAGGTTGGTTTTTATTTCAATGTATTAACTATAATAGCTATGGAACAACCCAATGGGTCTAATGGTAAATGGGAAATGCACTTTATTAAAACCATAATGTCAAATATGCCTCAGCTCTAATTCCATTGATGTTATTATATCAGGATTAAATCTGTTCCTTCATTTTTCTGTGTGGATCTGTCTCCAGCACATATCTAAGTGAATTTTTCTAATGGTCTAAGAACTTCCTTCACTTGAAATCTGAAAATATTTGGCTAGACTATTGAACTGAAAAATGCTATTTGAACATTATCTCTCCCTCTTTAGCCATACAACCCCAAGTCCTCATGATGTAATGTTGAGATAAGCACTATGTTAGCTGCAGCACGCCTCCACCCTGGCTAATCTATTCTGTTATGTTGTATTGCAGGAAAAGGGCAAGAGGAGTATAGACACAGGATACATCAGTGATGCAAATGCTTGAGGACAGTGCCTGGAGGAGAACTACCACTAGAAGAGAACTATCCAAAACTTGCAAAACTGGAGCTGTCTGGATTTTGCAGTACTAAGCAGCAATTTAAGAATCAATAAATTATTATTACATAACCAAAGTCCCTTTTTGCTCAAGGAAAAAGACTGAAATGGGCCTATGGCGATCATCTCCAGTAAATGATTCAAAACTTACCAACAACCCACACTAGCCTTCTTATAATTGTATCAGTATTGCTAGCAATTCCTGTAAAACCTTGTGTTTGCATCTCATTGTTTTGCTTATGCAATGGAAGAACAATGTTTAATGCTGGTACTTTCAAGATGAAGAGATTCCTTAGCAGGTTGATGGCTTATCAGTTGTAAAACAGCTTGTTGCTATATCTTCTTCCTGAAAGGCCTGTGCCAATTTACTGCAATATAAAAATAAGCCAGCAGCTTATATGTGTTCTTGTTGCAAAAAAAAGCCACCAACATACTAAGTTTTATTAACAAGAGTATCACTTTCAAATCAAGTGATTCTCCTCTGTTGAGGTCTCATCTGGTGTACCAGACCTCAGACTGATGAGGCCTCACCTGGAGGACTGTGTACAGTTTTGGGTCAGATTAGAAAGTCCAGTACAGAACAACAAAACTGGTTAGGGGCCTGGGAAACGAGATTTATGAGGAAAGATTGAAAGGGTTAGGGGTATTTAGGCTAGAGTAAAGACTGAGGAAGAATTTGTTAACAGTCTTCAAATAACTGAAGGACAAATGGGCTTTCCTCTGTGGCTGTAAGGGATAGGACTAAGAACACTGGCCTCAAGCTACATCAGAGGAAATTTAGGATAGTGATTAGGTGGAACTTTCTGACCATGAGGGTCATTAAACATTGGAACCAGCTACCTAGAGAAATTGTAGAATCTCCATCCTTTCAAATTTTCAAGAGCAGGTGGCTGGGATGGTTTATTTAGTCAGAGATGATCATGTCCTGAGTAGGGGGTTGGACTAGATAACCTTGTGATCCTACTTTCCTATGATCCTGCTGTGGTCCACCAGTCCATTCAGTAAAAATATGTTAAAATGTTTGAAGTATTAGGCACAATCTATGTTGATTGTGCTTTTTAACTTAATCAAAGCAAGTCTTTATGAGAATAGTAGGCTTGGCTCACTTGGTTTTAGCCAACTACTAAAACTGAGAGACAGTCATGATGCTTTTTTGGAATCACCGATCTTTCCTAAGAATATTACTTAAAAATCTAGCCAACTCTTAAGACCTAATGCTATGATCATATAAGTCAACATCAAGAAAGGAATTGCCATTGTCTTCTATGGACTTCAGAAAGATGAGCTAACTAAATTTTACTGAAAGTATTGTAGGTCTTTGTTCTAGTGGGTTATTTACTTGCTGGATCCCACATCCATTTCATTAAAAGCCTTTTAAAAAGTTATTTACTTTACTTTAAACCAGTGTGATATAGGGAGTTTTCCCCATTAGAAGTTTCTCAGTTAGTTTCTTGTTGTTGGAGAAACACTTGCATGGTTTGAGCACAAGAACTTAGCAAATGTCCATTGAGGGTCTTGTTTTCCATCAGCGTAAATGGGGATATAGACCCAACCTTCTTTTGATTCTTTGCATAACAAAAGGAATGTTGAATTCAAAGAATGGAACACTGCCCAATTTGGGTTATTAAAGGGTTATTTTAGTTTCAAAACAGTTTTGGTGCCCTGTAATAAGGCCCAGCTCATGTGGACTGCTGCTTTTTTCCTCCCTCTTTCAGTGCCATTGATTTGTCCCTTTTTTCCTTATCATGAACTATTAACCTGATCAGCGTCACTGCTGCAGCTGTCAGGAGGAATGGCTTCAAGCCTTGTATTATTGGCTTTTGAAGCCTAAAAGGACAGCATTGTAACTATTTGTGTATGGTCCAATTATTTGTGTATGGTCTTTCCATCAGAGCTTGAAAAAGTCAGGGGGATGACCTTTAGACAAACACTTTGACAGTGTGAGAACACCTCACTGACTCTTAACATTTCTCAGTTCCAAAATACTCTCAGACAATTTGTGGCCCATATGAGTGGTGGGGGGTAGAGACCAAGGGTCAGTTTCTCTCATAACAGCTGTCTTAATGGATCAGACTGCATGTTTGACAGTACTGTAGCCTAGTAGGTCTTCAGACACATGTGGAAACTACAGCATGTTTAACCTAGTTTAAGGCAACTTCCATCTCATGCTTTTAACAATGGACACTATTATAGCAAGGTAGCTACACTTGAAACACTACTCCCACCTTTACGATTCTTTGCTCCTTTGACCTGTGCAAACAAGAGAGTGAATGAATACTACCAACTCTGTGTGCTAGGGGTGTGCCCCTGCAGGCTATTTTCATCAAGAAACCATCACTGGTAAAAAAGCAATTTCTTCTCTCGACTCTGCTGTTATTTTGCTGTGAGATTTTGAACAAGTTGCTCAGCCTGGTTTGCTTATTTTCAATCTCTTTTTTTGAAAAATGATGGGAGAGGGGTTTACTCTGTTCAAACTCGTGTAGTAAGGATAAATTAGTATTTTTTTTATCGGAGTCTGAAAATGTGAAAAGCTTAAAAGATTATTATCTATGACACTTGCCTGTGTTTTAACTACATAGGAAGAGGTTCTTGGATTCCTTCTACATTGACTCAAAATCTGTTACATCTGCTCAGTCTATTTTTAAAACTGCAATTTGAGGACCAGGGATTACAGCATTCATGAATTCTCATCTAGTCTAGGGCTTTATCTTCAGATATATTGAGTACCTACAATTCTGAATTTCTGGGGTAATCACAGTGCTCAGCATCCCTCCCAGACAGGAAAGAAAAGCAAAGAAACAATAGGCAAGTGCAGCAGAATGCATTTAGAAAAATCAGTAGATGGCTGAGAAAGCTTAAAACATTAGGTGCTTTGCATAAAGAAAGCAAGATTTGTGGGGAAATTCTTCCTTAAAGGTTGTCTGAAAAATAAATCATGATCTTAATGGTAGTATAAAATGAACACAGATGACACAGACTTTGAAAATGTGGTTTCTGATTGCTTTCCAGAAATATCTTACTTGTAGTTTCACCAGGTTAACTGATGAATTTATTTAGTCTTTAATTTATTTCTCACTCCCCCTCCCCTTTGGTGGGAAAATGCAAAGAAAATAATAACAGCAGGAAAAGGAAAGGCTATTTTGGACAACTATCAAGCTGTAACTAATAAATGTTGAACTGCATTCGCTATAAAAAGTAACTAAAACTATATTCTTAGCCATTGTCATGATCATTGTTCTTGACCACAAGATGTCACTATGGTATCTAAATACTAATGACCACAACAGAAGAGAGAACAAATATCAGATTCATATGGCTCCATGAAAAATGGAAGGGTATTTATTTTCTGGTAGGCAGCCAAGCTGAAAATACTATCTGAACTTTTCATGAAACATCTGTCAAAGTTAAATTCTTCTAACTTCAAAGACACTGACTTCTTCAAAAAAAGGTTACTTAAACTCACATTCAAAAGTCACTGTAAACAATCTCATGCTAAAATTAATTATCAGAAAGATTTAATGTAATAGTATGTGCTAGAGAGGTAGCAGTTGTGAGTCAATATGTTAAACTATATTAGTCTCTAATCAGCATCACAAGCCTTGCTGATTGTTCACAACAGACAGTTTTGTTTTATAGACCTGCTAGTTTAACCTACAGCTTTCTGTTCTGTGCTTCTAAGACCACAGTATGCATAAAACACCTTTGGCTTCGTTTATGAATAGTTTTCTAAGCAACTTTTAAATGAAGGGCCAGGCTGTCAGCTGGTGTCAATTAGTTTTACACCAGCAGAGGAGATTGCTCTCAGAGGTTTTTAAACAGTTTTATTTCCATTTGTTGAATTTAACTTTAGCTAAAGCTAAAAGCAGAACCATGCAAGAATCATGTGCTTCAATTGACTTGATCTTGCTCCATGATAGAAAGGATTTACATGGTCATATGCACGCTAACATTAATTATGACCAGTAGTTGTTTTTACAAGATAGGTAGTAATATGTGAATATTCAATGAAGGCAAGTTAACACTAATAATACAGTTCAACTATCTGCTTGGCAATAGAAATGGGGGTGGATATTTTGTCTGAAAGTCTAGTAAAATATGCTGCTTGTCACCCAACTCTTCTTAAAGACTTAAAGACTTAAGTCTTTGCAACATGGACTTTCCTGAGATGTTTGCACACAGTCAAGTAACAATGCACTACTGAAAGTAAAATGTGTTTGTGTTGACTGCATTTCAAAACCTAAGCTACTGTCAGAAAACATGTTACAACAACTGGAAAAGTAAAAGCAATTGTCTTGCTGCATGCAGGTTATAGGACATTTTTCAATGAGGGAAATGTGAATTTAAGCACACTGCATGAAATGTCTATAGATAAGTTAAATGACATGCACAGGTGTGTATAATCTGACTGTAGCTTCCTAACCCAGTTAAAAAGATATAGCAGAACACTTTATTCATCAGTGAAATTTTGCCAAAGAAAGGACTGCAGGATTTAGCCCATCCTCAAATATAACTCACTGAAATTTCTCCTTAATCCAGCCTGTGGTCCTTCCTATTAGAAATGATCAACTACACCACCTTGATATTCAGTCCAGGAAGGAGCATCCTCAGTTCTGATTAACTGATGATATGCAATTAGTAATGTATGTGAACTCGGACCTCAGAGATGAGTGCAAATTGGAATCTCAGAACTATACATCCTAAATAGTCAGGAAGTAGAAAGCAATAACTCATCCTGTCTGTATAATGATAGGAAGAGCCCAAAAACAAATGCCAGTGAACTTTTGGAGAGTTTAGTCTTTATTAAAACTTGAACTCATCTCTAACATTTCAGCTAAGCTTTCTTGGATGGATTTAAGCAGAGATAACAAAACAAAACAAAACATTTTCCTTACTCCAGGACTACAACTTTTCCCTCAGATGTTTAGTTGCAACTCTTTACCCTATATCCAAAATGGGATAAGTACCAATCACTAGCCAAAATATTTAAAGTTTTTCATCAGAACGAATTTTCCTAATATAAGTCCACAATTAAATATTCTCAAATACCACTTTCTTTCTTTTACCAGCTTGCTGTGCATGATGGAGACTAGGCTAGAACAGTTAAAAGGAAGATGAGAGACAGAAGACATGATGATTTAAATAAATGCCAGTGTGAAAAAGGCTTTAAAAAATCCTGTCACTTAAGTTTTTTCCTTATAAATACAAATTTATTTTTTCAGAAGAAAGACCTTATTTTGTGTTGGATCTGAATCAGTGCAACATAAAACGTTGCTTTTGTTTAAGTATGGTATAAACAGTGGCTATTTATTTGATGTGATGTTTTAAATTTCTTAGGAAAGAAGTAATGGAATTTTTTAATTGATTGAACTTTTAGGAGCCTGGAAGGAATTTTCCACCAGATAATAAGAAATGTCTTTTAAAAATAGGGCCAAATCCCGAGCTGAGGTAATCTGGGATAGCTTGATGGATGTCTGTGCTGATTCACACCAGCTGAAGATCAGCCCCTTATTGTGTTCATGGTTTAGTCTAAAATGCCTTATGTGGGCACAGGGCTTCACCTGTGGAGAGCTTCCTTTTATTGGCAGCACAGACTACACCTGCCAGGTTTGTCCCTAAACTGTGATAATCACATTTACAATAAGAAAAAGCATAGCTGAAACTATTTCAACATTACCTCCAGCAGAGGAAGTATAACTATATTTCAGCAGGCAGCAAAAATACATGCATACTTGCAGTGTTATTTTTCCATGGATAGAATCAAATTTCACATTAGGTGAATCTAGTAGGTGGCGGGTCACAATCTCCTTCATAAAACCATCATGGAAAGCAAAGCTTCTTTAGCAGCATGCAGAAATCAACCAAAATCCCCCATGGATTTTCCCCCCTCCCCTCTCCAAACTCCCTCCCCCGCCCCCAAAACCAAACAAACCACAAAACAAAACAAAACAAAACAGAAGCAGAGTTACCAGTACATGCAAACCTACTGTCAGGTCAACAAGAAGCCCACATCCCACCATGGTTATTTCTTCAGTCATCTTTTGTGTTTTATTTAGACAACCAGTTGTCTGGCCATTAAACCCAGTTCTTCAAATATTCTGCTATTTTGAGTCTCTTGGAAAAGATCTGACATGATACTGTACTACAACAACAGCTTAGTAAGAAATAAGATCATCATGGAGGTGTAATTAACCAGGAACAATGAAGTAATTTGCTTCACAAACAGTTTTTTGTGGAAGACTGAACCAGCCAAGTCTTGGATTATTTTAAGTGGAATCTAATTCTAGTCCTGTAATTTTGGTGCTTTCACCAATGGTCTTTAATTAAGTCAAATAAAGGTATTAATTCTTGCTGCCTGTCCCGAACAGATTTGAACTGCAGATGAACGCACTTCTAAGGGTTTAAATTCAACATATTGAATACCCTAAGATCAGATGTTTGGAGAAGGAAACTTTACACTGAGCTACAGCCTTTTAAAGCATCTTAACTTAAAGTATATGTACATCTATTTATCTTCCTGACTGGAATGGAATTCCTTTTCATGGGTACATTAATCATTTCTCTCTCTCCTGTAGTACATTGTGGTTAGAGTCAGTACCAGTGGTCTCTTATTATTCTATTATGACCCCTCAAAGATTTGTATATGTTGAGATTAGGTAAGACATTTAAAGTTGTGATGCTTGGGTGAAGCTCAAATGAGATAACAATGGCTCTTTCAACTTCCTCTAAAATGTCCTACCCTATGATAGGAGCAAACCTCACAGGACAGCCCCCACCCTTCCCTTTAATTCATTCTGTCTTACAAGGAGAATGGCAGACAGCAATCCAACCAGCCACTCAGACCAAATGAAAGCACAGTTATTGTAGACCAGTAAATTAGACCCCAGCTCCTAGAAGCATCAGATTATTTAAAATTTAGTTTTCATTTAAATGAAACCAAATTTGTTGCACCTGAGCATTGGGGAAAACAAAGTTTAAAAATCTGAACTACATTGTAACTGTGCTCTTCCTGAGCTCACTGACAGACTATAATGATACCTCTTGAAGCTGTGAACTACTCCACTGCTCTGGGGATCACATCAACACCCAGTAGAAGACTTGTAGTATGAGTGGCAGATTGCAGTAATCAAGCTCAGCTGGCCATCCAGGTAAATTCTAATTGCTGGTAGAGTGCCTTATTGTAGCTGCTGCCCCTCCAGGAGACATGATCTTCTACAGCACTTGAGGGAGATAATCCTTTAGTACTCTTCCTTCTGAAAACACAGCCCATGTTGCAATGTCTCTGGAAGAAAAGGTGGCATAAATGGCCAGTCCAAGCAGGAAGCAGAATTAAAGGATAATTTTGTATGGTCCTAGAATACCCAACTCTTGCATCAGTTCACCTCTTGCACTGCTTTCAGTTAACTGAGGGTGATTTCTTTAATTAACCACATATTTGTAAGTGCCAAATAACATCTATAAGAATTGCATCATAGACATACTGAACAAAATGCTTCTCAGAATGTTTGATTTAGGAAAAAAAGGTGAATGTCACTGATAGTCTCTCTGTACAAATATTTGCTCCTACTCCACATGAAACTTCAATAAACCATATGCTGTTCTTTAACAAGCATACGTCAATAGCACTGTCACAGGGGGAGAAGCCCTGGAGGCACTCCAAAGCGCCCCAAAGGAGCCGCGGAGGCAGACATGAGCGGCAGAAGGAAAGGAAAATGGCAGTTACTCACCATAGGATCTCCGAAGAGCCCAACACGCGACGGGAACAATGGCCTGAAACACCTGTGGGCACCGGGCGGAGAGGATAAAAGAAGAAGCCGCAGCCAGGAGAGGGGGGAGCATGTGGCTGCCGGGTGGAGGCCACTGGAGAAGCGGCTGGAGTGGTGGAGTGGGTGGAGTAGGCTCCAATCGGGATAGTGAGCCTGGGAGGTGCAGCTCGCCAGAGCCGGCTGCCGATGCGTGCTCCCAGCGAGAGAGCAAGCCCGGAGGACGCTGGACACCAGAGCTGGCTGCCAACATGTGTGCTGACTGGGAGAGAGAGTCCAGAGGATGCCGAGCAGCAGGACCAGCAACCGACGAGCCATCCGGAGGCCACGGGTGTTCCCAAGGGAGACAGAGGCCAGAGAGCAGCGTACCCAGGGTGGGTGAGCCAGGAAAAAGTGGGGAACGAGCCACAGGCACGTGGAGAGACCTGTGGATCAGAGAAGGCCCAGAGGGAGGACTGCATCCTGAAACAGACCCAAGTGGGAGAGAGGAACATCAGGGCTGGTCGGAGAGAGAACAGCCAGACTGGTGGGAGCAGGGGAAAGGGAATCTACGACAGGGAGAGCACGGAGAGGGGGTCTCTCCCGGGGGAATAAGATAAGGAGTGGTGGGTAGCTGGCCAGGGAGGCAAGGGCTAGCAAGCGGAGTTGTGGGTAGCAGCTCAATGTGGGGGGCTAAGACCCCATTAGGGGAATAGTAACATTTAAGTTGTTAGAGCATTCCTTTGTTTGTGTTTCCCTGGATACGAAGGGGCTGCGGTATGGGAGTAGGTGGGAAGGAAAGCCATTCCCCATTGGTGGTGGCCAGAGAAAGCAGAGGCAAGAACATCTGAAACCACTGGGCAGGGTAAGGGTGAAGTGAAAGGGGTGGAAGAGCCTCGCAGAAGATCTCGACTACAGGTAGCCAAAGGGGACATCTGCCCAGAGGGAAGCTCCACCCACTGGAAGAACAAAGTTGTGGCAGGAGAGAAAGGGGTGGACTCCGGTGCGGAAAGAGACTTGTCCCAAGGCTTCCTGAGGTGGCTAGCCGAACACCCACAAATCCTTGGGCAAAGAGGCCCAAGGTAAGATGTTCGACGCCCAGCGGCTACAAGCACACATCATTAACAGAAATACTGCTTTTTTGTACCAGTCTCATACTTAATTACAAAGCAGCTCTTAAAAATAACAACATGATTAACCTACCTTTCTCCAGAAATGCTCAGGTAGGGGTCATTAGAGAAGCACCATTGTTTAGGTGGTGTCTTTATATAAAGGTGTTATGTAAAGGTGTTATTTATGTCTTTATATCTCAAAACATACAGGTTTTCTTTTTGGCTGGGCAACCATTTTCTCTGTGTTCAGTTCCTAGAAGATGTTGAATCCCATTACCCAAAATCTAGAGAAGGGCTGTAGCAGAATCGCTGCTTCCATAAGGGAATCTGAACTGAACTTTAGGAATTGGTCTCTGGTGAGAAGCACATTCAAAAACATGCTAGGATGCTATAGTTAGGAAGCCTACATCTATTTGATTTTGTAGAATGAGAAAGAGTATGTGCTTAACACATCACAGCTGGAACAGAGATGGAAAGAATGGGAAAAATAGAATCTGGTTTGAAAGAAAACTTTTAAAAGCAGATAATGTTCTAATAATCCATAACACTCTGAAATGCAATGCAATGTAGAGGAAAAGGAAAAAGCTGAAAAGACTTCCGGGAGTCAATAGGCCTAAAAAAGCTGATTATATAAGTAATATGGACATTTAAAGGAAGGCTGTTTTGAAGGAATGACATCCATTTTTAGAGCTGAAAGGATTTTTGTGAGGCAGATCAAAGCTAAAGTATTTGAGGTTTGTATTTTAATGTTTTTCTCCTCTATACTATAAAATGTTAAACCTTTTCAAGTATTAGTATAGGAGCTATGGTCCAAATTCTCTATGTTATTAGACTGTCTAGCTCCCACTGATTGCAGTACATGATATTTCCCAGACTTTAATAGGATTGAGCAACTAGCTATCTGTGAGGCTCTAAGCCTGCATGTCTGACTTTGAGGACTCTTAAAGGAATATGAATCCATCACAGTTTGTCTTTTTTTCAAAGCCATGATGATGCTCTTTTCAAAATCTCCTTCTATCAATTTCATTGGTATTAATTCGGTGATGCAATGTAATATGCCCAGCAAACAAACACTACCAACTTCCTCCCATTAACTGATTTTTTTTTTTTTTAGGTTCTATCCCCCATCACCATATATTTGTATAATACTAAGGAAAGAGGGTAATAAATTAAAGAAGACATAACAAAGTTTAGGATCTATTCTGAAGATTAACTGCCAACTGGGAGATTCCTTGGATCATTAGTTGCAGCTGGTCACTAGCATCTGGAAAATGCCATTGCTGTTCTTTATAACATTGTAGGAAATGAATAAGTGTATTACTATCTTTTCAGAGATGATGCAATTACAATTAGTTTGCACAAGGTACTTATTTACTTTAGTCTGTAAATGCAATATGTCACATTTTTTATGGAAACAATATATAGAAAGCTACATTAAGGTTTTTAATATGCTTTAACAATACTGGATCAGAAATAGCTATTAGACACTCAGATTGAATGAATCATTTTTCTCAATAATCCATTTGTCCTTTAGCTTGATGTTTTATTTGCTAATTTTTTTGGTTCCATCTCTGACAGATAACTTCCAAAATCCTTTCCAAATGAAATAAAATGGAATATTTATCATGCAATATGATACCTTCTCATAACTGGCCATCAAAGCCATGTTCCAGGTGGTTGTGCAAGATGCTGAACAGGTACCAGCTCTACAGTATGACCCACTCAGCTGAAAAGAGGGCCACAAAGAAGCTATTTCTATGATGGGCTGGCAATATTTTCATGTACATCCAAACAGAATCAGTGTAAGGGTCATCAAAATGACTCACCCATGATATTGCCTAATAAACTACTTAAGTTTTTTCCAGTAGTTTGAAGTCAAAAGATGCCTGTATAGAGTAAAGCACCAGGAGCATACCTGTTTCTGTCACCATTTACAAGCTATACTGCAACCTAGAGGCAAACAGATTTGAATCTACTATTAATGGTGAATTGTCACTTACAATTAAAACCCATCTTCTTCTACGGCTCATCACATATCCTCTGTTTTACTGATATTTTAAATGTGATATTATTTTTATTTTTTCTCTAAACAAAACCTAGAATCAAAGCATGAAACTTATTTTAAAGGGCCTGATTCTGATTTAGTTTTCACTGGTGTATAAGAAACCCTGATAGAATATATGCAAGAAACTGTTGTGTTTGAACTTGAAAGCCATGGGCTAATTTAAAAATAAAGGAACACTAAATAGAAAAAAAAATACATTTTTTTTAATGAGAAAATGGGGCTGGGCTGGGCTGGCCTGGCCTGTAGTGGGTGCTAAGTTGTATGGCTGACAGCCCAGAGGTTGCAAATTTGAGGCCATAGGAGAAATGCCAATGGCATTGCCATGTCAGATTCCAACAACTATGTGAATTTTGCTAAATATCTTGTCACAAGGATAGGGACATGAGAAGGAAGGATGAGAAAATCAATGCTTACAAATATAAAATGGTCATTTTTTTTCTACCAGCTTAAGTGCCCAAATATGAGATTTGAACAGTCAGTTTAAGTATCCAAGTTTACTAAAAATGGGAGTGTGGGACATGATTCTCGGATGGTTCTTGGGAAACGGCTGCAGCTGCGTGTCGAGTGGGGCACTGGGTGGTGACACCAACCCAGACATGCTTGGGGATGCCAGAAGTTAGGGGGAGAGAGATGGATACTGAGACAAGTAGTAGATGAAATAAAATTATAAGTTTACTTACAAGCCAATGAGGTGATTAATGAGTTGAAGTAACTTGATGAATATAGGAACTATTTACAAGAACTCTTTACAGCAACAGGTAGGTACAGTCAAAGTGGTGCGGGCAAAGACGAACAAGTGATGGGTAGCGGCAAGTGACAAGTAAAGCGTGAAAGCTGACTGCAGCCAAAAGTGATAACAATACAAGTACGATGCCTGGCTGGGCAATGCACAGGACGTTCTGGATTGCGTATGGTCTAGCTATAAACTGTGGCAGCCTATGCTAGTAATCTAGCTAGAATCTTAGGGGTCTGACCAAACTGCAAGACAGGTGATCAGGCTGTCTTGAAGATCTGATTAGAGGGACCGAAGTCTGGGAGTGTCTGGTGACCATGCACCGAGGAGCGCAGTCCTCTTTATAGATCCTCCAGCCAATCAGGGTTCCCACTCGATGGAACATTCTGGAGGCCTCGTCATGCTGGTCCGACCAGTCATGCTCTAGGGGTAACTCCTGACTGGTTAGGCTATAAGCGATCACGCTCCATCTCTATGATGGTGCATACTAAGGTCACATTCCTCTGCCACTGAGTCACCGAATGTCATTTATAGGTAGCCATGTCACTTAATTTCTCAAACAGCAATCTGGTGGAGTCACTTCACCCCCCGACAGGGAGCAAGAGTCAAACTAGTCATTAGTTTGGAGTATCCTCCAAAGATATTTAGTGTATATCATTGTACAATAGTAGTGAGATGCTGTAGTGATGTGTAATTACAGATGTGTAACAATGGTACTGAAAGTACTAGAGCAGGGATTGGTAGCCTATGGCGCATGGGCCATATCTGGTCTGGGGAGCCTTTGGATCTGCCTACAGAGCCATGGCTTTTATGGCATTTATTGATGGTAGTGGTCTTTCTATGCCATTCTGGAACTAGAGGGAAGGAAGTTGTGGAGGTGGCTGGTTCCTCATACTAGCTGATCTAGACCTGAGATGGGTAATTCCAGCCCCTCACCAACAAAACATTGCTTACCTGTGTACTAGAACATTAGTGAAATCCAAAAGCCTTTATATAAGAGATCACAAGCAAAACATGGAGGGTCCCTAAGTGTCTGATGTATATAACTTGTTGTCCCATTGATCCTCTAATTGAAGCTCTATGAATTCCTTCTTTCTCTGGCAGGTGGTTTATTTAAACTGTGCTAGCAATAAATTTAAAGTTTATGCAGGCACCCTAAGTATCCTGTTTTGTCAGCAGAACACCTCTGATCACCACCCAGAGTTCTCAAAGAGAAACAGTGAAATCCCTGACATACAATTAGCAAAGGTTTCAGAGGAGAGAAAAAAAAATATGGTTACACAACTTTGTAAACGCTCCAACCTTTGTCCACTTTTAAAGGCAAACATGTATCTATCAGAAGAAACCCGATTTTTCAGGCTTTTCAATTTAGTTCCTGGCTGGAGCTGCAATTATAAGTACTATAATGTATTGCAAACTGAAGGTAGTAGCATTTCTGGCTTATACTTTGGAGATTTCCTCATACATTAGGAAAAAGATCATCCTGCTGGCAAGAGTACAGTGAAATCTACTGGCTTTTAGAAAACCTGAGGAATCCACTGACACTACTTGGCCAAAGCCCTCTAATTTGAAATCACAGCATAAATGAGAAATTACACTGAAAGCAGAAAGCTGGCAAAACAACTAGCCAGGGAGAAACCCATTGAGATATACAAATAAAACCTTGCACATTTTAATGCATGTAAACCCCTCAACAACATAAGTTATGGTCCACTGACAAAGTGGTAAAAGGCTTTAAGAAAATTGAAAAAGCTCATAATAATGAAAGATTATGTCCAAATGGAAGGGAAGAAACATAGGTCTCACTAAGTGATGTTTTGTTAGCCTTTAATGTAGATAAAATAAACAAAGGGAGTAAAACTTAAAAATAAGCAGGAAGGAGAGAAATGGGAGCTTAACACATCAGAACAAGTATAATTATTAATAGACATTGGGTTGTGCTTAAAACCCAAAATGCAGCTCTCTCTTCTCACAGACTAAGTCAACTGAGCTGAGCCTTTTCTATATACCATTGCACAAAGTTACAAAAAGATAACTGGGGATTTGCTTTGGAATTGCCAGCATAGAAATGGAAAGCAACACAGGGTAAGTGACGACAGGGATTGGTGTTGTAGAGGTGTAATACTGTAGGTATGTCAGTCAGGGGATATGGATTTTTGTGGTTTTGATCATGTGAGAGAACTTTAACCTAACACATGCTTGCTTTCCTGGTATCTTCATACTATTCATCTCAGAACAAATACCATCTGTTGAAGACTACAAGACAAGCATTAGGGAGATGGTAGATCATGAGCTTGGTGAATCTTTTAGATGTATCCTCTCCATGCCATGCATAAAAGAACATGGATTTGGAATAGATTCACAAATCAGACACCCGTACTCTTAAGGGTCTTTATCATGCAGCCTTTGCATCCTGTAGTGAACATAGTCATCATACAGTTGATCTGGTCCATACATTTCCCAGTGAGCAATTCAAGAATATTTAAGCACCTTGTGAATGAGAAGAATATTATGATTACTCTATGAAAACCTATTCACCAGCACCTAATTGTTCAGTCCTTAGATTAAAAATGTATACAACACTACTCCTTCCAGCATTCTAGAAAAGCAAACTTGGAATGGATTTTACAGATAATAGCCTCCTTCTACTGTCCTTTCTGATCTATGGGAAGGAGTAGTGTAGAATTAGTAAGTATTCATCACAATGTTTTAGAATGAAGTGGCTACATTCCCTCCTAATCATTTTCTATCTACTTCAGGGAAGTGTTTGAAAATGGTGATAGACTTTTTTTTGTTGTTTTATTTTTCTGTAATTACCAATGCTCATATTCAGCAAATAAGGTGAAATGAAATAATAGAAACAATCCACAATTTACTGATAAAGTTCTAAGTAGCTTCCAACAAATTCTTCTGTACTTCCATCAACTGTATTGAAGCTGTACCAGGGATACATTTGACTATTATGCTCCTAGAATGAGAATACATTGCTGGCCAGCTCCAAATTCTCCAGCCTCTCCCCTCTTTATTTATCTGCACCAGTGGCCCTCAACTTTTCTAGACTCAAGGCAGCACTTAGAAAATATCAGCTCTTAGCTGTCACTCATTTTTTGATTACAGAAAAATAATACAGCAATTCTGCTGTGAAGAACTTGGTAACATCACAATAGGTCAGAATAGTTTTGACGCTGTTAATTCCTGTTCATGTGAATCTTGTGTAGGTGTTTGCATATCTAACAGTGTTAATATGGTACCGCACCCCATGACACCCTTAAAAGGGTCTCAGGGCCCCCCAGGATGCCAGGGCACCCTGGGAGGCCTTGAGACCCTGGTTGTGAAACACTGAACTACGCTCCTCTTCTAGGTCAACCAAGTGTTGAGGAAGTCTTTGTGTCCTCAAACCTCCAGGCCCAGGAACTATATAGAAAGAAAGCACTTGACATCCAAGGATAGAGCTCTTATACTTCCAGTGTGAGCTGCTGTGACACAGGAGCTTTGATAGAGGCAGGGTGAATAAAATGGAGTCAATCTATGGGTAGGTTCTTGGCACTTAGGGATGATAATATGGATTTCTCCTGAGAAATAAATGGCACACCAAAAGGAAAAAAAACAGTCTTCATCAAGAAATGTAAAAGGTTTAAAACTCCAGCTTCTTGGTAAGATGGCCTATTAATAGCTTTTAATCATACATGCACAGGAACAAAGCCCCCAGTTATATGATAGCTTACTAATAGAAGTTGTATGAAGCCTTTCAGAGCCAAATGGGATAAGCCCCAGCTATCTAATGTAGATGTTTGATTTGAGCTAGCAAGCAAAAAGGAAGTCAGCTATTATTGTAAAGCCTCTTCATCTTGTAGCATGCTACTCCCACCCAATAAATGTTTAGAAAGTAATTCAGACTAAAAGTAGCAGTATTGACAGAGTCTGCCCTTTACATGCAGATTAAAGGTTATGACAAAGATTTAGGAGCCTCATGAAATGTCAAGTACAAGCCCTAATTATACTGATTGATTTGATTGATGCTTCACTCAAATACAAAGTCAAATTAAGAGATGATACAGGAAATGACTGCTGAAGAGTGCAAAGAAGATTTTTTAGTGATTAAGTCACAACATCACCCTAAATGTTCAAAACCAAAACATGAAGACCAAAACATATGGAAATTCAGAGTTCAAAGATGCATCCTTTTTGTAGGTGATATGTACAGGAAACCCTCGCTCTTACAGGTTTGGCATTTGTGGTTTCAAATATTCACAAATGCCAAACCTGCATCTTAAATAGACTTGCAGTAGCTCCTTGGGAGCTCCATGCTTGCAGCTGCTGGGCTCCCACTGCCCCTGCTGGACTCCCATCACCACCAGTGCAGATGTGTCCCACCCACCAGCCACTGGGGGCACTGCGCTCATGAACGCAGTGCCTTATGCATGGATTTCGCCATTTGTGGGGATCTCAAGAACGTATCCCCTGCAAATGGTGAGGGTCGCTTGTATAAAAAGGACATGACAGAAATGAAATGGCATGTTCATTTAGTGAATTAATTAGATCTGTGGTTGTTCCCAAATGTCTGTACAGAAGCTGGTGTTGATCAGCTGTGCACTGGGGGCGGGAAGGGCAACTAGGTTTTAACCTAAATTCTGCTTTTGATGGCTGAAACATCCATATAAAGTCACTTCTCCCCTATCTGTAAAATGAGGCTCATGATACTTAGCCTCAGTTGTAAAACATTTTGCATTTCTCTAGGGAAAGTCTTTTGTCCTGGGATCCTGTGAAGTTGTAATATTGCAATAACTGTAAGTGCTTTGATTGCTTATATTGTTATCTTTCTTTTATATAATGAAATATTTAGCCATTAAGAGAAAGCTAATCTTGTTATGTTTTACTTTTTATAATATTTTAATCAGTTGTTATTGTTCTGGAATTAACCATCTATTTTAAATTTCCTATTGCTTTGCATAAATATATTTGACCTAATAGTCTCATGAATTTAGAACTTAAGTTTGGTATAAGGAAAATGCTTATGTAAGGTCTGTGGTATGTTTAAAAGAGAAAGAATGAATGATGTATGTACGTGACAATGTGAAGAAAGATAGTCCTCTTGCAGCAGGTGAAAATAGCCTTCTGTGGTTTAACAGTTAAAGGTTGTAGCAATGTCGAGTCAGCAGTTAAGGATTACCAAATACTAGATCATACTTCACCCTGATGGCTGAAGATTGCAAGCAATGCCCCCACTGAAGATTGGAGACCACAAAGCCAGAAAATCATGTCCTACCAATCCCAGCCTGCCAACAGGACAAGGAGGATGACCTTTGCATCTGACTCAGCATAGGCTTGTATGGACAGCTATTACTATAAAGAATGAACACAAAGACAAGGATGTGGGTCTTTCCACCTGCAAGAAGGAGTTTTGGGTGCATCCAACAAGACCTTGCTCCATCCCTCGTGGTCAGTCCAGCTGGCTACCAGACTGACTGGAGTGACTCTAGAACTTGATATCACCTTAACCTTCACAGGACTGTCTAACTGTGTGTGTGCTTGTTTCTTTTGTATGTATGAATGAATGAATAATGAATGCATGGGAATGAGTGAAGTAGATAAACTTACTGTTCTTTATTCTTTTCATGTTGCATGTTTTACGTTTTGTTTTCCAATAAATGCGGCATTGTGCCTTATCCTCGATAAGATTCCTGCTTGTTTTTAATTTGCACTGTATGCCCTGTGCAGACAACAAAGTATGCAAGATAATTGTGCTAATGCCTTTTCCCCAGGGCAGTGCTGTGTATGTCTGTTAGTTAACAGCCGTTTATTCAAATTATTTGCTAAACATTCCAGGGACAAGCTGGTTAGGCTGTGTGAGCTCTCTGGCCATGCAGCAGCGATGCCTCCTGGAAAGGATACATGTGTTAAGAGCTCTGCCGTTCCTCTTTTATCTCAGGTATTGATTTGTATCAATCAGGACCACCTCAAATGCAGTGTCCTTCAGAGTGAAGCTGGGACTTAGTAAACCGGGTTGTGAATTTTACAGCACACTCTCTAGGGCTGTGTGAAGCTTCGGGTGGTGATGATTCGGAGGAGATTTGGCCCGATTTGATGCTCGAATCTCCGAATCCGACTTGAATCAGGTGACCAATTAAAAGGTCCTAACTGATTCAAAGCTCTCTGAATCTTCAGAAAAGATTCAGAGAGCTTTGATGATTTGGGCAGTTCGGACTATGAGCTGATAACTACTAGGGGCAGGGGAAGGGGAGATGGGGGAGGGGACCATGGGGGGACCCCTGCC
>JAGPOW010002673.1:826873-875437 GCA_030014935.1 Caiman crocodilus | reverse complement strand
TGGGGGAGCAGGGAGGGTGTGGGGGCTGGCAGGGGTCCCCCCATTGTCCCCTCCCCCCTATCCCCCTCCCCCGCCCCGAGGAGTTATCAGCACAAAGTACGCAATGCCCACATCCTAAAATCACGCAGAAAAGTTTCTGAGTGCTTTGTTGATTGGGGCTGTTCGGAATATGAGCTGATAACTACTCGGGGCTGGGGACGGGGAGTTGGGGGAGGGGACCATGGGGGGACCCCTGCCAGCCCCCACACCCTCCCTGCTCCCCCAGCCCCCCAACCCCCACCTGCTCCCCCAGCCCCCCCCCACAGGTGCCCTTACTGCCCCAGCTCCTAGCCCTTTAAAGAAAAGCCCTGGTACTTACCAGGTGCTGCCGGGTGGGGGGGGTGATCCCACTGCCCCATGTTACATGAGGGCTCTGCATGAGCCCCCCCGACTCCCCTCATTCCCCCAACTCCTCACGGTTTCCCTGCCTGATGCAGCTCCGGTCCTTTAAGAAAAAAACAACAGAGAAAAGCCCCAGGATTCACCACTCCTGCAGCAGCTCTGGGGGCTCATACAGAGCCCCCACGTGGTGTGGGGAAGTGAGGGGCAGTGGGGATCATTCTCCTGCCAGCAGGAGTGGTGAGTCTGGGAGTTTTGTTTCTTTTTTCCTTAAAGGGCTGGAGCCACAGCAGGCAGGGCAGTCATGCGGGCACTGGGACAGTGGGGGGGGAGTTGGGGGCTTGTGAAGAGCCCCCCCATGCAACATGGGGCAGTGGGGATTGCCTCCCCACCCAGCAGGACCTGCTGAGTCAGGGCTTTTTTTTAATAAGTGCTGGGAGCTGGGGCAGGTGGGGCAGCCATTGTTGAGCTGGAGGGGGTGGGCGGGCCGGGCTGGCTGATTCGGAGATTCAGCATTCAGAATTGACCAAATCTGAATCTGAAGTGAATACTAGCTGCTTTGTACAGCCCTAATACTATTAAGTCCTCATGTGGGATACTTGTAGTGCTAGAAGTAGTTTTGAATATGAAGGGAATTGTCAAAATACCAGTCTAATTGCAAATATAGATAAGGGTAATAATACACCAGAATACACTTCCAATCAGTGTCTTCCTGGCTGCATGTGGAAGGAGCCACCAAAGTGAGAAATTGAATTAGAGAGTATTTAGTGAGTGGTTGCTCATCTAAAGGACAGAAACCTTTCCCTGGAGGAACCACTTCAGATTTTGTCAATGTTACATATATATATACATATATATATATATATATATATATAGAGAGAGAGAGAGAGAGAGAGAGAGAGGCTGTACTGAGATGAAAAGGCTTCCATAGCATCAAATAATTCCAAGAGAAAAGAAATTGAGAAATGTTTTGAAATGTCCTAACTGGAGACAACAAAGAAAAATTGAAGAAATTGTACTTTTCTAATAAGTATGGTACAACCTTATATTCAAAATGTTTTTGGAATTCACTGCTGTCCCTCCATTCAAAATGCTCAGATTATGTGCTTGATAATACATAGATACAATTTAATTTGTCATGTAGTCTGAAACCGATGATAAAACTTTCAGCTTCAATGGGCTACACAGATAATTAGAACATTCAGCACTAATACCTGTAACACCACATCATCCCCATTCAATAGCCATAACTGTCTCAAAAAAATTAATCCTCAGTTGGCATACAGAATTCATTTTTTTATATACTAGAGATGTGAAATTCTGTTAAGCAATCTTTGAAAAAATTGACAAGGAGGCCATTAATCACAAGCCTGTAACTGCTGGGGTATTAAGAAGCAAACAGCATGGCTTTGTCAAAGGTAGGTCATGCCTAACAAACCTGGTGTCCTTTTATGACCAGGTAACTAACCAGCAGGACAAAGGACGTGAGGTTGACATCATTTACCTAGACTTCAGCAAGGCCTTTGATGCTGTCTTCCATGAGATCATAGAGTCATAGATGCTAGGGTCAGAAAAGACCTCAAAAGATTGAGTCCTTTCAGTGGCAGGAAAATGTGGTGGGGTCATGTGACCCTAGCCAGGTGCTTGTCCAGTCTCCTTTTGAAGGCCCTCAAAGATAGGGGAGAACCTCCCTTGGAAGCCTGTTACAGATTCTGGCAACCCTAACTGTGAAGGTCTTTCTGATGTCCCACCTAAATCTACTTTCTCTCAGCTTGTGGTCATTGTTTCTGGTTATTCTGGTTATAGGGATGCTCTCCTATTCCCTGCTTCTCCCCCAGTGAATTTGTATACTGTCACAAGATCCCCTCTCAGCCTTCTCTTGCGGCGGCTGAAAAGGTCCAGGTCCCTCAACCTTTCCTCATAAGGCCTTCCCTGCAAGCCTCTAACCCTACGATGATACCAAGCTGCAGGGAAATGAGGGCACATCTGAAGATAGGGTAAGGATCCAGGATGACCTCAACAGACTGGACTTATGGGTTGAACATGATCAGATGATGTTTAATAGGAACAAGTGCCAGGTCCTTTATCTGGGTAGGAAGAACCTTCACCACAACTATATGATGGGTGGTGGTCCACTGGCTGGCACTACATCTGAAAGGGACCTGGGGGTGACAATCAAACAGAAGATGAATATGTGCCAACAGTGTGATGAGGTCACCAGCAGGGCAAATATAACTGGTGTGCATCAGCCGGTGTTGCAAACAGATCCAGAGAGGTATCTCTCTATTTGGCATTAGTGAGGCCAAAGCTGGAGTACTTTGTCCAGTTCTGGGCACTGCACTCCAGGAAGGATGTGGGTAAGCTCAAAAGGGTACAGAGAAGGACCACCTGTATGATTAGGGGCCTGGATGATAGGCCTTTTGAGAAGAGACTCCAGGAACTGGGTTTGTTCAGTCTGAGCAAAAGAAGACCTAGAGGTGACTTGATAGCCACCCACAAGTATATCAAGGGTGAACACCAAGATCTAGGGAAGCAACTCTTCAGAAAGGCACCACCAAGGAGGACAAGGACCAAGGGGCACTGTTAGAGCTGAACAGTTAAGAGGTGCCTTGGCACAGCTGCATTCAGGCACATTGCGAGTCCCCGGTGCAGGGATTTCCCCTGAAAGGCGAAAAAAGTCCTTGATGCAGAATCAGAGCCTGCCAAAAGCTTGCAGCTGCACTATAGAGTGCATGCTCACGATTGGCTCAGTGTAAATTATGCACATGTTGCGGTCAGCAATTGGCTCGCTGGCCGTACAAAAGGCTTGGGTGGTACCCGCCCAAATCGGAGGAAAGCTGAGATGTGCATAGGAAGAGATCCCCATGTGTATCACAGAGCCACGGAGGAGCCTGATCAACCACCAATGACTCCCCGTCACGGTCGCCACGACATACCCCATACCCCATGTGAGTGTGAGCATCAGTGTGCCCGTCTACAGTTTTCGTTTGTGTCTGTCTACGGATTGTGCCTACACTGCATACCTTGTGTATACAGCTTGTAAGTAAAGTTTTTTGTTTCGACCACTGCTGCCTCTTGTCCAACTAATTCCACTCTACCAGCGGCCCCATTCCGCCGGCGTTTCTCGGCCCCCACATGGCGTCACAAACAGGATCAGTACGCCGGGAAGATGCAACGGAGTTGGAATTGGTTGCAGGCTGCCCCTGGTGCAGTGGAAAAAACCACGTGCTGGATGCCGTGGAGTTGGGAGAGCATATCGCTTACCATCAGATGGGCGGATCGGGTGGAGGATTTGTGAGTGGTTGCCTTTTGCTTGAGGGAAAAGGGGAACCTGCAAAAGAGTGGGAAGTGTGTCTCCACCTGAGAGCATTTGGATGTGTGATGGGGAGTGAGCAGGTTCAATTTATACCTCGAGACCAAGGGGGCAGCGAGTCCTCAGCTGGACAAAAGCCGAGTGAGGAAGATGTGGCTCTCAGTCGGGAGTTTGTTCGCTGTATGTGCTGTGTTTGGGAGAGTAAGGAGCCAGTGTTGATTAATTTGGACATGTTGTTACTGGAGTTGGGGGAGTTTGAGCTTTCGGAGCTCCGCAGAGAAGTGGAGCCAGAGGGAGACTCTATGGTGGAAGGGACTGGCACGGAGTATGGGAAGGGGAGAATGCTGTGAGTAATGTTCCATACAGTCACGACCCTGATGCGGGAAAGGACTGAGTTGGAAGCCCGATTGCGTGCTGTTCTTGCAGTCAAAAGGGTTGCAGCTATGGAGGAAAGCCAAGGTCCCCCGTCATTGCAAGATGGCGGAGAAACGGAAGGGAGCTGCCACGGAAGGGTCAAGAAGGAGGGTGGAGTTACCCATGGGAAGGCGGAGGAGGAAAGGAGCCGCCATGGAAGGACGGAAGAGGAGAGGAGCCGCCACGGAAAGGTAGAAGAGAAGGCGGCAGAAATAGCGACTCTACCCCCAAAATCCCCACAGGCCTGCCTCTGGGCCACGATCAGGAGGCAGCAGACGGCATGCTGCAACTGAGTTCCCTGTAGGATGCAGCGACGACTCGGATAGCCACACACCCTGTGGCAATGAGAAGTCAAGAGATGAGTGTGGCCTGCACTACTCCCCGCACCTATCACGGCAGAACCTGGACTGAATTACAGGCTTTATGTAAAAAGTCCAAGATAAGGTCAGCAGAAACCCTAGCTATGTGGATGGGATGCCTGGTTGTGGAGTTTGGATCCGACCTGATAGACCAACATGAGGTGAGTTCTCTCACCAGACGAGCCTTGTGGAGTGGAGGGCACGCTGCTGACATCGGAATGGTGACGTACAAGGTTTATTGGCCTATTTTGCTTCCAGCGCTTGTTGCAGGTCAGGCCAGCCAGAGAGTGTATGCATGGCACAAAGGTGGACCATCGAGAGTCAGCGTGGAAGAGATCTTGCAAGCGATCATCGGGATTTCGTATTGCACATGCAATACAACATGCACTGGGACTAGACGACATGCACTGGGACTGTCACCATCCCAGCAGCAGGAGTTGTGGCCTCATCATTATTTGCAAGATCCTGGAGCTGTTCCGATCACGCTGACGAGTATCGATGCTTGTGTTAAGGTGTACGGAGGAAGAACTGCTATTGTTCTCTGAATTTTGCTAAACCCACTAGCTGGACAGCTGGCAAGTGATTTTTTGTGGCAACTTCCGCAACTGCAAGCTCTTGTAAAACCAGGTCAGAGAGAGACCAGTGACCCAGAGCAACACTGAGCATATGAGTCTAGCCTGCGATGATTTCAGCCAACGCAGAGAACACCAGAGGAACGAGAGATGTTCAGATTCCTGATGCGGTACTCTAGACTCATGTAGCACCAGTTGTGAGTTTTGGGCGATGAGGGTCAATGGAACCTAGCATACGAGATGGGGTTCCAATGCCAAGATAAGCCAGATGACAAATCATCTTGTGATAATGATCGAATTTTGTGAGACAAGCTAATTATTTTTTCTGAGGTTTTCTTTCTGTACAAGTCAGCCAGAGTGTGTGCAGACCAGATCAGAGAGAGAGAGAATTTTGAGAGAGCAAAATTCATCGGACCTGCAGAGATAGCGTGTGACCAGACCAGAGAGAATATTTTGAGATAGGGAATACCTTGAGAGACCAGGACGCGATGACACCCACTGAAGTCCTGATAGTTGAACTGTTTATCACCAACTTGTTAATGTGTAGTTGTGTCTTGATGGGTTATTGTTTGATTAGATCCCTGGAAAACAAACTTGCTTTGTTGTCCACTTTTGTTTATACCTATCTGTGGTATGAACCCGACGGGTAATGCGATGATTTAGCCAACTCAAATGTGGCCTGGCTACAACTGTGCCTTTGGCAAGGGGGCGTGTTAGAGCTGAACAGTTAAGAGATGCCTCGGCACAGCTGCGTTCAGGCACATTGCGAGTCCCCGGTGCAGGGATTTTCCCTGGAAGGCAGGAAAAGTCCTTGGTGCAGAATCAGAGCCTGCCAAAAGCTTGCAGCTGCACCATCGAGTGCATGCTCACAATTGGCTCAGTGTAAATTATGCATATGTGGCAGTCAGCATTTGGCTCACTGGCCATACAAAAGGCTTGGGTGGTACCTGCCCAAATCAGAGAAGAGCTCGGATATGCATAGGTTGAGATCCCCATGTGTACCTCAGAGCCACGGAGGAGGCCTGATCAACCACCAATGACTCCCCATCGCGGTCACCATGACGTACCCCATACCCCGCGTGAGTGTGAGCTTCGGTGTGCCTGTCTACAGTTTTCATTTGTGTCTGACTACGGATTGTGCCTACACTGCATACCTCGCGTATACAGCTTGTAAGTAAAGTTTTTTTGTTTCAACCACTGCTGCCTCTCGTCCAAATAATTCCACTCTTTAGCGGCCCCATTCTGCTGGCGTTTCTTGGCCCCCACAGGCACATGCTAATTGAGGAAAAATTTAGGTTTGATATTAGGTAAAACTTATTTTCCGTAAGGATATCTAGAATCTGGAACACATTCCCAGCAGAGGTGGTGCAGTCACCATCCTTGGAAATGTCCAAGAGGAAGCTTGACAAGCACCTTGTTGAGCTCATTTGAGCCCAATAATTTCCTGCCCATGGTAGGGAACTGCACTTATTATCTTACAGGTCCCTTCTGGTCCTTTGATTCTATAATTCACAGTGGTCCAGAAGGTTGCGATGAGTGAGAGAGAGATAGTGAGAGAAAGAGAGAGACAGTAGAGTGTGTGCACCAATTACAATGACCAAGAGGGTTGAGGCGAGTGAGAGAGATGGTGAGAAAGAAACAGAGAGCAGGGTACATGAGCCAATCACAGCTAGCAAGAAAGTTCTAGTGAGCAAGACAGGGAGAGTGAGAGAGAAAGAGAGAGGCATAAAGAGAGAGCATGTGTGCCAATCACAGTGACCTAGACAGTTGCAGTGAGTGAGATTGAGATGGTGAGAGAGATTGAGATGGTAAGATGGAGAGAGAGCAGGGAGAGTGAGCCAATCACAGCTAGCCAGAGGATCAGAGAGTGAGTGCAAGAGAGAAAGGCATAGAGAGAGAGTGTGTAAGCCAATCACAGTGACCCAGAGGGCTGTGGAGAGTGAGAGAGAGATATCTTGACAGACAGAAAGAGATAGAGAGCAGGGCATGTGAGCCAATCACAGTTAGCCAGAGGGTTGGGGTGAGCGAAAGGGAGAGTGTGAGAGAGAAAGGCATGGAGAGCATGTGAGCCAGTTATAGTGACCTAGTAGGTAGCAGAGAGCAAGAGAGAGATGGTGAGAGAGATGGAGAGAAAGAAATAGAAAGTCGGGTGTGTGAACCAATCACAGCTAGCCAGGGAGTTGTGGCAAGTGGGTGAGTAAGAGAGAGAGCAGGGTATATGAGCCAACCACAATGACCCAGAGGGTCAAGGTGGATGGAAGTTCAAGATAGAGAAAGGTGTAGAGAGCATGTGAGCCCATGGGCGACTGGTGCCACCTTGGTGGGGGGGGCACATGCCCCCCAACGACCAGTCAGCGGCTGGGGGAGGTTCCCCCCACAGCCAATCGAGAGTTATGGCAAGCAAGCGAGAGAGAAAAAATGTGTGCGTGTGTGTGTGTGTGCGCGCGTGCGTGTGTGTGTGCATGACAGAGGGAGAGAGAGAGAGAGAGAGATAAAGGGATAGAGCATGTCAGCCAATCACAGCTACCCAGAGAGTCATGGTGAGCGAGAAGGTAAGGAGAGAGAGACAGACAGACAGACAGAGAGAGAGTGTAAGAGAGTCACAGCTAGACTGAAGGTCGCAGTGAGGGTGAGAGAGAGTGAGAGAAAGAAAAGGATAGAGTGCGTGTGAGCCAATCAGAGCTAGCCAGAAGGTCTTAATAAGTAAGAGAGAGTGAGAAGGAAGGCAAAAGGTATAGAGTGTACGCTCACCCATCACAGGGACCGAGTGTCTCAGCAAGTGAAAGAGATAGGGTAAAATATATATAGAAAAGGATATCTAGAGGACAAGTGAGCTAATTACAACTAGCTAGAGGGTTGCTGCAAGAGTGGGTAAAAGAGAGAGAGAAAGGGATAAAGAGAAGGTGTGGGAGCCAATCACAGCTAGCTAGCAGGTTGTGGTGAGCAAGAGAGAGAGAGAAAGGGCCAATGTGGTCCCCATCTTCAAAAAAGGGAGGAAGGAGGACCTAGGAAACTATAGGCCTGTGAGTCTTACTTTGGTCCTGGGGAAGCTTTTCGAAAGAATTATCCTGGCACATGTCCAGGAAGGGCCAGCAGGGAAGGTTATGCTCAGGGGCAACCAGCATGGGTTCATTAGGGGCAGGTCTTGTCAAACCAACCTTCTATGACCAGATTGCCAAGTCCTTGGATGCAGGTGTTGCAGTGGATATAGTCTTCCTGGACTTCAGGAAGGCCTTCAACACAGTCTCTCACCCCATTCTCAGTAAGAAACTAGGAGACAGTGGTGTTGATGCCTACACGGTCAGATGTGTCACTTGTGAGGAAGGAATTGGGGGGGGAATTAACCCCTAAGTCGAACAGGCCAGGGATGAAAAGGTTCAGGAATGTTTCGCCCTATTTCTCTCTTCCCGTCCTGAATAAGAAATCCAAAGCTGATGTAAGAAACAAATGTTTTACTTACAACTTGAACACACCGTAGACACACACTCCGTAAACTCCACCATGAGGCACTCCAACGCCTCATACCACACTCTGTGCCAGCAGTTCCCTTTAAACTCTGTAGTAAATGCCACAATCGAAAAAACCTCAACTGTAGGGAACTCGAGAGCTCTTTATCGCTTATCTGTTGCAGATTATCCAATGGGAGTGTCCGGGGGGGGAAAGGGAGCTGTGGATGCAGGACCTCGGTGAGGGTGATCAGGCCTCCCGATGCTATGTGCTGTCCCGCCTTGCCTTGCCTTGCCCAGGCTTTGCCTTTTATACTGCCCCAACAACCAATTAGCTTGGGTCTTTCATTCGCGCACCTTTCAAGCAGCATGAGCCAGGGATTTTGCTGCATGCATGCTTCGCGTGGCTAATTGGGCTGCACCGGCTGTTTCCCCATGCAGCGAGCACAGTTTGCTGGCATTTGGTCACTTTTTATCACTACTTATTTATCACATGCCCCCTTGACCAAATGCCAAGCTCGGATGTGTTTGAGCTTGAGAATTTCCCTTTTTAAAGTAGGTTCTTTTCTATTCACATAAACTATAAAATACAACAATCTATATATATAATACCAATTACTACGACTAGTACAAAACAGAAACAGAAAAATAGAATTGCAAGCACGTGGCAAGGCTATCTGTTGATGAGCCACCAATTGTGACTCTGGCTCTGAATGATAGAAAGTCTAGGTCTGAGCCAAAGGTTTTGAAGTCAGTTCTGTTCGCCAAAGAATCCGTTGATAACAGACTCAAATACGTTGTGGTCTGGCACGTGGGGTCCTTATGATCAGGCAGACATGGATCGTCACTTCATTACTGTTGAGCCTATAAAAGAAATGAACAAACACACAAACAGGAAAAGTGGCAACAATTGAACTTGTCACAAAAGCTAGAAAAATAACAGGGCTATCCTTCTTCTTCAGTTGTCATACTCAAAGCCCAGTTCATTTATGAGATGTTATTGAGCTTTGTCTCGCAGGAGACTGGAGACTCGTATTATTATGTCACCACGGAGCATCCGTCTTCTCCTGTACTAGACAACTCCAACCAAAATGACCAAGAAGAGAATTCTACTCACTGCACTACCAATGATGTGCAGTCTTCCTGCATTGCTAGCAAGGTTAATGCTGGAGGTTCTGTTGCTAAACCTGTGATGTCATCAGTTGAGGGATTCCATGGAACCATGGGCGGTCGTGTGGTAGTAGTAGGAGAATCTAATATGTGGATAGTCTTTTGATCACTTTTTTTAGGGAATTTGTCACCCTACAGATGTAAGTCCCAGCGTGATTGTAAGTTAGTGGGTGGTTGAAATGCAGAGTATTGTTTATAGATAGTAAGCCTTCAGGCCATTGCCCATCTCACCTGATCCAGGTAAATTCCATAGGTAGTGGATTAGAATGAGCATTGCACTTGAGCTGAACATTCTATCTTCCAATGAACCAATTTCTGTCATAGCCAGTTACTGAAACTTCAGGAGCATATTGGATGTCCAGCACGTAAGAACATCTTATTTCCTTTTCCAAAGCTGGGTGCTTTACAACGTAAGTTATACGTCTTCCTCTTGCAAATCTGGTAGGAATGATTTTATATTGACTTACAATTGCCACTGTTTCATTTGGAAAGGAAGTTGAACTAAATTTTGCTTCACCAAGGGAATGTAACTACTTTGCATACATACTTTCCTGCATCAGAGAAGCTCACTTTTATCATTTAAAGACTCTTCATTTAACGATGCAACAATCAACTTAAACACTCTTCCATGGTATTCTCTTTGAACAGAAAACCCATATTCAGGATGATGTACAACAACAGTTTGTGCACTTTTACCATGCATCTTTTCCCATGAGATTTGTATTATTGCTTCATTCATATCAACTATGCATCTTAACATGACATTCTTCCCCCAGATTGCTGTTGTGTGTGAATCAACAGTCGGTTCAGTTAAGGCACTGCAGAAGAAGCAGAAGAGTAGCAGCAGCAGAACGAGCCTCAGTCCAGTGGGCATCCTCTGCCTCTGTCGCCTCCTCTCTGCGCTGGGTGCATGTGAGGTGGTGGTGCGGGTTGCCCCCTGTGCATCAGTGACCTGCTTGACAGGCACTATCAGGTGGATTGGGGCCAGGAGAGAGTTAACTGTGTCAGGCAGCAATTCCCCTCCCTCAACTGGAAGCACTGGATACAGTTTCTCTCTCTCCCTGTCAGCTAGGAACAGAATACACTCTCTCTCCCTCATGTGGGGGCCGAGAAATGCCGGCGGAATGGGGCCACTGGTAGAGTGGAATTAGTTGGACAAGAGGCAGCAGTGGTTGAAACAAAAAAACTTTACTTACAAGCTGTATACACAAGGTTTGCAGTGTAGACACAATCCGTAGACAGACAAACAAAAACTAGACAGGCACACTGATGCTCACACACTCACATAGGGTATGGGGTATGTCGTGGCAACCGCAACGGGGAGTCATTGGTGGTTGATCAGGCCTCCTCCATGCCTCCGAAGTACACGTGGGGATCTCTCCCTACGCGTGCTCGAGCTCTCCTCCGACTTGGGTGGATACCACCCAAGCCTTTTGTATGGCCAGTGATCCAATTGCTGACCGCCATGTGCATAATTTACACTAAGCCAATCGTGAGCATGCACTCTATGGTGCAGCTGCAAGCTTTTGGCAGGCTCTGATTCTGCACCAAGGACTTTTTCCGCCTTTCAGGGGAAATCCCTGCACCGGGAACTCGCAATGTGCCTGAACGCAGCTGTGCCGAGGCATCTCTTAACTGTTCAGCTCTAACATGTCCCCTTGCCAAAGGCACGGTTGTAGCCGGGCCACATTCGAGCCGGCTAAATCATCGCGTTGCCTGACGGGTTCATACCACAGACAGGTATAAACAAAAGCAGACAACGAAGCAAGTTCGTTCTCAAGGGACCGAATCAAACAATAACTCATCAAGACACAACTACACATTAACAAGTTAGTGATAAACAGTTCAATTATCAGGACTTCAATGGGTATCATCATCACATCCTGGTCCCTCGAGGTACTCCCTCTCAAAATATTCTCTCTGGTCCGGTCACACACGTCTCAGCGGACCTGCAGAGATAGTCTACTCTCTCAAAATATTGTCTCTCTCTCCCCGATCTGGTCTGCACGACGGACCTGTAGAGAAAGAAACTCTCAGAAAAATTAGTTAGCTTATCTCACAAAAATCAATCATTATCACAAGATGATTTGTCATCCTGGCATTGGAATCCCAGCTCATACACTAGGTTCCATTGACCCTCATTGCCCAAAACTTGCAACTGCTGTTTCGTGAGTCTAGAGTACCGCATCAGGAATCTGAACATATCTCGCTCCTCTGTTGTTCTCTGCGCTGGCTGAAATTGTTGCAGGCTAGACTCGTGCATCCGATGTTGCTCTGGGTTGCTGGGCTCTCTCTGAAGCGGTTTTACTAGAGCTTGCAGTCGCAGAAGTTGCCGCAAAAAATCACTTGTCCGGCTACTGGGCTTAGCAAAATTTGGAGAACGATGGCAGCTCTTCCTCCGTACACCTCAACACAAGCATCGATATTCATCAGCGTGATTGGAACAGCTCCAGGATCTTGCAGATAACGATGAGGCCACAACTCCTGCTGCTGGTGACAGTCCCAGTGCATGTCATCTAGGATTCCATGTGCAATACGAAATCCCGATGATCGCTTGCAAGATCTCTTCCACACTGACTCTCAATGGTCCACCTTTGTGCCATGCATACATTCTCTGGCTGGCCTGACCTGCAACAAGTGCTGGTAGCAAAATAGGCCAATAAACATTGTACGTCACCATTCCAATGTCAGCAGTATGTCCTTCACTCCACGAGGCTCGTCTGGTGAGAGAACTTGCCTCATGTTGGTCCACCAGGTCGGATCCAAACTCCACGACTAGGTGTCCCATCCACATAGCTAGGGTCTCTGCTGATCTTATCTTGGACCTTTTACATAAAGCCTGTAATTCAGTCTAGGTTCTGTCGTGATAGGTGCTGGCAGTAACACAGGCTGCACTCATCACTTGACTCCTCATTGCCACAGGGTGCGTGGCTATTCAAGTTGTTGCTGCATCTGATGGGGAACTCAATTGCAGTATGCCTCCTGTTGCCTTCTCATCATGGCCCAGAGGCAGGCCCGTGGGAGTTTCTGGGGGTGGAGTCGCTACTTCCACCCACCCGCTGATAGCCCTGCCCTCCTTTTCTACCCTTCCATGGTGGCTCCTCTCCTCTTCTGTCCTTCTGCGAATAACTCCGCCCTCCTTCTCAACCCTTCCATGGCAGCTCCCTTCTGTTTCACCGCCATCTTGTGATGACTGGGGACCTTGGCTTTCCTCCGTAGCTGCAACCCTTTTGACCGTGTGAATGGCACGCAATCAGGCTTCTAACTCAATCCTTTCCTGCATCAGGGTCGTGACTGTATGGAACATTACTCGCAGCATTCTCCCCTTCCTTGGTACCACCCAAGCCTTTTGTACAGCCAGCGAGTCAATTGCTGACCACCAAGTGTACATAATTTACACTGAGCCAATCGTGAGCATGCACTCTATGGTGCAGCTGCAAGCTTTTGGCAGGCTCTGATTCTGCACCAAGGACTTTTCCCATCTTACAGGGGAAATCCCTGCACTGGGGACTCGCAATGTGCCCGAACGCAGCTGTGCCGAGGCATCTCTTAACCGTTCCGCTCTGACACCTCACAGGGAAGCAGGCTCTTCCCCAGCGTCACTCTGGGGGGCAGAGCCAAGGGCGATGACGCGACTGGCCCGTCTCCTAGCAATATCCCTGGGCCCTCCCTGTGTTCCCCAGCGTTATTCTCCAGCAGCGGCTCCATGTGGCCGGCGCCATTTTCTAGAAGCAGCTTGGAGCCTTCTGCCGTTTGCTTCACGCACACCGCCCGTAATTGCATTGCTCTAACCTCTCGCTGGTCGGTCTCAAGGCTCTCACAGATCTCCACAGCCATATCGAATCATTGGTATAGCACTGCGGGGCCAGCGTGGAGACATCTTATGGCTGCAGGGGTGAGCCCAACTACAATCCATTCTTTAACCGGCTCCTCACTGTTCTCAGTTGGGCAAATGGAGACATAGCATCCCATCTTCCCACCTTGCCCCTCTTGATGAGGGCCCGCAGAGTAGTGGCATCCACGGTTGGGGCCTAATGATGGTTTCCCCATGGGCAGTGCTTAACTAATTCGTCAGGGTCTCCTTCATTCCCCCTTTGCCCCAAGGATCCTGTTCATGACGCCACGTGAGAAAGGAATTGGGGGTGGGGGGAATCAACCCCTAAGTTGAACACGCCGGGGACGAAAGGGTTCAGGAACGTTTCACCCTGTTTCTCTCTTCCTGTCCTGAATAAGAAATCCAAAGCCGATGTAAGAAACCAATGTTTTACTTACAACTTGAACACACTGTAGACACACACTCAGCAAACTCCACCGCGAGGCACTCCAACGCCTCGTACCACACTCCGTGCCGGCAATTCCCTTTAAACTCTGTAGTAAATGCCACAACCAAAAAAACCTCAGCCATAGGGAACTCGAAAGCTCTTTATTGCTTACCTGTTGCAGACTATCCGATGGGAGCATCCGGGGGGGGAAGGGAGCCGTGGATGCAGGACCTTGGTGAGGGTGATCAGGCCTCCCGATGCGATGTTCGGTCCTGCCTTGCCTTGCCTTGCCTTGCCTTTCCCGGGCTTTGCCTTTTATACTGCCCCAACAACCAATTAGCTCGGGTCTTTCATTCGCGCGCTTTTCAAGCAGCATGAGCCGGGGATTTTGCTGCATACATGCTTTGCGCGGCTAATTGGGCTGCACCTGCTGTTTCCCCACGCAGCGAGCATAGTTTGCTAACGTTTGGTCACTTTTTATCACTACTTATTTATCACATCACCAACTGGAAGGAGGGCCGCACCCAGAGGGTGGTGGTGGACGGGTCTTATTCGACCTGGAGGGATGCGGGCAGTGGGGTTCTACAGGGCCCCATCCTCAGGCCTGCACTATTCAACTTCTTTATCAGTGACTTGGGCAATGGGGTAGAAAGCACCCTGTTCAAGTTCACAGATGTGGGGTGAAGTGGGCATGCTAGTAGGAAGGAACAGGCTGCAAGCAGATCTAGACAGATTATAGGGGTGGGCTGATGAGAACAGGATGGGTTTCAACACTGACAAGTGCAGGGTAATGCACTTGGGGAGGAAGAACCAGCGGCACACCTATAGGCTGGGGAACTCCCTTCTCGTCAGTGTCAAGACAGAAAACCAGCTTGGAGTCATCAGTGATGCCACAATGAACATGGGCCAACAAAGTGGGGATACGGTCAGAAAGGCCAACCATACCTTGTCATGCATCCACAGATGCATCTCAAGCAGGTCCAAGGAGGTGATCCTCCCCTTCTATGCGACATTGTTCAGGCCGCAGCTGGAGTACTGTGTCCAGTTCTGGGTGCCGCAATTCAGGAGGGATGTGGCCAATATGGAAAGGGTCCAAAGGACAGACACCTGCATGATCAGGGGTCAGCAGGGCAGGCCCTACGAGGAGAGGCTGAGGGACCTGAACCTGTTCAGCCTCCAAAAGAGCAGGCTGAGTGGGGATCTACTGGCATTCTACAAACTAGTCAAGGGGGACAAGCAGGCTTTGGGAGAGTCCCTATTCCCCTGAGCACTCCCGGGAGTTACAAGAAACAATGGACACAAGCTAGCAGAGGGTAGTTTTAGGCTAGACATTAGGAAGCGTTATTTCACTGTCAGGGCGGCTAGGACTTGGAACCAACTTCCAAAAGAACTGGTTCTGGCTCCTACCCTGGGGGTCTTTAAAAAAAGGCTGGATGAACATCTGGCTGGGGTCATTTGACCCCAGTACTCTTTCCTGCAATGGCAGGGGGTTGGACTAAATGATCTCCTCAGGTCCATTCGTACCCTACCAACTATGAAACTGTGAAAGGGAGTGAAAAAGAGAAAGAAAGGGAAAGAGAAAGCGGGTATGAGACAATCACAGCTAGCCAGAGGGTTGTGGCAAGCAAGAGAGAGGGTGAGCTGAATCAACTGTGTACCTAATGTAATTTTAACTAACTGGCATGGTTTGCAGAAACTTCATGAGTTCTTCTCTTAATCAAAATCATTTTGCCAAGACCATTATGGGAATGGCTGAACACCTTGGGCTTTTCCAGACGAGCACACATATCTCTCTTGCCTCATCTCAACCTCCTTTGAGGTGGGGCAAGAGGCACGTACGGGAATGAAAAACTGTTCTCTGTGCTGCAAGTATGCAGCACAGGGAGAAAATTAGACCCCTGAATATCCAGGAGTCTAAAAAACTGAAATTTAAAAAAGCGGTCCTGGACTGTGCCCTGAGGCAACCGGAGGCTGGGTTGGCCATGGAGAGATGCTCTGGCTGCCAGAGCATCTCTGTGATTGGCCTCTCACCCTAGTGCTGAAATGTGCAGCTGGCCAGGCTGCACGTTCAGCACCAGGGCTCCAGTGCCAGTGAGTAACGGGTTGCGAGGAGGGCTGGAGGAGGAGAAGGAGTCATGGGGGGGACCCCCACTGCTCCACCCACTCCCCTGCTCCCCAATTCCTGACCTGCCTGTTCCCCCCCAGCTCCCTCAACCCTGCCCTGCCTGACTCCACCCCCTGCCAGCCCCTCCTGACCCACCAATCACTTCCCTGCATGACCCCACCCCCACCAGCCCCTCAACCCCCAATCACTTCCCTGCCTGGCCCCTCCCCCTGCCAGGCCTCCAAGCCCCCCTGATCACTTTTCTGCCTGGTCCCACACCCTGCCAGCCCCCTGAAGGCCCCCAATCACTTCCCCGCCTGGCCCCATCCCCCCACCAGTGCTCCCGACCCCCCCCAAACCCTGTCCTGCCCTGCCCCCCCATAGTTTAAAAAAAACCTCCCCCTGGCACTTATTGGCAGTTCAGCTGCCCTCTGGCTGACTGAGGCCTTGCCCGCACACTGCAGGGCACAGGGACAGACCCAGTGGCCCCAGCCTGGGCTCTGCCAGGAAGACTTGGAGCCCCCCCCACCTCTGCTACTAGGGTAAGTAGAAGCTATTTCCCCCCTGTCCTTCTTCTTTAAAGTGAAGGTGCCTGAGGTTGTGGGGGCAGCCACAGGGGCCTGGGGGTGCAAGCAGGGGGTGGGGGAGCAATTGGGGGGGCTGCAGCAGCTGGTGGGGGATGGGGTCAGATGGGGCAGCAATCAGGGGGCTGGGGTGGGGCATGTGGGCCTTGCAGGAGAGGTGGTAGCCCCTGAGGAGCATTTGGCCCCTGCTGGAGAGCTGAACCCCCTGTTGAGGGGCTGTAACACCAGTGTGGGGGCCAAACCCCCTGTGGGAAGGCAGCAAAATATATAATATATATATAAAATATATAATCATGTATTCATGAATTCAGGAGACTTATTTTGAGTTCACTTTATTATTCTGATAAGGCATGCTTTAACACTGTAGATATATCAATAAGACATTGTCCAACTGATCGCTGTCTCTGCCTCACTCTCTCTTTGTAGTGGTCTTTTGTTTTATTTGTGGAGGAACATGGATTTGGGGGTATTTTACAGAGTGACTTTGGGATTTTTTTTTAATTAGGCATTTTTCAGTTTTCCAATAGGGAACACTAGAATTCCTACTATGGAGGCAAGTGGCAGGACCCTGCCTGATCAGAGCTGGCACCTTGGACCCAGCTGGCTGTGGCTCAGCTCCTGGCTAAATGGGGCCAGGATGACATGCTTTGACAGTTCAGAGCAGGCCACCACACTAAGAACATCTTCTGAGCAGTAGCTGCCCAGATGGCTAGGCAGGCTACTTTGCCAGAGTGGCTTTTTATACTGCTGGGGCCAAAACAGGGCAGCTTTTTATACTGCTGGGGACAGCACAGGTGCTGGCCCTGGGCTCTAGCTCCCCCTGGCTACAGATTTGGTAGGCGCCAGGCAGGGTTATTTTGCCCTAAGTGGCACAATTTGCTCCACACCAAAGTGCATGTCCGAGCATGTGCGCTGAGGCAAAAAGCCCCAGCTGAAATTTGCACTGCTTCTATTTGAGCTGCTGCAAGTGCATGTGCCTGCAAGTGTGGATGCACCCCCATTTACACATGCAATAGGAATGCCACAATTGAAAGGAAATAGCAAATTTCTATGAACCCTTACTAGCCTCTTTGCCTGAATCACATCTTACTCTTTTTCAGTTTGTCTTTCTCCAGTTTTATATAGTCCTTGGGTTTGTTAGTACAATCATTCTGCATCACCTGTTTTTCATATGTTGTTAATTCTCTGCAGTCTTGTTCCAAGAGTTTTACAGAGTTCTACCAGAGTGTTAAATATTATTGAAAGAGTGGTAGTGAGTGACCTGACTTGCATGGATTAATATGCGGTAGCCTCACCCTTGTGATTTTCAGTTCAAAGTAATCTGTGATATGAATTATGTGGTTTTGCTGAAGGCAAGGGCGCATATAAAATTATAATGAATTATTGTATTGTACAGTTTGCAGGATGGGGATTATTGCTGGTACAACACTGTCTGATCCTGCACTGAATACACAGACCAAACTTCTGTTGACAGTTCTGTGTCACTATTGACAAGCTGCAATGTATAAATGCTCTCTCTGGTGCCTTAAACTCAAAACGATGAACACAATAAATTTCATTGGGGGATTTTGCCTCAGGAGGACTGGACTCATTAAAATAATGAAAATTGCTGAATTATTTTAAACAAATGAAAGAAATCTAGCAACCACAGTTAAAAGGAATCTGACTACATAGCACATATCTTGATATAGCTGACAAGAGATAAATATTGGCCATTCAAATATGAAGCTTTACACATACACACACACACGCCGCACGCAATGATGAAGTAAGGACAAAAGCTGAATTTTTGCCTGACAGTAAAGCTCCAAGTTCCCTTCATAGCTAATGGTTTATAGGCAGCCTAGAAAGGATCTCAAGTATTTGCTATAAAAAGTTTAAAATGTTAATATGTACATGATCCATTACAGGAGACCTTTACCTAATGCTGTAAGTGAAATGAAGAAAGGTTAGTTTATAGTACAGGGTTTTTCAAGTTGTCTCATTCTATCTGACCATGCTCAGTTTGAATCTGGAAAATGCTTGTTTTAAAAATAGGACATTCCCTACCAATAGTAATTTCTTATCCAGACAGAATCACTAATGTTAACACTTTGGAAACCTGCTTGAACACTTTGATAAGCAACAGTCTGGTTTTTTTCTTCCATTTTTATACCATCTTTGTTTGTAAGGATCAGTCCATGCTTAACTCTACCCTGCACACATTAGGTTTAGATGACTTTCTTTTCTAACCCATTAGGATATATTTAACATGGCTCCATCTCACCTTTATGAACATGGAGCCTAACAAAGTCCAGTAAAATCATGGGATTCTAACTTAATTAATATAGATTGGTGAGTAGTCTCAGGATACAGAGGAAATGAAGATGAGTTGTAGTTATTGCACAGTAGACATATTTATCCGACACCTTTGCACTGTACCTTGTGCACCCCCTATGCATTGCCAATGCCTTGCTTACAAAATGCCTTCTTCTGCTCAAGTCAATGTGAGTTTTGCCACTGAGTTCAAGAAGACAACCCCAGCCTCAAAGCCCACTCTTATACTTATGAAGGGAGAGCCTACAAAATGGGTTGATTTATGAACCACACTCAATCTGTAATCAAAATTAGTTCTACAATACCAGGAGGCAACTCCTACCTGATAAACATCCTGGCTGTGACTTCCTATTAAACTGGAGTCTAAATGACTAGTAAGTTAAGCATACACACATAAAGGAATATACTCTAGTGGTTTGTTAATACATTGCTGTTTTTAACATAAACAAATGAGTAGCATTCTCTCTGTTGCTACATTATTCTTCTTTTACTGAATATATTACCTGAATTCTAATTGTAAATTCATGGGAAGAAAGTCTTGCTTCTTAAAATAAACCAAATCATTGAATTATGTAGCATTCTCATAAATTAGCCCTTTAGAAGAGAAAAATACATTGAGTACTGAAAGTGATTATTTTCAATATCCTTGGCATTGGCAAATAGCTTAAAAAAACATAAACAAGGCATTTTTCACACATCATCTTGCAAGTTCTTTAAAACTGTAACTTCCTAGGTTTATCAGTTTAGCAGCTCAGATACAAAAAAAGAAACTGTTGCTGCATATTCCTTAACTTATAATTGAAGTTTCTGCTTGGCTGTTGAAGACCAATGCCAGGGGAAGCTAATAAAGCATGCAGTTTATTTAGCAAGCCTATTGTATACCTCAAAAAAATCAACAAAAAAACCCCTCCCAAAGCCTATCTGTTTTACTCTCCTCCCATTTTTGGTCACATCTAATTCATTTTATATCCCAGGACTATTGGCCTGGTGATTAAAATATTAGAAGCTGCATGAAAAAGCACCACAAAAACTTTGTTATATACTTGTGACAAACATCCAGTTCCCTCCCTGCGTCATATGTACAAATGCTATAGGCTCTTCTTGCAACGTTTTAAACCTATGTTTTCTTATACCATATAATCATGGATTTGGTACACAATTTTGTTAAATATATTTCATTATTATTGTTAAAAAAAAGACCAAAACCTAGGTGCTTTACACAGGCTTTAAAGCAGTTTCAAAGAATTAGAAGGCATTTTATAGCTAAACAATTTTATTGACCTTTTTGCAAAATAAAAAAACAAAAAATAACCACCAAGAGTAAAGGCCATAGACAGCATTAACCAAATGAGCCAGCCACTTGGTTATAGTAGCTGATAACTAGTACAAGTGGATATTATTGCATATACCCCAGGTTCATTTATATATCCATTATAGTTTGGCAAGACTACAATCATAAAGTAGCTCTGGTTGTGTAAAACCTAGTAGCAGTATTTATTTAAACGATGATGTTAACATTTTATGTCTGAACAGATATTAATTCCATCATTGTTTTGATATTTATTCTCTCATTCATTCTTTCCCTAACAATTTACAAAACCACTGCACAAGAATTGATGTGGGTGGACTTCCAACTTTCCTTCGTAGCCCTTCTTTATCACTGTACAGTGATAAATCTTATAGGTGATGGAGTCTATCATTTGTTTTCTTTACAATAGTTTCTGCAGCAGCATATCTCTCTACCAATGCTAAGCAACTTCTAGCACTCTAGGATAGCATCTGTCAGGAATGAGCTCTGTCTAGAACCTGAATATTTAAAGGCATGTATGGCTTTCAGTCTGAAGCCTTTCCTAACCCATGGTACTGGGGTTTGAACTTACTGCTTTGCCTTTGTATACAATGAAAAAACCCAGCTTTTCACATGAGTATGTTGAGTTGCCTGCTGGAAACATCAGTAACAAATCCAATACACAATACTACCACGGTTACAGAACTATGCCTGAGACACTATGTAGGACTGGGAATGTATGTTCTATAATTTAATTTATAAGAATTTCAGTTTGGCCATTTCAAAAGCTCTCGCATCCTTGTATTTTCTAGTGTAATACTACAAGTACAAAGCAACAGTTGGTCTTTAGACGATCATAAACAAAAAGGATATTTGAACATGCTGAAGGCTTTTTTTCACCAATAAAACAAAAATGCAGGGTTTTTTTTTATTCACTGTACCTTCAACTTTGTGTTTTCCTGGAATAACTACTGCAACAGGAATGCACAATCTACTTTAAAATACAGAATCTAATTTTGAGTTCCACTTGGAAAGAGCTGCAAAATAATTTTAACCAAATCTAACTTGTATGGGAAAGATCATTCTTAGTTTACAAAATACTGATACTACAACAGAAGAAAGTACTTCCCTGGTTTTGCTGCTTTTTCATTAATATAACTCTCCATGAAGCCAAAAGGAATTCTGCTTGAGGAATGACTGCAGACCCAGACTCTCAAATGAAAAAGAAAAAAATCCAAAAAGTCAACTGTACTGCAGTAATGCAAATACTATATAGAACTTCTCCTTGTATTCATGTCCATACTGCATTTACCCTCAATACAGATATAAAATAATAAGCCCTTCTAATGATTTTAAAATTATCCTCTTGAATCTAGACATTTTAAACATCTGAATACTTAGAATCACTAGATTGCACATGCTCCATACAACCATAATTATTTGCATTTACATGGCAAATATTAGAAATACATGTTCCTGCAGCTGAACAGGTAATTATACTGCTTATTATTCAACTGAACAAACATTAAACACTCCTTTACTTTAGAAAGAAGAAATAACTATCTAATTGTATTGAGTGTATGGTACTTAAGGAACAAAAACTGGTTTTCAAACAAAGGTGAACATTTTTACTGGATACTTTAAAAACCGTCAGTAAAGACTGAGGATTGTCTATTGGGATTCAATCAAATCAAAAAGGAAAAACAGTTAAAATCTAAGTATAAAGCATTATATGGTTATTTTGTGGTCGGTAAAATAAAGTAATATCCAGAATTTTTATTTAAACAAAATACACAAGACAGTATAAAAATACTTCCCAATTTGGAGTTTGAAACATGAATGCTGGATTTGCTTTTGTATAAAAAGAAATGTAATAATGGTAGAGGCTTATTTTGCTTATTAACCAAAAAGATATATATGACTTTAAGGACCTGCTCCAGGCTCACTTTAGGTAAGCTTATGCTTTTGATCCTAACAATAATAAATGTACACACGTGGAATGAAGTCAGTGCCTGAAACCTGAGCTACATCTTATTTCTAACAATAAGACTAATATTAGAGCAGTGTTATAATTATATAATTACACTTCAAGTGTTTCTATGTATTTTCTTTGTTCAGGCAACTACAGCAGAGGAATTCCAGAAGCACCACTTCCGTTTTGAATGATGTTTATTCTGTGCAGTATCTTCCTGTTCTCTTTCCTTTTTAACTCGCTGGTAGTGATCCTCTTCTTTTAGGTACCACACAGGTGGCCAGCGGTGTCTCTCAAAATATTCCTGATTATCTGATTTTTAAAAAAGTAATAAGATAACTTAGGTTTCTAAAATGAGGACATAGCTGTAGACAGAGTCAAGATTTGAGTATGTAAGGCTTTTATCTACCTTGAACTACTTTTTCCATTCCATGCCTCAGCTTAACCAGTGTTTAAAATAGCTTACTGACACTTATCTGCAGTGCTGCTATGGTTTAATTAAATGCCTATAAAGTGAAGGGAGATCATCAGCTGGAAGAGACTTACTTAGAAAACTACACTGTTTTATGATGTGAAATAAAACTAAACATGGGCAGCATTTTCAGTGCGAGTTCTGGAGAGACAATCACATCATTTTTAACTACAGATGACGGGAATTCTAAGCATAACTCTTAGCCCATAAGGTGAACTCAAACTCTGGTCACCTGTTCAAGAGAGTGTATTAACTCTGCTAGGATGGGAGAGAACACTGGCTCAGCTTCATAGCCAGATGAGCTAGTTCATCTTTTTATTTTTGAAGGATAGAAAGAAAAAGATGGGTCTCAAAAATATGGGGGGAAGTTATGGATGATCTTACCTGCGGATTTAGTTTTTATTTCTTTACGGAATTTGGAGCAAACACTGTTGTAATTGGTGCAGATGTAGTATAAGCACCACGCAGCCAGCTGTTTAGCATTGTGGAACTGCAAGGAAAGATAGTCAATTTGAATTACATGATCATCTCCAAACTAAAACCAGAAGTTTAGGAGAGAGTGATCCTTCATTGTTTCTTTCTGGTAGGGCTTCTGAATCGTATAGAGAGAGATTTAGGTAATGTTGGGCATCACGGTGTGACTCCTGACACTCAGCAGCTGCTCAGAGGGAATTCACTGAGCTGTGCCTCACTGAGTCAGGGGTACTATTTGTTTCTTTGATGCAAAAACCCACTTCATCACATAGTGGTCAACATGGAAGTTATTGGGAGCAGCTGGGGGACAGTAAGAAGTGGGATAATCATGTGTCTCTTCCTGTATCATTCTGAGCACCTCCACAGAGGTATGTACATGCTCAATCCTGCTGCACTTCCATAGAAGTTTAGGACAGTCACCATTGGTCAAGACAGTGCTTCATAGGACTGGACTCTTATTATGATTCTATGCACTTAAATTTTGACTTGCAGCAATCAGATTTTCCTAATGGTTACTACACATTCCACCTTGCAGAACTCTCCAGAGTATATTTAATGCCAAAACTTAAGCATTACTGAAAGCACAGTACAGTATCTGACAAATAATTCTTTTAATCAAAAGAAAATACAGCTATAATGCAAGTCACATTTGTAGAGTATGTCCATCTATCTGACAGTTTGGTAGCCTACTGTGATCTTCTAGGATTATAAACATATCACACTGATCTACAGTACAAAGCACAGAGAAGAAACTGTAACTGGATTTTGTATGTATCTCTATATCCAGCTTTTACACACACACACACACACACACACACACACACACACACACACACACACACACTCTCTCTCTTCACAAACTCAGAAGGGGATCAGAATTTTTTTAACAGTTTTATAGGTAAAGGTATGAAGCTTATACAGCAATCAGGCTGTAATATACTCTTGTTTTTGTGATCAGTGTAATAGCACAAGCTGGAGTCCACACGCATATTTAAAGTGATTTGAAAACACATTGTTCTATTATTTCTTCCCACTACATTGCTTCCTTGGGTATTGCAACATTCATTTATAAAAAAAAGGCACATATTTTAAAGAGAAGTAGTCATCTTTGAACACTCTCTTGTTTTAGAGCTCAGGCAATCACAGAAGCAACACACCTGAACAAAATAGTGTCATAGGCATTCACTGAGAGCCACAAAGGAAGACATCTACTTTGAAGATGACTAACAACTCTGTCCTCCTACCATAAGCACTACAATCATAGTACTCTAACAGGAAGAGATTTAAGGAGCATGGATATTAGGGCTGTACAAAACAGCATTGTTTAATTTTGAGTTCCGATTCGCCATTTTGAAGGGATAGTTTCATTGTTTTGTTTCGAAGCACCGTTCCATTTTGTTTGGTTAAAACTGCTGCACCATTTTGCACATATGCTATAATGGGGAATCATGAAAATGCCTAAAAATGTTGTCATTTCTTGCCTGATTCAGATAAAAACTGCAGGGACGGTAGCCCCTTCTGAGGGCATGAAGCCTGCTAAGTTTCAAGGAGATAGGTGCAGAGGTTTCTGGAAAACTGTACCTCAAACAATTGAAAGGAAAACTCATATCACTTGCTGGCAGTGGCAGACTCCTGTAATCCTGTGTGCAGATCTGGGAGTCCGTACCCCCAGGAGGGCTGTGGGTCTGTGCTGAACTCCTATGGTGGGTGGGGGCCCCCAGATCTGTGCATGGGATGACAGGAGGCTCCCATTGCTGCCTAGGACTGGTGCTGGGTGCAACCCGTGCCCAGTGCCGGGAAGACTGCTGCTGCCATCCCGTGTACAGATCCAGGGGCCTGCGCCCACCAGGAGAGCTGTGGGGCTGTGCCAGACTCCTCCTGAGGGGCACAGGCCCCCAGACCTGTGCATGGGATGAGAGCAGACTGCTGCTACCAGCTGGGACCACCACTGAAGCCGAGCAAGCCCAGCTTCGAAACTGAAAACATTTCAAAACTTTTGAAATGTTTTGAGTGCCTTCGTTTCATTTTGAAGCTGTCAAAGCCTTCAGTTTTGTTTCGATGTTGCTGTTTCAAGCTCAAAACAGCTTTGAAACAAAACACCCAGCGAAATTTAGCCCAAATGGCTATCACATGGGAACATACCTAGAATGTTTGTAAGCAGGCTAAGGGACTTTAACGTACTAGACGGTATTAAGTAGTGAATGCTCCACTACCTGGGTGACTTCACTACAATATAGAAAAACTAAAAGGACAGACACACAGATAAGTCTCTATAGAGAGAGACTGATTTCTTAACAAATTGAGAAAATAAATCTCCTTTATGAAGGAGGTTAAAATGCTAAGATGCAGTTTTATAATCCATCATTAGGTTTCAAAAATGAAGATGCAGAAGTCAGAGTAAGATATGACTGGGAGGGCTCAGTTCTTTTCCCTCCTTTGGGAAACCTTTATTTTATGTAGGGACAATTCTCAACCCCACTAGGTTTTTGGCATAGTACTACAGTTGGGAAGAATAACTTTTAAAAGGTTGTAATACAGTCCTTACTAACCTGTGCAAATTCCAAATAGGAGAGTACATCGCCATCTATTGCGATTCCATTTATTGATGCTTTTGTCAGCTCCTGCACAGCATGCTGTTCTGTTAAAGAAGAAAACCAATAATTGACACAATAAAAATATGCATTTTAGCATAAAATAATTTATAAATATTTATCAGAGAGCAAAAAATACGACAGTGTGTTTTGAGAACAAAAATCTTCTCCATTCTATTCTAGGTTTCCATAAGTAATAATTGAGAGGAAGGAATTTCCAAAATATACAGCCACAAATCATTACCTGGTCAAATGACTGCCATTCTTAATACAGACAACAAAACAGAGTACCAAAAGTCTTAGTATGGTTGGTACTTAACCCACAGATCAACCTGAAACCTACAAAATGATACACAGATTTCCTTTGGTTCATAAATCAGTAAGAAAGAAATGGCCTTGTAGGGTATACTTATATTTCTGCAGTAGTCGCTTCCGATTCCTTCTAACAGAACCTTTGAGCCTTTGCATTACCTATAATATTATCTCTAAACAGATGTATTCGCACCCTCTTCTAAACCTTCTTATAAACCAAAATCAATCTACTACAGAGAACCAAAACCTCCTGCCCTCTCCCTATTCATTATGGGTTAGTTTTTATTAATGAAAACATTTCCAATAATATAGCAAAGTTCATTGCCATCTTTCTCATGACTGGATACTCCAATAGTTCTTAAGTTAGGGTCTTCAGCCCCTAGAATAGGCCCCTCTTGCTAATGGACAATTGCTCACCTTTCTTGTATCCAAGTGACACAACAAACCACCTGACTCAGCAGACTCACCTAGCCCATATCCTGCTAACAGGATGGGTACCTGAACCAAACATTGCCAGACTGAAGTGTATGGTCCTTGTCAATAGCACTAGGGGTCCACAATAAATATTGCTCAAAGAAAAGTAAAAGATATTTTTAATATTTAAGGATATGTCTGTGCCATGAGCACTCAGAAAAATTATGAGGGCCCAATACATACACTTGTGCAGGATCAGGGACTAACATGGACTAAAACTACCAAACCAGTGTGGAACCGACTCCTCTACTGTGTCTTGCTGCACAGTAGAAAGATATTCAGGAGATGAGGTACTCAACATTAAGGAAATGACAGCTTGTCAACAGGTACAACTAACTCCTCCTGTCTCTCATAGTTTTTGGCTCATTTTCATCTTAGCTGTTCCCATACTCCTCAAGGAAACAGAGAAAAATATCCATAAGTTTAGTATTAAAATCATTACATTATTTCATACAGACATTTTTGTCTAAAATGAAGGTGAAAAAGTAGATTTTCTTAAAATTATACATGTTGAATCCCCACATCTGCAGCTGACTGAGTCTAATCTCTCCTGTAAAAACAGTTCTGATGCACTGAATTGGATCAATTCTAAATTGGCTCAGTTATAAGACTCTCTCAGTATGTATTTATAAAGGAGTGCCTTGTTCACTGTAATGGTAAACTTAGCACTCGTACTGTTTCGCTGTGATTTAAGAATAAAAGAATAGGCATTATGCATAGTAAGACATTGTTATTAATAAAGAAGGAAAATATCTTTTTCTACAATATTGAACACTATAATGGCCTGAGTTATTTAGCACAAGTCATGTAGACAAGAGAGAAAAACATGGTTTTTCTTAGTGCAAATGTCAACTTGCATCACAACCAGCCTTTATACGAAGGAACAGCATTTCTTTCCCTCTACATTTTCAATGAAAGCAGTGTGGGTGTTCAAAGACTCCTAAGCACCATTTTAGGAGTTCATAGAGACATTGCATTTGTCAACATGCAGACTCCTTACCTGCAAGTGCAACCAAGTGAGGAAGGCAAAATCTGTTTGCCAATGCAATTAATTCAAGTGTGTCCAACTCCTGACTTAATGATAACTGCTTGGTATACAGATAATCCAGGACAGCCTGCATAGAAGTCTTGTTTATGGTAAGAAGAAGAACCTGCAAAAGGTATTTAAAAAGTTATCTTATGAAAGATAAGCCCTTAACATATACAGGCCATATCCCACCTCTCATTATGCTTACTTTCTGCCAGGAAGTAACATTTTAAATTAAGAAAAATACTCAGTCAAATTCACATTAAAATTTAAAAAGTCACCAAGAGAGTCAGCCAGAATCTAGTTGTACACCTATGCTTCTATACAAAGCCAGCATCTTGGTGGCAGTAAATGGAAGCATCTGGAACTGTGCCCATTTACAGCAGAGAATCTGTCCCATGCTTTTGTAAAATGGTATTATTTCATGTCAGTTCAAGTCAAAGGCAGGGCTGGCATGCCAGTTTTTCAGGACCCTAATAAATAAACCATTTTTTCGTTGTTTTTTTTTCTGGTTCTTGGAATAGAACCAACTCTGTTATACTTTCTATTGATGGTTGATTCTAAATCCTCTAAAAATCCAGGTGCCTAGGTGTACCTCCTGATTAGGATATGGTTAGTTTAGTTCCCAAACTCTCCCAACTCCACCTTCAGGTAAAGAGGTTTCCAAAACCCAGCTCCTGAAAGAATTAACTTTCCTTGACGTTGACAGATGCTACACATTTTTCTGTGCAAATCTGGAATTCAGACTGACCCTGACTGTGTCCCAGTGAAAGGTGCACCAACTGGTGGATAAACACCCATTACCATTCAGAAGAAGCAAAACTCAAAGTATACTCAAAGGAGTGGCACTGTCTAGATAGCCATGTGCCTTATGCTCATGAAACAAACGAGTTACAGTGTGCATACATGAACTAAGTAGCTAGAAGGCTTTCTGGGCTACCAGCTTTCATGTGAGCTCAGAAGCTCAAGGGAATATTCAGTAACCAGTGAGAGTGACCTACTCCCCATGGCAGTTCAAATCTAACCCTTGACAAAAGATTTGAAACAAAAAGGAAGGCATGTTGAGCACAGGCTTGCTGCTCTACTTGGGGGTCTACCTGTCTCACACAGATCCCTCCCTGCTGGAGAACTGGCACCAGCTGGAAATAAGGGTGGTAGAGCAGCTCTGGGCATGGGCTGGGCTCCTGAGGTGTCTCTCCCTGCGTGGGAGAGTGCTGGTGCTGAACCAGTTGATCCTGTCCATGCTCTGGCATCGCTTATAGACCCTGCCTATGCCCCCTGAAGTCCTGGCAGGGCTCTAGAGATGGGCACTGGGTTGCTGTGGAGGTCCTGAGCCTCTCATTGTGGGAGAGTGCCCAGGACCTGGTTTGCCTGTGCATCCAGGTCCTAATATACTGCCTTCAGGCCCTGCAGTGACTGCTATACAGTGTCGGTAGCCATGTGACATGAGGCTGGTGTGCCTTCCTCTGCCACTTTTGGGGGCTCCGATACGACTGGCAGCTCCTCTGCCTTTGAGGCTTCTCCCTACAGGACCTTTGAGGGCTGCCAGAGTTCTACTAGGACCTTCTTCCATCCTGAAGACTGGTCTCCACCTCCAGGTCCCCTGAGGCAGTTGCCCAGGGTGCCAACCAGCTTGTTGAGATCCTTCTCTGGAACCCCCAGCTGAAGCCAGCATGGCTTTGTCACGAGCAGGTCATGTTGGACCAACCTCATTTCTTTCTATGATCAAATGACTCATCACCTGGATGAGAGAAAAGCAGTTGACATCATATACCTCAACTTCCAGAAAGCCTTTGACCTGGTATCCCATTAGGTACTGATCAGAAAACTGGAAGATATCGGGCTCAAATGCGGGATTGTCAAGTGGGTATGAAACTGGTTGCAGGGTAGGACACAGAGTCCAAATGAATGGATCAGTGTAGTTCTGGTGAGATGTGGGCAGTGGCATACCCCAGGGGTCAGTACTTGGCCCAGTGCTGTTCAACATCTTCATCAACAACCTGGACAAGGAGGTGAAAAGCCCACTGGCCAAGTTCGCGGATGACACCAAGATATGGGGTTGCATGGACACACCCACAGATAGACTGCAGATACAAGCAGACCTAGACAGGCTGGCATGTTGGGCAGAAGGGAACCAGATGAGGTTCAATGTAGAGAAATGCAAAAAGTGCTGCATCTGGAAGAAAGAACCCCCAGCACACCTATAGGCTGGGCAGCGCTAACCTGACCAGCACTACAAATGAAAGGAATTTAGGGGTAACAACAGATCCCAGCATGAATATAAGCCAGCAATGCAACACAGGAACCACTAGGGCCAATAAAACTCTGGCATGCATAAATCAATGCATCTCCAGTAAAATCAAAGAAGTGATTCTCCTGCTTTATTCAACATTGGTGTGGGCACAGCTGGAGTATTGCATCCAGTTCTGGGTGCTGCATTTCACCAAGGACATGCTAAAGCTCAAGAGGGTCCAGAGATGGGCCTCCCATATGATCAGAGACTTGCATGGCAAGCCATACAAGAAGAGGCTGAGGCATCTTGGACTCTTCAGCCTTAAGAAAAGGAGGCTGAGAGAGGACCTGATTGCAGCTTACCACTATATCAGAGACATACATCAGAGTGTACACCTCAACTGTTCACCAGGGCACCCTGGGGGAAAACTAGAAACAACGGCTACAAGCTCCTGGAAGATAGTTTCAGGCTGAACATTAGGAAAAAATTCTTCACAAGTAGGGTGTCCAGACTGTGGAATAAGCTCCCCACAGAGGTGGTGCAATCACCCACCCTGGAGGTCTTCAAGAGAAGACTAGACTGTCACCTGATTGGGGTCACCTGACCCCCAGATGTCTTTCCTGCTCATGCAGGGGGCTGGACCCAATGGTCCTTTGGAGTCCTTTCCAGCCCTATGATTCTATGAGGAGCCGACAGCAGAGGCACTCCGGTTGCGACCAAGGTTGATCTTGGCTGGTGTCGCCCGTATTGGAGACCTCCAGGACTACAATAGGCAGGAGTGTGTGGACCCCATTGCACTGGCCCAGTGCACGGATCTACCCACAACACATGTGACCTGCCATCTGGTCCAGGAGGTGAAGTCTACCCTACCTCCTGATGTCCTTGCCTTTGTTGACCAGGTCCTACATCGGGAACACGGGTGGGAAGAGGGGTGGGGGGATGTGAGTGCCTGTGGAGGGATGTGGGTAAGTGTGGGTGGATCACAGCTGCAGGGTGTGTGGGTAGGTGTGGGTGGATGGCAGGTGCATTGTGGGGGGGTAGCTCAGGAGAGGTGGGTCCTCTGCCCCCCCAGCAGAGTGCAGCTCCCCCCACGCAACTCACAGACTACCCCCCAAAGGGATACAGTCCCCCACAGGGGCCACAGCCCCAGAACAGGGGCTACAGGCCCCCCAACAGGGGTCACATGATCCCCACATCCCACCAGCTCCTGCAGCCCCCAATAGCTTCCCCACCCAGCCTCATCCCCTACTTGCACCCCCAGACACCTGATGGCTGCCCCACCTGGGCCCAGCCTCCTGGCACTTAAAAAAAACAAATAAGAAAACCAGCCCTGAACTCATTGGCAGTAGCAGTAGCTGTTGGGGTCACTGGGGCTTCCTGGCCAGTAAGCAGGGGTGATGGGGAGGGGCTGGAGGAGGGGACCATGGGGGTATCCCTCCCTGGTCCCGAGCATCCTCATCAGTGTTTCACCTGGCCCCAGCATTCTGGCAATAGAAACAAACAAACAAAAAAAGCCCTGCACTTGCTGGCAATAGCAGCTGCTGTCGGGGTAACTGAGGCCTTGTGGCAGAGCCCCCACCATACAGCACAGGGCACTGGGAACCAGCCTTGGCTGCCTGGCACCTGCACTGCCACTGTCCCATTGGGCAGGTGTGGCCTGGGTTGCCAGGGTGCCATGTGGCTCTCCATGCTGCTACTGCTGGTGAGTGAGGGTTTTTTTTGTTTGTTTTATTGCTGGGATGCTGGGACCACGCAGAGTAGTGATGTGGGGGTTTGAGGGTCTGGGGCCATGTGGGGCAGTGATGGAGGGGTTTGAGGGGCAGGCGGGGAGTGGGGCCGGGCGAGGCAACAATCTGGGAACTGGGAAGCAGGTGGGGGATGCAGCTGGTGGGGGTCCCCACATTGTCCTTTCCCCCATCCTTCAGTCCTCATCCCCACTTACCAGCATGGAGCTCGGGTCCAGCTCCCTGTGGCTGTCACACTGCCTGCCCTGCATGGGCAGTCAGCATGCTTCAGCACTGGAGCAAGGGCCAGCCATAGAGATGCTCTGACGGGCTACCAGAGTGTCTGTGGAGGACCTGAGCCTCTGGTTGCTTCAGGGCAAGGTCCTGGACTGTACTCTGCCCCACTTTTTTTGCCCGGGGTATTTTTTGACCCCTGAATATTCAGGTGTCTAATTTTGCTCTTGCGCTACAAATCTGCAGTGCGGGGAACGATTTTTGTTCCTGCATGTGCCTCTTGCAGGATCTCAAAGCCCTTTGAGATCCTGCAAGAGGCATGTGTGCACTTGTCTGGACACACCATTAGTATGCATGGCAGATTCTGCAATGCAGAAGCAAATAAAGACTCAAACATTGAGCAGCAATCAAAAGACTATTGTCAAATGAAGTTCCAAAACAGCATCCATATTATCAGCTATCTCTCAATTCAAGGATGATCTCTATCACAGCTCCTGATAGCTCTTAAGCTGACTTACGAGTTCAATCCTTGAGCCACAGACTTGTCTGCAGAAGCTGCAGATCTTTCTGCAGGGGAGAGTAGGCTGTAGGTCTAGGATTTTTCTCCTTTCCCTTCCACCGCTTTCTCTTCTCTGCTTCAAGGGCAAGATGCTTTACCTTGAAATGGGCTGCTGCTTGGTTGACGTTGTGATGCCACTGGAGTCTGTTAACAGCCAGCTCCTCCCAGCTCAGCATTTTCTTGAGGTATGTCTTTGATGTGTACGTATGCCTTGTAACATCTCCTCTGGCCACTGCAAGATCTCAGGCTGTTACTAAGCTGGGAGTAGAGCACTTGTTTTGGGAGTTGAGAGTTGGACATCCACACACAAGGTCTGGTACAGCAAAGTTTGGGTTTGAGACTCACCAACTCAATGCTAGGAACACTGGCTTCAGCAAGGATGCTGGCATTTGTGCAGCAATCTTCCTATTTAATGTGGAAGTTTTTCTGGAAGCATTGTTGGTGATACCTCTCCAGGCGCTTGATATGATGATGGTAGGTCACCCACATTTCACATCTGTAGAGGAGAGAGGGTATTATGACTGCATTGTAGACCTGTATCTTGGTGTCTTTCTAGAGATCACAAAGAATGGATATGCTGAAGCAATTTCTCAAGGGAGGTATTTGTGCCTGGATCTCCTCCTCAATGTTCACTCTCTGAGATAGTCAAACACTTCTGCTACTTTGGTAGCCACCTATCTCAAGGGTCTTTAGTCTTCTCCATGTTGCCAGGGAGTCTTCTCCATGTTGCCATGTTTGGTAGGCTTCTCCAAAAAGATCCAGTGCAGTCTAGAGGTTTTCCTCAGTGTGTGCAAGTCACTGGCATATTGCAAGTCAAGGATGGTTGTTTTGAGTATTTTAGTCTTCAACTGAAGACATCCCAGACGGAATACTTAACAAATGGCAGGTTTTTCAATGTCGATTCCAGAAGGATGACAGTCCTTAATGAAAACCAAGATGACTGTCAAAAAAAAAAAATGGAGAACAGAGTTGGGGCAATGACATATCCTTGCTAGACCTCAGTTTGGATGACAAACAGATTTGTCTCTCATCCACAATACAGGACAGTCACGGTCACTTGTTCATGAAGAAGCTTCAGGATCTTGATGTACTTCTCTGGTCATCCAAACTATGGCCAGTACTTTCTGGAAGGTTTTGCGATTGACAAGGTCAAAGGACTTAGTGATGTCAGTGAAGGCCATATAAAGGTCCCGATGTTGTTCCCAACACTTTCCTTGGAACTGGCAGGCAAGAAAGTTCATGTCGGTTGCCTCATGAGGTGGTCTGAAACCACAGAGATTTTGACACGACTTCCTCAGCAAGAGGTAGAAGATGGTTTGGGAGGATGCAGGCAAGGATCTTCCCTGTTGTGAAAGAGATCAGTATGTTGATAGTTCCCACACACAGACTTATCTCCTTTACTGAAGATAGCCACAACGTTGGCATTCTGCAGGTCCCCAGGGATCTTTTCATTGTTCCAAATTTGTAGAGTTTCAGTACCAGTTCCTCACTGCCAGTCTTGTAGATTTCAGAAGGTATGCCATCTAGTTCAGAAGCTTTGTTGTTTCCTTGATGGTATCCCAGACATCTAAGATAGGAGGGCTGGCGAGGGATCCCCTTTCAGGATGCTGGGGGATGGACTCGATGGTGGTATGTGACACAGTTCAGAAGCACCTCAAAGTGCTCTTTCCATTTAGTTTGGACAGATTCACCGTCTTTGAGGAGTGTCAAGCATCCTGTGATCACAGGAAAGTAGGACCATGGGAAATTGGGCTGCAGATGGATTTTGGTGCCTGGAAAAAGACTACACATTGTGTCTGTCAGCATAGAGTTGGACCTCCTTGGCATCACTGATTTTTGATTTCCCGGATCCTCCTTTGAGCTTTGGCTTTTAGGAACTGGTATGTCTCTTTCTTCTGCTGAGATGAGGTTTCATCTTGCCAAGCAGAAGAAGCCCTTCTCTTTCAGTCAAGGAGGGCTTGGATCTCAGCATTGCTCTCACTGAACACCAGTTTGGGGGCCAAGGGTGGTATAGGCAATGGATTCAGATCAGGCTATATGAACAGCAGTTTTAAATCTCTTCCAGAGTTCCTCAATGTTGCCTTCATTTGTGGACAGGGCATAGAGCTTTCCATGGAGACACCACTGGAAACACTGTTGTAATCTGTTTGGAATTTTTGGGTGCACTGCAGATTCTGCAATGCAGAGGCAAATAAAGACTCAAACATTGAGCAGCAATCAGAAGACTATTGTCAAACAAAGCTCCAGAGTAGCATCCACATATTTTTCAGGCTCTAGGACTGCACCACTACAGGCTAGGAACCAACTGGCTAAGCTGTTTCTCTGCAGAAAAGGATTTGGGGGTTACAGTGGTATAATAGGGAACCCTAGCCCTGTTACCAGAAAGCAGGCCAGCCTCTTTAAGACCAGAACTTTCCAGGCACAGCCAGCTGGCAGGGTAGGGGTTAAAAGCTGAGCCTTGCTGGCTAGTCAGATGACTGAAAGGGAGCAGGTAAAAACAAAAAAACTCCTGGGCTGAGCTGGCTAAAGGGGATGGACTCCTGGCAGACTGCCTTCCTTAACTTTATTTTGGTTATAGCCCATGGGCTTGCTGTTTCTGTCTGACTGGTTTGTGGTTGAGGCTGTAGAGGAGGACAAGGCCTCATTAGTGCCTTGGGGTGCTGTCATAAAAGGCCAAAGGGCCCAGTGTACTAGTGGGTGCAGAGGTACAAGGTCAGAGCTGGCTGCAGAAAAATAGAACTTTGAAGCCAGGTTCTAGTGGGCAGATCCAGGCTAGTAGTCTGGGCTATAAAAAGAGGACCAAGCCTCTGAGGAGGCAGAAGACCCAACAACTCAGCACCCAGGGGTGTGCATTGTGAATGTAGGGGGCCAGAAGGCCTGGTGTCGTAGTAAGCATAAAAGGAGGGCCATGAGCTCAGAGAGTATTAAGGAGTTAGAGCCTCAGAGTCAAACCCTACCTGGTGGGTTTAGGCTGGTAGGCCTAGCTGGAGAAAGACAGGGGTGAGAAGCCCATGGTGGTTGAGAACCCCAACACAGAACTACTAACAACATCTGCAAGGTGCGGGGGCACATATAGGGGTGGTTGGAGCATGCAAGGACAGACTTAGTCATTAAGGTATACAATGGGTAGTCTCCTGCTTGTAAGAACGACTAAACAATAGTTATGTCAAGACGTGGCAGATGAGCAAAGGACAAAACACAGGAGTGAAGTATTAAAGGACTTCAAGGGTGCCCCTCACAGGCCGCGAGAATGCTGCTGGGGATGGCAACCTGTTACAAGTAGATAATACACTGAATATGAGCCAGCACTGTGCCCTCATTGTGAAGAAGGCTAATGGCATACTGGGCTGCTAAAGAGAGGCTGAGGGAACTGAGCTTATTTAATCTAAAGAAGACAAGACCGAGGGGGAATTTAATACAAGCTTTCAATTATCAATATTTATCCATAGGAAGGTAGTAAAACACTGGAACAGGTTACCCAGAAGGGATAGAATCTCCATCCTTGGAGGTTTTAAGACCCAGTCAGACAAAACTTTGGCTGGGATGATCCTGCTTCTGAGGTCCCTGCCAGCTCTAATTTTATAGGATCCTATGATATGCCTATCCTATAAAGTACATTTGGAGGGGGTGGGACTGAGAAGCAGGATAAATAGCCTGTGTGGAGCTCTGTGTTGCTGTGACTAGATTCCTTCTGGTGCCTGAGCTACCTCACCTGAACCAAGCCTGGGCATCTCTATACTACAGCAACACCAATGAGGTATTGGTACCAAAGCAAAACATCAGTGTTTGTTTTTGTTAAGGTGTTCTGAAGAATCATATAGTATGACAACTGACAAACAGAGAAGTCAGAAAAACAAAGCTGTGAATAGGCATTAATGTTATTCAGTCAGGTTAGCTAAAAGCAATTCTAACTTACATTCTGATTTTTATCATTGACACTAGTTGAAATGTTTCATTCTGCTATCCTGTGTCAGGTGAACTTACATACTCCATGGGAAACTTACCTATCTATTAGACCAGAGGATGGAGAAAACCTATAATGTTGAAATGGCACGCTGCTCCTGGCAAGTTTTTTTTTTAAGGTTTATAATAGCTCATGGTAATAGCTCATGGGATCTTACAGAAACTCCACAGAGCTAGAAATAATTCAGAATTGCTTTCAAAAGCTCTAATTTGCATTTCCATGTTTTAAACAGTTCCAATTAATTTTTGAAGTAATCCATGAAAATTTGGTTATGGCTGACAGATGAGAAATATTGATACTATGACTGAAAGTGAAAAATGTCAAACTTCTTCCCTTAGTTAATGTAAATATGGGCTGTAATTTTTATGGCACTGTGACAGGGGGCTGTTTCAAGGCTGGTCATGATATTGGTCTGCCCACCTGTCTAGGGCACCCACCTGACTTACCTGCCATGCCTTTGTTGGAACTGAATAGTTGTTCTTAGGTGGAAAGCTGCCCACTTAGTGTGCTGATGCCAAGGGCATAATACACAGCTCCGAACTTCCCTTATACTATGTCCCATGCCTTGCAGATGTTACACGACTGTTCGCACCTCTGTTGGGGCCTTGGCCTATTCAGCCACTGCCCCTTTAATTTGGCTAGGACTTCTAGCCTAGGTCCACTGAGTGTGACCTGACTTCGACACGCACGCTCTGCTCACTGTCATCTGGTCACAGGGCCACTGGCCCCTGTCTGAGTGTGCCCCTCTAGCACCAGGCTCCTTGGCTCTGCCTGCTGTGCCCTTCTGGTGCCAGACTCCCTTTGGCCCCTGTCTGGTTGCACCCTTCTGGTCCCTGTCTGGCTGTGCCATTCTAGGCACTAATGAGTGCCTCCAAACCTCCCCTCCGAACATCCCAGACCTCTGGTACAAAAAACACCACAAACATGAGCCCCTGGGCTATAACATAACAATAACAATGAAAAAACTCTGCCCCTTTAAGGAGGCAAACTTCCACTCCCAGGACAGTGTGTCCCCAGCCCTGGGTACCTTGTGGACTCCAGGAACCTCACTGTTCTTTTAGGCAGTAGATCTAGTGCAGGAGCTCCTTCCCCTGGCAGTTGCTAGAAAGAGTCACCCCTGTCAGCCTGAGTTTATATGTTCCCAGGGCCCTGCCTCCTTCTGGTCAGCTGACCACCTGCAGCTGCTGGCTAATTACCTCATTAGTTGGTTGCTCCAGCAACCTGCAGCTGTGGAACTCTTCAAAGCCTGCAGGACCCCCTGGCTAGGCTGCTTTCGCCCTTAAAGGAGCAAGCACACCTTAGTGCCTTGCAATAGGCACCTAAAGGAAGTGTCCAACTCTTTTAATATAACAGGGGTGGAGTGCCTAATTCCCTTGTGCTCTATTAATAAACTGCAGTGTTACTTTTAGGTAGGCATCAAGAATTTCTTAATATTCTAACCCCGGTACTAATGGCATATAAGCCTATTCACACAAAAGAGATTAAGTGAAATTACACAAGAAGGAAAAGGGTTTTCCAGAATGATTAATGATACTGGCACCTTGATTTTCAGTAGTCCCATTTAAAATATATTTAAAAGTCCAGTTTTCAAGCAGAGCTGGAGGATTTTTTAAAAATCACCTTAAAATGGTGTTTCAAGTTGGGCATCCCCAAAAGTTACAATTCTGAAAAATCTTGGCAATGATGATTTTCCTCAAGAAGTAAAGCAAAGTTAAAATTTCTTTGTCCATCTGTAGGTAAAGATGCAAAATACATCTTCTGTCATAAACAAAACTCATACTCTTAGCAGCCAGCTTAATTATATCTGTCCCTCCAGTCACTAGAGACCAAATCTAAAGTCCTCTTAAGTCAGTTGCAGAGTTCCATTCTTTTACTGAACATTGAGTCTTCACCTAATGTGCTTGATGGATCAGTTGCAGCATTAGTTTCACTGGCTTTCTAGACTTAGGTTGGTATTTTGAATACTTGGTTTCACATGTGCCTTCTTTCCCATACATCAGTAAGAACAACTGATATAAAATCATCTCAAGAGGCAAGGATGCCTTAGAATGAAATTTTTAGTGGGATTGAGTTGGACATGCTTTTGAAACCTTGCCTAACTCTATCCCATCCATTCAGTCAGTCCACTAAAAGATCTCATGCCCTGAGCCATATCCAGACCATGGGATTCCTTGTGGGCTGGATCCAGCCTGGTAGTGGCAGCTCCAGTTCTGATCTGGCAGCAGCTCTGGCTTTGGAATAGGGCATGTGGCACAGCTCCATGTCCTGTTGCATGCCCCATGCTGGAGCAGAAGCTGCCGTTGCTGCTACATGCAATGTGCCATGGTGGCATCTCCAGCTCTAGCACAGGTCATGAGGTAGAGGTGGCAGTGGTGGTTACAGCATGGGGTAATGACAGAGTTATCTGCTGAGGAATTGGGGCTGTGGCAGTGGCAACACGCAAAACATCTGGTACCTGAGGCTATATCAGCCCTTGTTTGTCTTCTTGCCACCAACTGCCATGTCCACAAGGGCCAAAGTCAGGCCATACCCACATCCCCAGTCTCCAACTTCCAGTGGCCTGCAGATAGCCTGGTGGGCTGGACAGATCTGCTCTGCAGGCTGCTGTAGATCAGTGATATCCAAAATATAGCCTGTGGCCAACAAAACTGTGTCATATGGCTCAAGGAGCTCCTGGGGAGGCTGGGAATTCAATGGTGGGCAAACAGGAGCAAGGTCTGCAACTGAAATATGGGGCATGGAGTTTATTGGGGATGCATGTTAGTGGTGGGGGTGATGACAGCTTATTAACCCATGCAGCTCCTTGATGCTGCTTGTCCTGTCACCAGAGGAGCCCCTGCTCTAAATGGAACCAGTAGCTGACTTGTAAAACTCTTATGCTGATCAGTCACTAGGCTGGTCACTCCCGGGCCGGGGAGTGGAAGCACCAGATGTAGGCCAGAGCCGCTTCTGGAAGCACCACAGCCACTTCCGGGAGCACTGTGGCCACACACCAGTCAGTAGGTTTTGCTGCAGAGGGACCCTCTCCCCCCTGGTTGGCAAGATTGGCTGTGGGGTGACCCCTCCCCACCCCAGGTCAGAGTGGGGGACATGTGCCCCTCCAACTATGGTGGCACCAGTTGCCCATGATAAACCAGACTCTGGAGACATACTGCATGTTTCCCTATCTGTACTTCTACCATTCCTGTATCGCATTTCCCAAAGTCCAGAAAACTAAAGTTTAATAAGTTTAATATTTTAAATTGCAACACTAAATGGGCTTGTTGAATCCAAATACATATTTTTGTTGCCAAGGATTGCTTACTGCAATCAAAGTATGTATTTTTAATGAACCACTTGCCAAGTGTACCCCTGGGGAGGGAATTATGCTTTTCTGATATCTAAAAGTTATGAGAAAAATTTAAGTAGAAAATGGTTTTGCAGAATATTAAGTAGGAAAAGCCACACTGTGATACTGTGGGACACAGTTTGGCTAAAATGTGACAAATACCAGGATATGCATACTTTGAAAAAAAGATTATGTAAAGGCAGACACCCAAGTGCCTCAAAATTGGGCCTGTCAAATGCACACTTTCACCTTTCCATATTATCAGACTTTGTAAAGGGGACTGGCCATTATTTCAGAAGGGATGTTTTAAGATAACCTTACAAGGTCAGCAGGGAATCTGCATTTCTTCTGAACATTGTACCCCCTTCTGGAAGAAAGTGTACATAGGCAGCTTTAGAGATTAAGGGTTCAGATTTGAGTTACAGGATTTTTTTTAGAAAATACAATATTTTTAAGAGGATTGTAGCTCTCACTTTAGGGAAGACTAATGGTATTTTGCATACCGCTGGTGCATTTTACTGAAAAAGGATGCTCTGTATTTACGTAGATTAGCATGAGCACATTAGGGTAGGAATAGTATCCGTCTATTAGGCTAAATTCTTAAGCATAACACCATCATGTTGAGACATCTTACATAGCATCTCATACATGCTCTGCACAGGAGGAGAATTTGAGAATTAAGTCCCTGATTTTTGTTGTTGTACAGTAAAGAAGATCCATTTTCTTAGTTTAAAACATTGTGTTGTCTACAAGTGTTATTGCCAAGCCCTCAACACTCTTTCAAACAGCAAGTTTAATAATAGCTCTGTAATGGCTCCAGTCATGAAAATACATAGTCATACAACTTTCTGAAATACTTTTAAAGAAATTCAGAACATGTAAACCGTTGTTCAGTAGTGGATAACAATATTTCTTCTGAAAAGCACATATGTGTGTCTACAGCTGAGTCTTAACTGCAGAGAAACTTTGTTTTTTGAAAGGAAGCTGTAAAAAAAAGCCTGGAGCCTTTTCAAAGCAAACTATTTTGAACATGGGGAAAAAACCCAATCCCCAAACAAAACCTTTTGATTTGAGAGAAGCCAGGGTAGAGAAACAGAAAAGCTGCTGAGAGTTTTCTCCACTCCCTCCCTCCCCCGCAATTTCTTCCTCCAAAATTGGTCTGAACCTCTGTTCAGGCTGGGTCTTTTAAAACTTTTACAATTTCTGTACACAGGGCAACTGAATGAAAGTAAAAAAGAACAGACTATATTGTGGAAACATCAGTTTCATAGTTGGTAAGGTAGGAAGAGACCTGAGCAGATCATCAAGTCTGACCCCCTGCCATGGCAGAAAAGAGTACTGGGCTCAAACAACCCCAGCAAGGTGTTCATCCAGCCTGGTTTTAAAGACCCTCAGGGTAGAAGCCAGCACCACTTCTCTTGGAAGTTGGTTCCAGATCCTAGCCACCCTGATTGTGAAGTAGTGCCTCCTGATATCTAGCCTGAATCTACCCTCTGTCAGCTTGTGACTGTTACTTCTAGTCACTCTTGGTAGCACTCAGGGGAACCCAGTGCCTGCTGGTTCCTTCTGACTAGTTTGCAAATGGCCAATAGATCCCCCTTCAGCCTTCTCTTGTGGGGCCTGAACAGGTTCAGGTTCTTTAGCCTTTCCTCGTAGGGCCTACTCTGCTGCCCCCTCATCATGCAGGTGGCCCTCCTCTGGACCCTCTCCATGTTGTCCACATCCCTCCTGAAGTGTGGTGCCCAGAACTGGATGCAGTACTCCAACTGCGGCCTGACCAGTGTTGCATAGAGGGAGAGGATCATCTCTCTTTGGACCTGTCTGAGATGCATCTGTGGATGCATGACAAGGTGCAGTTGGCCTTCCTGACCACGTCCCCACACGGTCGGCCTATGTTCATTTTGGCATCAATGATGACTCCAAGATTCTTTTCTGCCTCTGCACTGATGAGAAGGGAGTTCCCCAGCCTGTAGGTATGCTGCTGGTTCTTCCTCCTCAAGTGCAGTACTTTGCACTTGTCAGCGTTGAAACCCATCCTGTTGTCATCTGCCCACCCCTGTAACCTGGCTAGGTCTGATTGCGGCCTATTCCTCCCCTCTAGCATGCCCACTTCTCCCCAGATCTTACTGTCATCTGTGAATTTGAACAGAGTGCTTTTTACCCCCTCGTCCAAGTCGCTGATGAAGATGTTGAACAGTGCAGGCCTGAGGACCGAGCCCTGTAGAACCCTACTGCCCGCACCCCTCCAGGTTGAAAATGACCCATCCACCACCACTCTCTGGGTGCGGCCCTCCAGCCAATTAGTGAGCCATCCGACTGTGTAGGTGTCAATGCCACAGTCCCCTCATTTTTTAATGAGAATGGGGTGAGAGACAGTGTTGAAGGCCTTCTTAAAGTCCAGAAAGACTATGTCCACTGCTACCCCTGTGTGTAAGGATTTTGTGACCTGGTCATAGAAGGCCACCAGGTTGTTCTGAAAGAACCTGCCTCTAATGAACCCATGTTGGTTGCCCCTAAGCATAAGCTTCCCTGCTGGCCCTTCGCGGATATGCGTCAGGATAATTCTCTCAAAAAGCTTACCTAGGATTGAGGTAAGACTGACTGGCCTATAGTTTCCTGGGTCCTCCTTTCTTCCTTTTTTGAAAATGGGAACCACACTGGCCCTTTTCCAGTCCTTTGGCACAATGCCAGAACACCATGAGTGCTCATAAAGCTGTGCCAGGTGTCCTGCAATGACTTCTGCTAATTCCCTCAGCACTTTGAGGTGGAGATCATCAGGACCTGCTGATTAAAATATGTCCAGTCCCTCCAGAAGTTCCTTGACTAGGTCCTCAGTGACCCTAGGCCTGGGTGTGCCTCTTCTGGGTCCTACGGGGGTCCTGGTGGGGGGAAGGGTGACCCAGGCCCTGCTCAGAAAAATGGAGGCAAAGAAATTGTAAATAGGTTAGCTTTGCGGTCTGGTGCGACGACTAGATTTCCTACCATGTCCTGCAGAGGCCCCACGTTACCCAGTACCTTCTTTTTACCTGCTGTGCATTTAAAAAAGGACTTCTTGTTGTCCTTCATCTGAGTAGCTAGTCCCAGTTCCATCTCCGCTTTGGCCTTCCTGACTGCCCCGAGTAACCGAGGTATAGTCCTCTCTGGTGATGGCCCCCTCTTCCATTGGGTGTACGCCTCCTTTTTAGCTAGGAGACGTTCCCGTATGTTTTTGGCGAGCATGGGGGCTCTCAAAGTTGCACATTTATTTTAAATTGAAACCTGTTTTCAAGTTACTAAATACAAGGAAAAAGTCCCAAACTACCCAGGTTTGCATGCACAATGTTTTTAAATTCTAATAAAATTATAAAAAAGGGAAACATTCAACATGTTGGAACAGCCAATACTGAAGGTAATATGATACACTGCTGAGGTCATGCAATTATTTAAGCCATTCTAAATTAATAACATAATAATTGAGGCACACCTTTGGGCTGACTGTAGCTGACAAACTGTTCTGCATATTTAATTCAATAAAGCATTGTTCTAAGGGCTATAGCAGCACCTAAGATTGCTACCTGTAAACAAGTCATAGAATACTATTATACACATGGACAAATACCTCACTGTTAGAACTTTCAACAAACGACCCTCCAAACATAGCAGACATCCATTCACAGCTACAGATCAGTAGAGGCTTATGGGCATTTATGCTTCCATCATCCAACTTAAAAGTCACATCTGCCATGGAAACAAAGACATAATCAAAAGTGCAATCCAGTGTTAAACATGCTAGAAACTCAAAGCACAGCAAAAAGCACTCATGTCTCTTGAACAGTGTGTTTCACTGTCTTTTTTTCAATGTCTCAAAGTTTACAGAGGCAACTAAAAAAATAAAAAAATAAATAAAAAAAGGAAAGATAAAACCTGACTCTGAAATACTAGATGCCCAGCACTGTTGAAAATCTGACCACTTGTTTAGCAAGCCAAGTATGGATTCTAAATAGCTAAACTTTTGGCTCCCAGTTTTGAAAAGGTTGTCAGGTACTCTGCAAACTTTGCTCATTTCTCTTCTCCCAATCACTAGGAATATCCACTAGAGTTGGTGGATTTATATTAGCATAATTGAGAAGAGTATCAGGATCTTTACTACAAGTGTGCACTTACTCACCAGAAAATGTCCCTTTGCAAAGGCACTCTTTTATTCGATTAGCCTTCCTGACATGAAATGCTTTAGTAATCTCTTGATTCATGAAGGCTTCTTTGTTCATAATATTTTCCACCATCATCCGTAAATCAAATACTTCTAAGATTTCAGCAATCTGAGCTAGCTTTGTTAGATCTTTTTCACTTTCATTCAGTTGCCCAGTGTACAGAAATTGTAAAACAGTTTTAAAAGGCCCAGCCTGAACAGAGGAATCCATTTTGACCACAGTTACAGGACACATCCTATTTGAGATAGGGTTGACTTGAATTTGTTTATGCATACTAAAAAACCCTTTACTCCATGATGACAAAGCTTTTGTTGCAGAACTAGTGTCTTCAGCTTTCAATTCCAGAGTCTTTAAATTGCCATCACTTTCTGGTGTTGGAAGTTTGGCATCAGACATTTTTAAGGTTGTCTCATCACTGTCATTTCTTCTAGACAGGAAGTCCCTACTGATGTGTTCCTTATTATACTGCATTTCAGTTAAGCCTGGAGATTCCTCACATTCCATTAAAAAAAGGTCATAAAACTTTGAAGAGGAGGTAGCTAGGTAAATCTTGTGAGCAAAAATGTGATTCTGCTCCTGGAGAACAAACATGACATCTGCACACAAAGGACTGTCCAATAAATATCCAGCTTCATTTGTACTGGGTACAGGACACTCTGGGATTTTGATAACTGGAGGAGGTGCCTTGGGAGGTAGGAATGGAGCTTGAAGTAATGGTTTTTTAACCTTCTTCAAATGTGATTTCCAGAACTGCAGGTGTCTTCTGGAGATCAGTGCAGCTCTAATCGCATTATCAAAAACATCTTTAATTCCAAACTGATCAGATACACTGGTTTCATAATATGGGATGCCAAGCTCCTTGGCAACCTCTCTGCCTCTTTCTGGTGGTAAAATGTCTCCCCTTTTTATAGGCCTAAGATTAAAACAAAATAAAAAAAAAAAAAAACACAAACCAGAACTGTCATGAACCACATTTGAAAAAGTTTAAATCCCAAAGGGCACATCTAAATATCTATCCCCTAGATTTATTATTTGTATTGCTCAGTTAATAAAAACAAAAACAGTATGATATGAAGACCTTTGAAGACATACAACTATTTTACTAGATGCATCAAAATATCTAGTTGAAACTCTGTTTAAATTTGGTAGATGCTTTGTGACATAACTACATTGCTTATAATGTCAAGCTATCTTGTATTCCCATCTTCTGTGGGTGGAGGATGTTTATAGGTCCTATATTTAAGTTTCCATTATAAATTATTTTCTGAAATCTGTTTTTGCATTGGGCCTTTGTTGCTTGCACGCCAAAGGAAAATTCTGGTAATCTGCTAAAATTATAATTGAACTTGAATATCAAAGAGAGCTGGGCCCAGACTGCTGCTGAAAAAACTGACTGGGATCAGCTGCAGCAGAATGGGAGGGTGAGAGAGAGAGAGGGAAAGAGAGAAAGAGGAAATGAGTGGCTGGACTTTGCTCACACAGAATGAAGAAATTACATTTAAAAGTAAACCCATGAAACAAATATTGTTTTTATTGCAGCTATCCAAAAGTTAAGAAATGTCAAGATTTACAGGTTCACAAGACACTTGAATTCAACTCCCTGTGCATATGCATTGTGGTATAGAATTACATAGTATTTTTTTCTTTAAGACATTGATCTCATTTAATACACAGCCTAGATACAAAAAAGGGGCAGGTGAAGATTATATTGGCAATTATAAATACATTAGCCAAATGTACGCCTGATTCTGCTTCCTGAATAACTTAGGATGTTTTATGCATACCCATTTTCCTTTGTGGGTTACCTTCCTAAAAAAATACTTTGAGACACTTTTTTTTGTTAAAGCAGTACCTGGTATTAACCGCAGTATATCACAGAGGTTCCCAAACTTTTTCTTATTGTTTACCCCTTCTAGATTTACTAGCTGCACCTGTAACCCAGCAGCATATATTTTATATTTCAACCCCTTAAATGCCAATTATTATTATAATGAAAATTGAATCCACCATTACATAATTTCTCCCATGTACCCATCAGAGACATCTTGTGTACCCTGGTATATGATAATGGTAAGTCAATTAAGATGCCAAAATATGCTTGTCAGACTAGACTGACATGTACTCATTAGTATATACCACAGTAGTACCCAGACACCTTAGAGAAGCTCCCCAATTTACAAAGGCATTGTAGAAAACTGTAAGAGACAGTTTGTGTCGAAGAGTCTACCATGCAAATAGGCCAGAATAGAAGAAAAGTAGTATTTATTCTTAATTTATAGGATGTGAAACTGAAGTAAAGAAATCAGTGGGTTGTAGTTTTCCTTTAAAAAGTAATATATTTGGTTAAAAGCATGATATTTTAAAAGTATTAATTTTGTTTAACCTTTACCTTGCTAAAGGTCGTCTGGCTCTATTAACAGCTTCAAGATCAGCATAACGGAGATCTAGCTGGCAGCCAACCAGAATAACAGGTGCACGAGGACAGAAGTGCTTGATTTCTTGATACCACGTTGTTTTCACATGATTCAGAGAATTAGGATTAGCAATTGAAAAACACAGAACAACTACATCAGACCTGGAATGACATAAAGAAGAATATGTGTATTTCCAAAACAGAATGCATCTTAGAAAATACACAAAGCTGAAATTCAATCAGTTCAAGCTGAAGCTATTCAACCACAAACAGCAAACAATGCAATCGAATTCAGATGTCAGAATACATCTCATCCATAGCATAGTTTGATAAAAGCTATACATTCCACCACAACAGCATATAAACACAATGTATCAGACTTAGGAAGCTTCCTTATTCCACAACAGATCTTAGCTCTGTGCAAGTACAAGGAAGGCGTGCTCTACTCTAAATTAAAGTTACCATGGTTAAGAGTTCACCATTTTATTTTTTAAACAGTAGTATACTTTCATACACAAAAACCTTTCTGTTTACTGAAAACTCACTTTCACATTTTATGCAAGGATTCAGAACAGTCAAATGAGGAACCAAAACATATTCCTGGAATTGCAGGCAATGAATATATTTACCGTATGCTTTTATATACAATAATGCAATGACCTCACCCAACAATTACTGCACTGCAATAAGGTCCAATAAACAAAACCATTAAACTCAAAATTGTTGTAGAATTTCCAGCCAGCACTGATCATTTCTTTAATGGAAGTTAAGAGGAGTGCTTTAAAAAGCCATAATATAGTAAAATAGTTACCAACAAAGACAAAGTTTGGTAAACTTTGTAGATTTTTAGGAAAAGTTCTTTATCAAAAGAAATTGTTACACAGAAAGGGTATGCATGGATTAAGACTTTTTCCTGTAGCAAAAAATTGAGTACTGTATTCTCTCATATAACACATGTACCTGTCCCCCAAAAGCCAGCTGCTGGAAATTAGAGTGTACATTTATTCCAGAGATATGGTAAAAGCAGGTTCTGCCACTTACCAGGTGAAACAGAAAATATCATCTGCAGGGACCCACAGGAAGCAGAACAATGAGCAGGCTCAACTCCCTAGCTATTGCTACTTAGTTACGTATTACAAGGAAAGATTTTTTTCCCTTCGTTCTACTTTTTAAAACAAGGTGTTGATTATATTCCAGGGCATGGTATATGCAAGAAAATATGGTACTTTGTTTTATTTCACAGGTTCTTCTGTCATAAGGAGGGTCCAAATTTAGGAAAATTCTTCAGAATCTACTTAAGCATTTTCTTCAATTGAGTCTAAGCCACTATTCAAAAAGTTGAGACACAGGTATCACAAATTGGCTCTTACCATTTGGCCCCTCAGCAAACAGATAAATATTGGAAGCATTTTGAATCTTATAGACTAGACATTGTAAATGCGAAGAAAAATGCTGAATAGACTTTTTAAAAAGAATTGGGAGAAGGGGGAAATATTTTTTGCAGATGTTATCCCTAAAGAATTATCAGAAGCTAAATTCAGCCATAAACTACTCATCTTGCTTCTATTAATCTTTAATTTAGCACAAATGTATTGTATTGGCAGTTTGGGTAATGAGCTAGATTGGTGAGTCTCAACATTTTGCCTTTTAAAACATTAATGCAGTATAACTGCTTTCTATACTTTCACTCTCACTGAGGACACAAATATATCTAACCATTTCTGAAGCAAGCTACATGCATGAATATATTACTGGGAGCTTACAGTTAATGCAAGAGAAGTGGTCTTGCATTTAGTTTATATTTGATATAAAATTACAGCACATCCATAATGTCAAGAGAAAATGCACTTTCAATTTGAATAAGTTACCAGTTAAACAAAGGGATGTCAAATACACTAACCTTTCACAACTTTGGGGATTTGCTTCAAAATCACAAAATATCAAGGACAATGAGCTTGAGAATCAAATCTAGTCTCTAGTGATAATTTGTCCAGGTGACAAAGCAACCACAGAGTTTTGCAGATGGGAGTAACCACAGTAAGGTGAAGAGTTACCGGGGGGAGAGGAGTTTGCATTTGGCTACCACATAATGTCAGGCTCTTATATCTCTTTTCATTGCTTAAATTTACACTCATTTGAAGTGGCAGAAAGGTAATTATGAATATCTGACACTTTACTATGAATTAATATCTGACCATTAAAAATTAGTTTTAGATTTTACAGTGCAGCTGGTCAGGATGTTTCTCTCCACCTGCTGGTCATAGGTTACCACTACAACTCTCATGACATTAAAAACTAGGACCAATGGTCACAAGTTACTGGAGAGCAGGTTTAGGTTGGACATTAGGAGGCACTACTTCACAGTTAGGGTGGCTAGGATGTGGAACCGGC
>JAGPOW010002673.1:808591-826773 GCA_030014935.1 Caiman crocodilus | reverse complement strand
TGGGGTCCTGTGACCCCAGCACTCGTTCCTGCCATTGGTGGGGGGTCAGACTAGATGGCCTGCTCTAGGCCCCTTCTGACCCTAGATACTATGAAACTACTATGAAACTTATTGGGTGCTGTCCCAGGGGCATAAGTGCAGGGGCCCATACTACAGAAAATGAAGATTACTTACCCACTTTAGGGCTCTGGACTCCAGAAAAGAGACACTGACAGGAAAATCCTGCACAGTTTGTCAGCCACGTCTATAAACAGTTGGGGCCAGTGGGTGATGTTATGGATGGTCATGGCCAACCACGATAAAAGCTGGCACCAGCTAGGAGCTGGGGAGAGCAGGAGAGGCAGCAGGAGCTGTGGGTGCTCTCCACACTGGCAGAGATCAGTACTGGCAGAACAAGAGACACTGATCGGGCAGGGATACCCAGGCAGCAATGGCTGCTGAAGAACCCCATGCGGGTCATGGGCAGAACCAGCGTGTAGGGGGAGACCCCACTCCAGGAAGAGTCAGGAGAAGATTGGGAAGTGGACAACACCCCCCACACCGGGCATGTATGGACTGGGTCGGGGGAGGATAATTAGCCATGAGAAAGAAGTCCAGGAAACTGTCAGTCAGGGCAGAGCGCCAAACAGTGTCGAGGGACACTGCTAGGCACAGGCTTTAGGCAGAATCCATCTAATAAGGCTGTTCAGCCTGATCCTAAATTTTCCTTTTATGTACCTGGCTTTATTTTCTTTCCAGTGTGGTTTTCTCCTTTTCTTACCTACTAACCTGTGCTTGCTCTTCTGTTGCCTTTTATCTGTCTTTGTACTTCTTATTTTGTTGACTACTCATTGGTGTGGAGCCCAGGTAGTAGCCAGACACCTGGGACTGTTCATGAAAAGGGGCAGTGGGGGGTGTTTAAGTTCAATGAGCTTTAGATAAAGCATCCTTGCCACCATTTTGAAGCATGGGAACACTGCTTCACAAGACATGGAGGTGGGCTGGAGTGCGGTAATTACCACACTTCAGCAGATTTGCTTAACTGAGTCTGTTCCAATGCACTGTACTTACAGAGCACTGGAGCAGCCTCTGTGCTCGAGTATATTTTCTACCTGGATGAACCATCTAATAGGTACCAACAAGAACTTGCATTGTGATGAGAACCTTGTTCCTCCTGTTATTGTAAGACAATTGCTATTTTTGTTGGAAATTACAGGATCTGACTTTTTTTCTCATATTCCTCATAGAGTAAAAAAAAAAATATGGGAAAGTACATGCATTTTTTAAATTGTAGTGCCTAAAATTCCCTGTTGGGTCCTCACTGTCTTTGTGCTGTACAAACCCATAGTAAGAAACTGTTTCTATCCATAAAGAGCTAGAAATATTAACAGAAAAAACAGAAGCAAGAGAGAGTTGCTGAGTACACTTGACAGGCCAGGGCCAAAGCTGAGAACAAAATCCAAGTTTGTTGATTCCCAAGTAGACAGAAAAGTCCTGACTACTGTACTCCTTTGTGTATAGTACAGTTTGAACCAGCAAAATAGCTATGTAAGGGGTAAAATGTGGGGCAATACTTGATTTGGGCAATTTAAATCTTATGTTTCTAATTCAAGAGGCTAAAAATTTATCCCCTCATGTGCCCCAAATAAAAAATGTACAGCTTAATTTATTAACAAAATGCAGAAAGTCTGATTTAAAACCATGCCTTGACATCTCCACACATTACAAGCTACAACCACATTTGTTTAACTTACCTGAGGTCACTTAACTGTAAAGATTTTTTTTAAAATGTATTTTAAATCCATTTCTATGTGCTTTGCTTACCTTTGCTGTTTCTTTCTCAGCTTGAACAATGATAAAAGACAATCTGTTTTATTTCTATGTATAGTTAGCTTTTATTCTACCTGTATCTTCAGTATATGGAGCTTAAACATTAGGTATTTTTTAGTGAATTCAAACAAAAAACCCTAACAAAGTACAGTTATAGTTGATGAAGACATCTACATTTTAAATATATAACATTTTGACATTTGATAATGAATACTGAATATTAAATACTAATTTAGAACTTCTTCACAGAACTATCCATAGGGTACCAGGAAACATGGATGGGTAACATGCAAGGTACCTGTCTATGTAGATTGTTTTCAAATACTAACAGAAAGCACATAATTATATTATTATATATCCTGAAATGCGATGTGAAATTACATGTAATAAAGTTAAGTACCTCCAGAGACCCAAAGAGGAAACTGTAGCAATACAGTCTATGATCTTGGATATTCAAAACTGTCTATTCTTTGTGTCTTCAGAATATGAACATACTACTGCAGGTGTGTAACCAGACAATTTATTTTGTGGATTTACCAAAAGTTAAGAGATAAATATGAACAAAGCTTTATGCTTTCCATCTACATTCTTATAATCAAACACCATAATTACTGGCCCTGAGTGGCACCAATAATTGCAAATCAGTTAACACATATGCTTGGAAGTATCTGCCTGTTCTGCCAAAAATATCAGAATAACTTGTTTCTATGCTCCCAGGCTGCTGGACAAGAGAAAGTGCAACATAAATCTAAAGAATTTGACAGATGTAAGTTGTGAATATTTCCTTCACATTTACACTTAACCACTGTTGGCCACCAACTGATCTACTAAATACTGCAAAGTATTCTACTTGGCACTATGCAGGAAAATACTTTCTTCCCTCCCCAAAGTTCTCTTTGTCTGAAATATTCTAATTTACTAATATTTAGGGTGCTTTTTCTCTTGCAGCCTTCAGGGGTGAGAAGCAGCATCCTAAGCACTGGTATTTATGCAGAAGATAGGGTTGTATTTAAATCTATTTTTATCTCTCACTTGTTCTGTTCTGTTTTTCAGGCGAGGAGAAGCCATTAGGCTTAATTAGATCAAAGACCGCTAGGGCCCTGGACTGGGTCTTTTCAAATACTGGTTATCTGAAATGAGAAACAACAGGGTTTTTGTTTTTGGAGAGAGAGTGAGAAAAATATTTGTGTTACTTGGTTTCTAAGAATTTGCTACACTATATCACTAGAGTAAGCTTGCTGACCCTGACAACCTTATCTTCAAGCGTGCTGTTCTGCTCAAGTGCATGGGCTTTCTAAATCTGCAGCAAGTTTGACCATGTAAGTGGGCTAATTAGGGTGGCACAGGTTAAATGGGACTGTCAGTCACTAGTACTAATTACCCCACCACAAGTATTGGGTAGACCAGGCACAGAGCTCCCAGTTAAGAAGAAGGTCCGACCAGAGAAGTGTAATTTGTTTGAAGAGGCCACCAGGAGGGGGTAAGTTCACAGTACAAGAATAACCTTATGGACATAAAATACTTATTAAACAAATTAAAATCTAAGACACACTGATCTATATGGTTATATCAAAATGTTCAATAGCAAAAGCTCTGAACTGTACAAACAGGGAGCAATTTAATTTTAAATAGAGAGGTATTCTTTCTGTAGTCAGGAAAAGAACAGGAACTGTATCCACAAATGCTGTTATGCTGTCAGGCAGTGCAATTTTCAAAGCTCTTAGGGGACAAGCTGCATATAGTCATATGTCTATACTACGGTCATAGCAGAGTCTGCAGTATATGGCAGACTTACCCAAGTTAGCTCAGACACCAGTGGCACTCTAATAGCAACTAACTGCCCAGTATGCACCTTGGGTATGTTTTACTGCTTGCATTTCATGCTGTTCCAGTGCCTTGTTCCAGTTCATGCTGGGGTGCCTTGAGATCCTTTCTAGGGTGCTGCACAATTTTAATACTAGTAGGCTTTTTATTTCTAATAGGAAACCGATGCATAAGGCCCCAACATTTCTACTCCTCATTTTAGGCAGAGTTCCATGAAGGCATTATTGTTTAATAAAGTGATTTATGAAAGGAATAGAACTGTTGTTGAGTCTTAGTTGCATGATTTGGCCCTATAAATAAGAACTTTACCAATGCCTATAAGTGCCTTGATTTGCTAAAAACCCAAGCTGCATATTAAAATGTACAGTAGAAATTTAAAGAAAACCACATTGAACACATCTTTATTACTCCAGCATTTAATTTGGTCTGAAGACGCTGCTGAATCATTATCCACGTGGGTTGTTAGTCTTATCATTTAACCCCAAATGAGGGGCCTCTTTCTTAGTGTCCTTTGATAGCTAATAAAGGAGTAATGGTGTTGGATCTTGAAGGGAGCTTGCTCAGGAAGGGGATAAAGCTGTGATGAGGGAAAGGTTGGGACATCTAAAAGGAGGTAAGATAAGGTAAAAATCCTGTCTCAGTAGCACTGGCTGACCTGGAAATCAATGCAGAGGAAGAACTCAAGAGGGAAAAACAAGTTTAAACATTTTAGTCATGTCATCTTTCCTTTTTCGAGGACAAGTCAAAAGCTTTCTGTTTATTTTTAGATGGCTTATGATGATATCCAGGGGTCAGATTTGACAGAATGAGTTTATGAGGAGATGAACTACATTTTATTTTAGTACAATGTTATTTAAAAAAATGTACCCAGAGCAAGTTTCTTTCTCTCTCTCTTAAGAGCTGGTTGGCGATGGGGTAGGGTTGTGGAAACTAAATAGCTAATTTCTTCTGTTACTGGTCTTAATTTTTTCCTACTCTGAGGGTTAGCTGTGTTTCTGAGAGAAGCTGCAGAAGTGCCAGACTACTGTGAGGGAGTCTTTTCAGACAAGTTTTGTAGAGCTAAGAATTCCGAGTAACTTCAGACAACAATTTTGCCCCTTTAGAAGTGTATGTGAATGGCTGAATCCTCTGAAGTCCATTCACCATAAATAAAGCATTATATTCCCTCAAGCATAGATTGTTTTGTGCTATAGGAACCATCCCCATACTTTTCCCCTTTGCTTTATAACATCTTTCAAATCCTGCATCACAGCTACAAGTCTTGTGACTGAAGTGTGATTAGAGATGATGGGAATTATTTTTAGGATCCACTGACATAACGCCTTAAGTGTTAAGAGAGGTTAAGTCTTTTCCTCAGCCTGGACTGTACATATCAGTTCCACAAAGCTTCCAAGCTGAAAGAGTGAAGCCCAGAATTAAATGTAGGATCTCCTTTATGGCAATGCAAAATAATACTGCTATTCCACTACACCATCTCAGACACAATTTTAAAGTTTTACTAAATGATATATTTTTCATGCAGGCATCTCTCAGAGCTCAAAATAAATTGCACAGATAGCTATAAAGCAAGGCAGAGAATGTACTTTAAGTGGAGTCAGAGTTTAGTTAATGCAGTAGCCGCTACCACATGACATGGAAAGGATTTCATAAGTGATGAATGAGTGTAACAAAATGACCTGAAGATGCACGACTTGCGTACACACGCTCACAACAGATGGGAAGCCTGGTGAACTAAAATGCAAGGACTGCCCTGACCTGCAAGAAACAAAAGATATCCAAATAAGACAGGGCAAGATCATGCACTGCCCTGTAGGTGAGCAGGAGAATCAATTCTATACTTTACCCAGAGCAGTGAAGCTTCTGAAACACAGGTGTAATGTGCGAAACTGTCAAAATGTCCTGAAATATATTCAGATTTTGTAGTGAGTAGCATGCAGAACTACTTCTAAATTTTTTAATTTCATTTTCAGTCAAAAGCAACACCAATAAAAGTAAACTTTTTAAAAACATATTATTTACTTCAGTGCTAGGATTTAAAATGGAATTAGCCTTTTCTGCTTGTTCTTTATTATGCACATCATACTAGAATTTATATTTTTTTAAGCCTCTGCAGTATTTTCTCTGCACTTGCAGGAACACAGTGGAAGATATATGGAGAACTAAAGATGACTACTGTAGCATCATAAAAATGACTAGAATATTTCATCTCCCACTGTAATAACCTGCAAGATCTATTGTTTCAGTACAAATACCTAAGAAACAAAATATCAAGGGGAAATCAACTTTTTAAATTTAAAGTGTTGTTTATATAATCTTGGCTTTTGATTAATTTTACCTCTGTCTCTAGGATCTAGATTTAGGGTTAATCATGACAGCAGCTTAATCTTTTACCTACGGAAAAGGTCATCTTAGCACCAAGCACAGAACTTTGACAATGAATCAATCAAATCTGCAAATTATCAGAACTTTGTTCCTTGCCCAAATTCTGCACTCCTTAACTGAGTAAAACTCCCAGAGACTTCAAAGACGGTTTATACATAATTCAACTCTAGAGTAGGCTTGCGCGAAGTGGCTAGTATTCACTTTGGATTCAGATTTGGCCAATTCAGGAGGCAGTGATTCGATGTGATGATCTAAATCACTGTCCCAAATTGATTCAGCTGAATCTGATTTGGAGATATGGCTGCAGTCAAATCACACAGGCCCCATCCCTCCCACTTTCAATAGCTGCCCCGCCTGCTCCAGCTCTCAACGCTTTGATAAAAAAAAGTCCCAACTCACTGGCTCCTGCCCAGCAGGGGGTGAATCCCCAATGACTCCCACTGCCCCACATTGGGGGGCTCTGCTATGAGTCCCCACCCATTGTCTTAGCCCTACCCCCTATGGCTGCCCCTCCTGCCTCAGCTCCTAGCCCTTAAAGGAAAAAAAACAACCCTGGACTCACTGACTGCTTCCTGGTGGGAAACGATTCCCCGCTGCACCACACTGCCCCATGCTGCATGTCAGGGCTCTTCCATGAGCCCCATGAAGCCCCAAGGCTGCTGTAGAAGACAGCGAGGGCAGGGTGTTTTTGTTATTGTTTTTGTTTTATAAACGGCCAGAAGCTGGGCAGCTATTGGGGGGCTGGAAGAGCAGGTGAGGGTTGGGGGGCTTGTGGCAGAGCCCCTACACAGTGTGGGGCAGCAGGGATTGCCCCCCCTGCCCAGCAGCACCAGGTGGGGTTTTTTTTTTGTTAAACAACCAGGAGCTGGGGTGGACGGGGAAGCCATGGAAGGAGGAAGGGCTGGGGCATCAGGCAGGGGTCCCGCCATGGTCCCTGCCTTCCTCCTCCAGCCTTCCCTCCTTCACCCCCTACTTACCAGCTTGGAGTCTGAGTCCAGCTCCCTGCTGCAGCGAACAGGGATTGTCCAAATCACTGAAGCTCTCCAAATTGATTCATAGAGCTTTGAATCAATTTGGACCTTTTAAACGGTCCCCTGATTCTAATTGGATTTGGCCACCGAATCGGGCCGAATCTCCTCCGAACTGAATCAGGACCTAAAGCTTCATATAGCCCTACTCCAGAGTTCTTGACTCAATATATCTTTTTTCTTAAAAAATATAAAGAGCTTGCATACTGTGTTCTTAACTCACAAACAAAAACACTGCATTAAAATATAACTCCAGAGATAAGGGTGGCTTGAAGCTAAAGGACACTTATTTGTTCTTCATATCAGACACCAAGAATGGGTTTGTGGCAAGATAAGACACAAGGCCTTAGTATAGACTCCAAGGTGGATAACAAAAAACAAAATGGCATCCAGAAAGATAGCATGCGACAGGACCAACCTGGGACATATTATTGGATTAGCCTAGGGCAAACTCCTGTGCTCGCAATGTTACAGGAAAAGCTTGATAAGGAACTGGATAACAATGAAATGTTTTTGTGGAGACACGTATTCAATTGTCTGCTACCTGTAGGCAGAAAGATAAAGTTATGGTAAAAAAGAAACATGAAAAATAATGGATAATAGAAAGTGGGCATTTCAGATTCATTTTGCTGTCACTGCAAGTAGTTGCTTTGTAGCTAAGGAGAATATTTAGATGACATCTCTCTAAACAGATATAATAAACTTGGATCATCTGCCCCGGGGGAACAGAACAGAAAGACTCAACAATAATTAATCAAAAAAGGCTGACAGTACTAACCAGCAATTTCTAGCACAGAAAGTATTCAGTTTATAAGAGATAAGGAAAAGATTACATATCAAATTAACTGAAGTAGAAGTATGAAGAAGGGGAAAAGAAAAAACCACCAAATGAGGATGAAATGATGATAGAAAACAAACCTAAAAGGAAGTTGTACAGAACCGGTACTACAATGGGGCAAGTACAATTCTGGCAATGGTGTCATGAAGAACCTGAGTCATAGTAGGAAGACTGCAAATGGATGAAGAGAAAGGCAAATAAGTTAAAAAAGGGAAATTGATTTTTAAAAGCAACACTACACATGTTCATGTTGTAGAGGAAGCCAGATAGGAAAAAGCTGGGAAAGACAAAACAGTCAGATGCATTTTGATGACAGAATCGGAGCTGTAGTGTGGCTTCATCATAAAAGTTTTTCCATCTTTGAGAATGGCAATAGCACAGACAATCTCATTTTTCAATGACAGTTTCTATTTAATTGTTTTGGATAACTGTTGCCATGAAGATTGCTCTGGGATTAACCAGGTTATGGACAAATTCACAGATTCATAGACATTAGGGCTGGAAGGGACCTTGAAGATCATCAAGTCCAGCCCCCTGCTCCAAGGGCAGGAAGTCTCCTAGGGTAAAAAGATCCCAGCAAGATAAGCATCCAATCATTTCTTGAATGATACCAGAGTACATGCTTGCACCACTTCTGGAGGGAGTCTATTCCAGGACTTGGGGGCTCAAACAGTAAAGAAGTTTTTCTTTCTGTCCAGACTAAAATGGTCATGGCAGAGTTTATGACTGTTGGTCCTTGTTATTCCTTGGGGTGTTGTGGTGAACAGATGTTCCCCTAGATCCTGATGAACACCTCTTAAGTACTTAAGGCAGCCACCAGGTCACCCTTGAGCCTGTGCTTTCCCAGGCTGAAGAGTTCCATGGCTTTCAGCCTCTCATCATAAGGCCTGTTCTCTTGCTCTCTAATCATACGCGTGGCTCTCCTCTGGACTCTCTCAAGCTTCTCAACATCCTTCTTGAATTTTGGAGCCCAGAATTGGATGCAGTACTCCAGCTGCGGTCTCACCAAGGCTGAGTACACTGGGAGGATGACATCCTGAGATTTACATGAGATGCATCTATGATGCAAACCAGAGTTTTGTTTGCTTTACCAGCTGCGACATCACATGGGTGGCTCATGTTCATCTTGCGGTCAATCATGATCCCCAAGTTTCTTTCAGCCATGGTGCTAGTGAGTGTAGCACTGCCAAGCCTGTAAGTGTACTGCAGGTTTTTTTCCCCCACCCAAAGTGGAGTACCTTGCGTTTTTTGGTATTGAACATCATCAAGATTATATCTGCCCACTTACTAAGTTTATCCAAGTCAGCCTGGATCACTAGCCTATCCTCAGGTGTGGACGCTATGCCCCAAAGTTTAGTGTCATTGGCGAACTTGGCCAGTGCACTTCTGGCACCAATGTCCACATCTTTGATAAAGATATTAAAGAGAACCAGTCCAAGGACAGAGTCTTGGGGAACCCCACTGATCATGGAACGCCATAATGATTCGCTTCCATAGAAGTGAATCATTACTACTCTCTGGGTCTGACCTCGGAGCCAATTTCCCAGCCACTGAACTATGGTGTAGCTGAGACCACAGTTAGCCGATTTTTCCGTGAGGAGATCATGGGACACCAGATCAAAGGCTTTTTAAAAAGTCCAGATATATGATGTCAATCTCCCTTGTCCAGGTGATATGTCACCTAGTCATAGAAGGAGATGAGATCGATCAGGCAAGACATACCTGCAACAAACCCATGTTGGCTGTCCCTCAGGATGTTGCCATCAGCCAGCTTATCAAGAAGGGTTTCTTTGATAATTTTCTCCAGAATCTTACTTGGGATTGAGGTCAAGATAATTAGCCTGTAATTCCCAGGATCTACTTTCCTCCTTTTCTTGAAGATGGGTACCACATTGGCCTTCTTCTAGTCTTCAGGTACTTCACCTGAGTGCCATGAGTTTTTGAATATTTTTCCAATGGTTGGGCTACGACACCTGCCAGCTACTTGAGTACTCTAGGGTGTAGTCTGTTAGGACCAGCTGACTTGAAGATGTTCAGCCTCACAAGGTGTTTCTTTACAAGGTCTACACCGATGCTGGGTATAAAGATGCCCTCACCATGGCTGTCCAGCATCATGCTAGGTAGGGCGGTCCCTCTGGGCTGATGAAAGACCAACGTGAATTACCCATTAAGCAGGTTGGCTTTTTCCTGGGTGTTACTTATCAGTTGTCCCTTTTGGTTCAGCAGGGGTCCAAAGTTACCCTTGCTTTTTTTCCGACTCCCTATATATCTGAAAAAGGACTTTTTATTATCCTTGATATGTGAAGCCAGATGGAATTTGGTTGCAGCCTTGGCTTTCTTGATCTGCTCCCTGCACGCACAGACCAGTACTGAGTACTCCTCCTTGGTGGTGACTCCAGTCTTCTATCTTTTAAGTCTCCCTTCTTAGGTGAAGGAGGTCCTCAAGTTCCCTGCTGAGCCAAGGATGTTGCTGTGCCCTTTTGCTACCCTTCCTCCAAGATGGGACAGGCAACTCTTGTGCTGTCAGGATTGCTCCCTTCAGGAGCAACCACTCTTCTTGGACTCCTCTTCCTGTCGAGTCATGGTCCCTTAGGGCCTCAACAATGAGCCTCCAGAGTTTGTCAAAGTCAGCTTTCCTAAAGTTGAGGACTCCTGTATTGCTGACTGACTTCCCAGCTTTGCGATAGATAGTAAAGGTGATCAGGTTGTGGCTGCTATCACCCAGCTTTCCATCAATTCTTAGGTCACTGACTAGATCATTCCCTTTGGCCAGTACCAGGTCCAGCAATGCTTTACATCTTGTCAGCCTATAGACTTCTTGAGTCAGGTAGAGCTCATCCACACTCATGAGGAAGCTTTGTGATAGATCAGATTTGGCCAACTGCTCTTCCCATGAGGGTAGTTAAAATCTTCCATGACAACCAAGCACCGAAAGAGTGCAGCCTCAGCCAGTTCCTTGGCTAATTCCTAGTCTAGCTCTTGTTTCTGATTAGGAGGTCTGTAGCAGACTCTTACCATGATGTCCCCTGTGCCACATTCCACATGTATTTTTACCCAGAGGGACTCCAGATGTCCTCTCTGGGTGCCAATGTCAATTTGCAGGGACAGGTAGCTTTCTTTGACATAGAGAGCTACACCCACACCAGTTTTTTCTGCATGATGTTTTCTGTACAGGGTATAGCCTCTATACCTGTAGCTTAGTCATAGGTAGAGTCCCAGCAGGTCTCCAGTATCCCTATGAGATAGTAGTGCACTTGGTCTGAACTGGATAGCTGTTTCGGTTTATATCCCTTCCTTCACACACTCATAGGGCATGTCTAGATGAGCCTCCATGTGTCTCACGCAGCATCTCAAACTCCTTTGAGACACTGCAAGAGGCATATGCAAAAACAAGAAAACATTCTCCATGTTACAAATATGCAGCACAGAGGCAAAATTAGACTCCTGGATATCCAGGGGTCAAAAAAACCTGCAGACAAAAAAATGCAGGTCAGGGGACCATGCCCAGGGCCACGCCTTGAGGCAACCAAAGACTGGGTCCTCCATAGAGATGCTCTGGCTGCCACAGTGTCTCATGGTTGGCTCTTGATCTGGTTCTGAAGCACGCTGCCTGCCCATGTTGGGCAGCCAGTGTGTCAGCAGCAGGGAGCTGGACCCAGGCTGCAGAGTTGGTAAGTAAAAGGTCGGGGAAGCTGGAGGAGGGGACCATGGGAGCCCTGCCCACTCCCCCAGCCCCCCTAATCCCTGCCCTGCCTGCCCCCCTGAGCCCTCCCCAGCCCGATCCCTTCCTTTCCCCATGCCCACCTGCCCTGCTAGCTCCCCTGATCCCTTCCCAGCCCCCCCGCTCCCTGCGTTGCCCATTCCCATCCCCTGCCCGCCCCTTTTTTTTAAAGAGCTGGAGCCTGGGGTGGGGGGGGCAGCCATGGGGGTCTGGGGGTGTAAGCAACGGATGGGGCCGGGCAGGGCAGCATTCCAGGGGGCTGAGGGAGCAAGCGAGGATGGGGCACATGGGCCCTGCCTATCCCTTGTGGGGGGCAACAAAACATATATTTATGTATTCATGAATTTATGAAACATGTTTTTAGAATTCATTTTACTATTATGATAGAGACACTGGTAGGCTTCCACATTACTTTACTTTAACACTGTAGATATATCAATTATACATTGCCCAACTGATCATGATCTCTCTGCCTCTCTCTTTCTCTCTCTCCAGTGGTCTTTTGTTCTAATTGCAGAGGAACATAAATTTTGGGGTATTTTACAGACTGACTTTTGGATTTTTTTTATCATGGATTTTTCAGTTTTCAGATAGGGAACACCAGGATTCCTGCTAGGGAGGCAAGTGGCAGGACCCTGCCTGTTCAGAGCTGGTACCTTAGACCTAGCTGGCTGTGACTGACTTCCTGGCCAATTGGAGCCAGGAGAACATGCTTTGACAGTTCAAAGCAGGACACCACACCTGGAGCATCTTCCGGGTGATAGCTGCCCAGATGGCTGGGCAGGGAGCACATATGGCAGTAGTGCTGCACAAAGGCCAACTCTGCAGCCACCGCCCACTGGCAGCTGGCCCAGAGGGGCAGATGCTTCTACTGGCTCTGCAGTCCCCACTGGGTCTGCCAGGTGTGCAGCTGGTCACAGCCAGGCAGCAGCCCCTGCTGCCAGACTACTGCAATGGGTAAAGGGTGCAGGGAATTCTCTGAGCTGCTTCAGCAGTCCAGCTGGCACAAGGGGTAGTGTCCCCAGGTACCAATTGGCTGGGCCACAAAAGCTCCTGAGAGCTAGTAGCTCTGAGCTACTACTTGACAGGGCAGCTTTTTGTACTGATAGGGCCAGGACAGGGCAGATTTTTATACTGCTGGCAACAGCACAGGTGCTGGCTCTGGGCTCTAGCTCCTCCTGGCTGCACACGTGGGAGGAGCCAGCCAGGGTTATTTTGCCCCAAGTGGCACAATTTGCCCCACACCAAAGTGCATGTCTGGGCATATGCACTTAGGCAAAAAGTCCCGGCTCAAATTTCTACTGCTTCTATTTGAGCTGCTGCAAGTGTGCCTGCAGGTGTGGCTGCGCCAAAAGGGTGAGTCATGGGATGTGTTCATAGGGTGAATTTTGGAGCCCTGGGTGTTTAGAATGGCTCAATAGATTCAAGTATCATATCTCACCAAGTCAGAACTATTTGCGGCAGCCAATGTCATCTTTCCTGGTATTAAACACACCTCTTTCTTAATCTAGGTATGTTATACAGCATCAAGATGTGTTTTACAGCCTACTGGTATTCATTCACTGTCATTCATTCATACCACAATTACTGAAAGAAGGAAGGATAGCTGATGACTGGGTATCTCTACAAATGCATTTACACTGGCTTAAATTTACTATACAGTAAGTTACTGCACAGTAAGTGGATATAGGTCAGTATCTACACATGCAGGCATTTAAGCATATTAACGCTACGTGTGGACTGACTTGGGACTAAAGCCCACGCGCTGTTACTGCATAGTAAGGTATCTACATGTACAATATTGCACAGTAACTAATCAGGCATAAATTTGATACATGAATGAGGCAGGTATCAAATTTACACTCAAGTTGGTATGTGTCGCCATATTTTACTGTGCAGTATGGGCATGCATGTGTAGATGTGTGCCCATACTGTGCAGTAATTTCAGTTCTGTGCAGTGAATGCACACATGTAGATGTGCCTACCAATAACAACAATGGCAATTCCAGAACAGATTTGGTGCAAGTAACAAATACTTGCACAGGACAGATACCAATGCAGAGTGTAGAAAAGATAGGTAACTCACCTCCTTTATTTCGAATGGTCTAAAGCTGGGTTATTTAGCTTCCAGGCAGCTAGGGGCTGGATCCCATGTGGGCCACAGATCCAGGGACCACATGCCATGCAGATACACCCTGTTGGTCCTCCCACCAAGCAGTCTGCCCAGAGCACCTCCTACTGTGTGCATAGCCTGGCTTCCCCTACCTTCCAACCATGCACCCTGTGCAGACAGCCTACAGGACTTCTAGTTCACCCCTGCGCAGCTAGGAGAGGGGGGAGCTGGGATGACCAACTTCCCCCTCACCCTGCCACATACAGTGACCCCTACCCTCTCCCAGCCATGCACACCACCACTGGGCAGTAAGTCCATAGGCTGCCAGTTGGACAGCCCTGATTTTAAGTATAAAAAGCATAAGCATTTCTGCCAATTGGGTGAAAATGTTTCAAAATCTAATATGCATGAAAGATCAAAAAAAATGCATACACCTGACATTAGAAATATATAAAGCTAAGCAATGAAAACTAAACATAATTAAGGAGGTTCATCTTAATGTCACTACCACCAAATATCAATCTACTCTGCAGCTTTTCTTTGGCTCTAGTCGAGTCAAGCTCATACAGGATAACAAGGTTCTTTTGCTAAGTAGTTCTTGACAATTATTTCCCTCAAGTAGAATGGCCTATAAAACACAGTACCTACATGTCTGGGTACAAACAGATTTTAAAAATAGAGTAGATTACCAGTGTTGATGATCATCATCAAACATAATAACATGACTTGTTGATACCACATAGCATTATTTCATCATCGTGGAAAATGAGAAGAGGAAGAAAATTGGATGAAGAGAAAAGGAGTTAGTGCCCCAGCAGCAACGGACCCTTTGCAAGTCAACCAAAGAAAGTCTATTCAAGCATGAAGTTGTATATTACTGAGAAATCACATCCCTGCTGGTCCCCACAATTCTACTAAATGACACATTTATGCCTGATGGGGATGGAAAATTGTAATGATGCAGAAACTTATACAGCAAGTCTGGATTAAAAGAGAGTATTCTTGTTCAAAGCAATGGGACAACTTGATGCAGCTTCCCATAGTGTGAGAATCTGCAAGATTTTTACAGAGAAAGAGCAGATTTTAAGCTACGTATTGGTTATTTTTTCTTTCTTTGCTCTGGAAACAGAGGAAGCCAGAAGAGGGTGGGAAAAGCAAGGGCCAATGGCATGGATCTTGTCTTCTTTCGAGGCTTCTGAATTAGGTGAGGGTGAGGCACCCTGTATTGTCAGAAACTGTTACTGCTCTATATTAGGTGACACTGATGAGGGTATAAACAGAAGTGACAATTTTTGCCCAATCTGGCCACAGAAAGCAGTCTGTACCTGTGGCCAAACACAAGTGCACGACTTCAGACAGCTTAAAAATGGCTGATTGAGTAAAAATCTGACCCTTCATTGCATGAGGTATCAGATAAAGATGTTTCAAAAGGAAATATCTTCTGTACCTTGTGTCTGCAGAACTCCCAGCCTGTTGCTGTTTTCAGAATGGGAGGGGGGGAAAGGAAGTGGAGGGAGTTCAGTCTGGGGACTTTTTTTGCCCTCTCTGCCCCGGAAGGTGGGACAGGTGTATTGTATTGCAGTTCCTCTGAGGTAAGAGGGGACTCCAACTCACCCACCCCACCTTTCAGCACCAGCTGAGGACCAGCAAGAATGAGTTCCCTCCCCTGCCTTTCTGCCCTCCCATTCTGAAAACAATGAGCACTGGCAGAGAGCCTGCTGTTGCTATGGGAACCTGGCTTCTCAGGCAGCTAGATTCCCCTCCCCCTGGGAGGCAGAGCTAGAAGTTCAACAGTGAACTTCTGTTTGGTCTGGGATAATAGTGTAACTTAGAATGCTTTGCAAAAATTGTTGAGTTACAGTTGGGAGCTACACTTCTGTCTGCACCCTCAGCCTAGCCACTCTGCAGCCAGGAGTCTATTCCTTGCCTTACCAGCCAATAGAGAGACGTTCATCTCTCTGTGCTGTAAGGAGAGGTGGGGAAGCTGCTTTCTATCCCATACTTAAGCAGCTGTGAGATACAATGGAGGGCTTTAATCAAATGGAACCCAACAGAATTGACTGTTCTTGTGTAAAGTCCTTATTGGCAGTAGCCTTGATGGACTCAGTTGATCATCAGTGCACAGGAATCAAGTTTTGGGCAATTTTACAGCAGTAACTCCACAACTGAGACCTACAGATTGGCAGAAAGGAGGGAGAAGTTGGCAAGAAGTCATACTGTATAAAAATGTAGCCTGACAATAACAGGAAGAAATATTCCTGGGGATTCAATTACACTGAACTGAGGGAATCCTAATTACTCAAAGATAGATGAATGATGTGCTGCTATAGTGGCATACATACAACATAGAAAGCTGATAGAATCAAATGCCAAAAGTGTTATTTAGCGTCAGCACATACTTTAAAGGGGCTCTATCAGCAGCCCTGTGACTAGCCCATCTACATATTCATAACTAAATGGTGTGGGGAAAGCTAATATATTTCCATATGGAAGGAACAGATTTAGTTTTGTCTAGAACTCACATTTAAGTTACAGTAAATAAAACATGCCCAAATTAGTTGAGAGAACATTCATATCAGTAAGAACAAGTATTTGACTGAAACTGAATTAGCTCTTTACACAGGTTTGTATATATGCATCCTAGTACTGTACAAATAAAATATTTACAGGAAATTAACTCAATCCTACTGAAATATATTTTTCTCTCTTTCTTTTTTTTTTCTTTAACGAGGTGGAAGCCAATCTTTCCATTTTCACTCCAAGCATTAATTCCAGCACTGTGAGATCCATTCAAACTCATTCAAAACTAGAATGGAATGTGAGCTGTTGTGAATCAGGATACCAAAATAAAAGCAATGTAAATTACGTGGTGGAAACACTTATATACCAATCACCTGAAGTATTTTAGGGACATTACTACATAGGTCATTGCAACCTGACCTTTATCCAATCTTCCCATTCAGATTTCAGTATTAGACAGTGGGATAATATTAAAACAGGATATTTTTTATTTTTATTTATTCTTTATGCCTCCCTTCCCAATGAGGCAGCTTACTGGAAGGGAACAACTTATAAAAACAGCTATTAATATAAAAACATCCTTAAACAATACCTCAACTTAGCCTTGCTTGCTAAGTGCCTCTGCTCAGAGGAATGTCTTACAACACTTCTAGAAGATGTGCATGCACAGGCTCTGGTGGGCCTCTAAGGGTTGGAAGATTCAAAGTTGAGGAGTGAGTACCAAGTTATTGTTTTTAATAAATTCACCAGCTATATGTCATTCTAAAGTATCTCTTTACAGTGACTACAAATGAAACTGAACCTTAAAGACAATATGAACAGATGACCTGCTTGGAATGAATGGAGCCCCTCTATAAGCCTAACACACCTATTGTACTAAAAGAAAAACACCATTCCTCAAAATCTTCTCAAGTAAATCTTGTCTTGATTTTTTTTCTTTTAATCTCTTTGTCAACTTTCCTCACCAAATGTTCTTGTAAGATTCTGATCTGCAAACTGAACAATATGTAGTAATGTATTGGGGATCAATAATTGTTTTTTCATTAAGCAGAAAATTATGAATTATTCCATGCTGTTGTTCACCTCTTTCTATTTTTATCTCAATGAAAAATGGAAAATTAAAGAGAATTCATCTTGGCTGCAAATACTATCACTTGTCTACAGCATGACCTCTTCATATAACAATCTGCAAAAAATAGATTCATCGTTTCATAGTAGTTTCATAGGTCAGGAGGGACCTGATCAGATCATCTAGCCTGACCCCCTGCCACAGGCAGGAATGAATGGTGGGCTCACAAGACCCCAGACAGGTGATTATACACACTCTTCTTTAATTTGCCCAAGTTAGGGGCGAGGACCACTTCCCTGGGAAGCTGGTTCCAGATTCTGGCCACCCTAACTGTAAAATATTGCCTCCTGAGCTCTAACCTAAACCTATTCTTCATCAGCTTATTACATTGTTCCTCATCACTCCAGGTGGTGCTGGGGAGAAAAGGGTTCTTCCTATTTGCTGATGATCTCCCCTGGTGAGTTTGTAGGCAGTCACCAGGTCCCCCCCTCAGCCTCCTCTTGCTGAGACTAAATAGGTTCAGGTCCCTCAGTCTCTCCTCATAGGGCCTGTCCTGCTGCCCTCTCACCAAGCAGGTGGCCCTCCTCTGAACTCTCTCCAGGCTGGCCACATTCTTTTTAAAATGCTGCTCCCAGTACTGGACGCAGTACTCCAATTGCAGCCTGACCAATGTTGCATAGAGGGGGAGTATCACCTCTCTGGACCGACTTGAGATGCTGGCTGGCCTTCCTGGCTGCGGTCTGGCATTGGCAGTTCATGTTCATTTTGGAGTCAATAACGACTCCAAGATCCCTTTCTGCCTCTGTGCTTTCAAGAGGGGAACTCCCCAGCCTGTATGTATGCTGTGGATTCCTTCTCCCAAGGTGCAGCACCCTGCA
>JAGPOW010002673.1:763000-808491 GCA_030014935.1 Caiman crocodilus | reverse complement strand
AGATCCCTTTCTGCCTCTGTGCTTTCAAGAGGGGAACTCCCCAGCCTGTATGTATGCTGTGGATTCCTTCTCCCAAGGTGCAGCACCCTGCATTTGTCTGTGTTGAACCCCATCCTATTCTTGTCTGCCCACTTTTGTAGTCAATCTAAATTTAGTTGCAGCCTCTCTCTCCCTTCAAGTGTGTCCACCTCGCCCCACATCTTAGTGTCATCAGCAAACTTGGACAACATGCTTTCCATCCCCTCGTCCAAGTTGCTGGTGAAGATGTTAAGCAGTGTGGGCCTGAGGACTGAGCCCTGGGGGACCCCACTGCTCACATCTTGCCATGCTGAGTATGACCCATCCACCCATACTCTCTGGGTGAGCCTTATCAGCCAGTTTTTTACCCATCCAACTGTGTAGGCATCAATGCCACAGTTGCCTAATTTATTGATGAGGATGGGGTGAGAGACAGTGTCAAAGGCCTTCTTAAAGTCTAGAAAGACTATGTCCATGGCGACATCATCCAAGGATTTAGTTACTTGGTCATAAAAGGTTGGTCAGGCAGGACCTGCCTTTGATGAACCCATGCTGATTGCCCCTGAGCATGATCTCCCCTGCTGACCCCCCACAGATGTGCTCCTTGGTGATTCTCTCCAAGATCTTCTTGAGCACTGAGGTGAGGCTTACAGGCTTATAGTTACTTGGGTCCTCCTTCCTCCCTTTCTTAAAAATTGGGACCACATTAGCTAGTTTCCAATCCTTCGGCACCTGGCCAGATGACCACAAATGCTCATACAGTTGGGGCAAGGGCTCCGCGATGACCACTGCCAGCTTCCTCAACACCCTTGGGTGGAGGGCATCTGGACCTGCAGATTTAAAAATGTCCAGCCCTTCCAGAAGATCCCTAAGTATATCTGCGCTGACTGAAGGTCTGACAGTTATCCCTGAGATAGTCCCTACCTCTGGTAGGAGGGATGTCCCAGTCCCTGTTCAAGAAAACAGAGGCAAAGAAACTGTTAAAAATATAGGCGCTCTCATCTGGCATAGCCACAAGATTACCATTTGAGTCTTGCAAGGGCCCTACATTGCCTGGTGCCCTCTTCTTGCTCCCAATGTACTTGAAAAAGGACTTGTTGTCGTCTTTAGTCCTGGACGCTAGCCTGAGTTCCACCTCTGCCTTGGCCTTCCTAATAACCTTCCTACACTCCTGGACAGAGGATGAGTACTCCTCCTTGGAGATAGCTCCTCCCTTCAACTGGCTGTATGCCAGCCTTTTAGTCCTCAGGGATTCCTGAATGCCCTTGCTGAGCCAAGGGGGTTTCTGAGCACTCTTACCCTCCTTGCTTCTCTCAGGGACTGTTACCCTTTGGGCTTGGAGGATCATCCCCTTAAGTTATGACCATCTCTCATGGACTCCCATCTTCTCTACCTTCTGGGCCCTCAGTGCCTCCCCCACTAATCTCTGAAGCTCACTGAAGTTGGTCCTTCTGAAGTCAAGGGCTTTAGTCTTGCTGTAAGCCCTTGACACCCTGCGCTGGATAGTGAATTCCAGCAGGTGATGATCACTATTGCCCAGGTGGTCAAGGACCTGCAGTCCCCTCACCAGGTCATCCCCAGTGACCAGGACCATGACCAGCGAGGCATTACCCCTAGTGGGGCTGTGCACCTCCTGGATAAGGTGAAGGTCCTGTAAAACAGCCAGGAACCTACGCGAGCAGTCAGACCTGGCTGTCTGCTTCTCCCAGCAAATGTCTGGGTAGTTTAGGTCACCCATTACAATAACATCCCTTGACCTAACTGCCTCCATAAGCTGACCGGAGAAGTCCCGGTCCAGCTCTTCCCCCTGGTTGGGTGGTCTGTAGTAGACACCCACCATGAGGTCTCTTTTGCCACACCCCGCTTGTAGTTTGACCCACAGGGTCTCCGCCCGACCCTCCTCTAACCTGAAGCTAATCCATGATGTTGTGAGGTGGTCTTTGACATAGAGCGCAGCCGCCCCACCTTTCCTCTCTGTCCTGTCACTAATATATAGGGTGTATCCTTGAATGCCCACCACCCAGTTATGGGTGGTGTCCCACCAAGTTTCTGTGACCCCTACTAAGTCTGGATTCTTACTCGCAATCAGGAGGCACAGTTCCTCCTGCTTGTTCCCCATACTATGAGCAATAGTGTAGAGGCACTTGAGGCCTCCTGAGGGTGCATGTGCCTCCCCCTGACTCACAGGACAGCTGTGGTCCCCTACTCCAAGGACGTTGCTTACTTGGGCATCCATTTCTCTTGTCACCCTGCATGCTGGTGAAGCATCCTCTCCACTTGGAGCGGCCCCTTCCTTCCTCAAACAGGAGCTGATAAATAACCTGCTAGTTGTTGCCGTGCTGTATTTAGGACAGGAACAAGCCTTAGCTGACTGACTAACTGATACCATATAGTAGGGGTACAACAGGGTTCACTCGGCATAAAATAGCTTGGAAGGGCACTGAAGGGACATCTCATTAAGTGATCTTTCAGGAAAAGAATCATAAAATCATAAGAGATACTTGTGGATTTAACCTTGAAAGCTTTGGCACAAGCCATCTTTTCCACTGTGCTGCAAGAGCTAACTTACACACTTCAAAACACACAAAAAACATTAAAATATAAACACACTAAACATTTAACACTTTAACTGTTCATAAACCAACCTTTAGAACAAAAGCAAACAGAATCTGCAGTTCTGAAATTATACCAAATTCTATTAATAAAAGTTTCCTTACATAGTAACAAAACTGTCGTATTCCAACGATGCATTAAGAGTGTTCACAGAAAGAAAAATCCCAATATAATACGTACCTAGAACAACCCCCTTATGAACCAAACCTTGTTACTGAACTCCAGTCCACATGTACCCTACTTTAAGGGCCCAATTCTACAAATGCACTTTCAGTCACTTTGATCACAAGTCACTCATATCTTTTGTGGGATTAGAAACTAAGTATTGTTGTTTTCCTGCCTCTCCCTCCTGTCAGTATATGTTGGATCAGAGGTCACAACATGCCCGATTTTGTTTACTTAATCTCTCATAATCTGTTTAGTTGCAAAGTCTCTGCTGCATAATATCATGAGAACAAATTAAAGAGGAAAAGTTAGAGGATGTGCAAGGTACAGCTGTTTTATTAGAAGTCAGGCTCCATTGTTTACACCCAAAACATTACTGTGAAATGCCACAGTAAATTTGAATATTAACATCAGTGTTAAATTATATAAATAACTGACCTCATACCTGCACATCACTGCTAAATTATACAACTTCTATAATCAAGGCATGCTACTACTATTAGGTCTTCATTCAGCAGAGCAGCTGGAATTCATTAAAACCTTTTACTGACCTGAAGCATCAGTTGTTTTTCAAAATCACCTTCCTACCCTATCCACCAACTTTATTAGAAGAAAGCAATGTTTACCTTGTAACTCTTTATAAAACACACCTCTAGGACAACACTGAACGTAAAGAAGGATTTATATACACTGGCTTTTACAAGTTGCATGGATTGATACATGAAAATGTCATTGCTGGATTCAGATGGTAGACTGACATACTAGTGAACTTGAGGATATATGAAAAATCAGAGCAGGTTAACAAGCATCCTCTAAAGTCATTCATTTTATCTGGTACTGACTAGGGATGTAAAAGGTTAAATGACTAATTGTTTAACTGATAAGCCTAGTGATAACTGGTTAAAGGTTATTGGTTATTGCTTCCTGTGAGGCTGTACACAGTTTGGCAGGGAAGCAGGGGGGGAAGGAGGGGAATGAAAGCTGCAGAGCTCCAACAGGAACCAGAAGGTGGCAGGGCAGGTAGTAGAGAGGAATGGATGGAGGAGCAAGGACAGAGGAAGGGGGAAGGGAGGAATAGTACAGGCACTCCTCAGACTTAAGATGCAATTGGTTCCTTAAAACCATGTCTTAAGTCGAAACTTAGAACCAATTTTCCCATATAAACAGTGTTACAAATGGGAGATTGGCTCCTTTACAACTGTTGATACTGCATGCAGCTGTTAAGTGGTGGAAGGGGAGGGGGAAGGGAAGAAGCATGGTGGAGGCAGATCAATGCCCCCCGCTATGAGGAAGGGATGGGGAGGCGACAGCTGTCTCCACTGCATGCGGCTTCTTTGGCGGCTCAATTGGGTGTTCCTGCCACTGGTTCAGAAGGCCATGGGGGGTGTGTGCCCCTGGACCTGTGCGGGGTGGGGTAGGCAGGGCTGGGGATGTGCTCTGGGTGAGCAGCAGGGGTGAATTTTTGGGTGGCTGCAGCCCCCTATAGCCTGCACTCCATTGCACACAGACACTTTGAAGGGAATAGATAGAAGATGGCAGGTGCTAGACCCAGGGGATGCTGCCTCTGCTGCAGCAGAGAGACTAAATTGAATACATCAGGAGCTAGGATTTGGGGATACCTCCTCTGTGCTGTGGCTGGAGTGTGCTGCTGATTTTCTGGGCTGCCACAGGCCAGATTCAGTTTTCACAGGGTGAACTGACCTACTGCAGATTCCCGTGTTATTTTATAATAGTTTGTTATTCAGCAGTTCATGTTTAAACCAAGACAGGGACAGATTCACTTCCCACTAAACCACACAATTTCAGCTGCTACTAGAACTTACTTATATTAAGAAAACCCTTCCCTTCTTTTCTTGTCCCCCCCACCAAATCAACAGGGTAGATACTGCCATTTGTTGCAATGTGCTTTTTCTAACCCTAAAGAGAATTACCCATCAAACCAATCAGAACCCCTATTTATTTTATAATACACTATTCTAAAAATAGATTGCTTTCCAATACATCTGTGGATTAGGTCAGCAATAAATGAACTGATTAGATTTCATGGTCACTTCATGGTGTTTATTCAGGTAAGAAATACTGACATCCATTTTTATACCAGTGCAGCCTGATTTTGTGAATGCTCTATTTTCAAACTGGACAATATTTGTCAACAGGGCTTAATTATTTGGTCAAGAATGCTACACAGTGAAACTATGTTCCCTAATAAGTATTTGTATCTTTTAAATCATTGTAGTAGATAATCCTCTTTGTAGTGGGTAGGATATGATTACCCTTGATTGTTTTAAGGCTTCATAGTTCAAAATTAAGGCCTGCAAATTCCCCTGTGCTAAATTTCATTGCATGTTTTATTTAAAAGTTAGACTTTCATCAATTTACCTTCCATAAGCAAAACGTCTGTCTTTGTGGTGGTCACCGAAAGTATCCCAGAGCCTGAGGGAAACGCTTACTTCATCAACAACATCCCGTGAACGTTCAAGGACCTAGAACAGAACAGAAGTCACGTTTTTTTCCCCTCGGTTAAAATGTTCATTGCAGGTAAATGGCACTTCCCTTTGTTAAAAGGTATGATGACATGCTTCATCACATATTCTATCAAAATACTGTCTTAAGCATTGTATTTATTACTATTTAGGCATATTATACAACTTCAAAAAAATCCCTTCTTGCCACAAACTGTGTAATGGAACACTCTAGAGAGGTGGCAGATACCTTATAATCTTTTGGAAATGTATTTCTGAGGTGCCCATTACCACTTTGATGAGAATGGAGTTGAACAGCGATACAGGAAGTTTATTAGCTGTATTAGCTTGAAAACCCTTACCTCTTGGCAGACGCGGTACTGATCAATTGCCCAGACGGTTGGTACGTGAGTTGCCAACAGTTGGTACTGTGTCAAGGTTGTATTGCATGCTCTTGCACAAATTAAGCGAGTCTTTCCCACTGCATTATCACCAACCACCACACATTTTATGGTTTCAATGTTGGGTCTTTCGTAGTCCATGTCAGTGTCCATTTATCAAAAGCTGTAACAAGACGGTTACATTTTTTCTAATGCTGTAGAAGCTGAGTTATTTAAAACCAGATTCTATCTCCACTTCTTCCAAGTTGCCCATAGGATGAAGTTTCAAGTCAAAACTCAACTTCAGCTTGGCTTAATATCAGTTCCTTTATATACCACACACAGTTACTGAAACCCAAGTACTGTTCTTTTGACCTCAAATGTTTTTTTCCCCCCAGGTAGCATGTTATTTTTACTTTGGTTTTCTGTAAACACAAACCTATTTGCTGAAGAAAAATCCTGGTGAAGCTAGAACTGTTGGCACAAACTTACCTCTCACTAGCTCTCTGTCATGTTGAGAAGCAGCTAAGACAGGATGTAAGTGAGTTTGGCTTGGGGGACTCTGATATAAACTTGCTTTTGTACTATAGGCTTTCCCTGGCACCTTGATCCTTGAAGATGTGGATTAAGATAGTCTCAACAGGTAAAAGCAAGATACCATTTATATACAAAATAGGCTGTAATTAAAGTTAAGAAAGTAATGTCTAATAAAATGACATAATAGCCTTGACTTTCTAAAACCTGTAATTTATAACTTTACCATCACTGTTGCCTGTATAAATCACCTAGCTTCTCTGCTTTTAAAGACAATTTTTCACAGACCAAAGTCTAAATTAAAACCAAACAGTCTAATTGAACCTTGTCAATTCAAATATTTTCTCACTAGCAAATTCTGTTTATAAGATGTCAGAATTATTTTACCACAAAATGCTTTAATGAGAGCACAATGTATATTTTCCTTTCCAAAATACACTGTCCTTATAGAAAACTAGAATATATTCCTTCATCATCTTTAAATGCATATAAAATCAGTTAACAGGTTGGTCAGCAAGAAGGGGAGAGATTTGTTTTTAAATATATTTGTTTTTAAGGCCTTTGCAAAGTCTACCATTTTCAGAGAAGAGAAAGGCACAATCATAGTTCAGAATATGATTCTGCTCTCCATATCTCTAGTCATCTGCTCAGTTATAGAATGTCTGGTGTGAAACTGTCATCAAGGAAAAAGCAGAGAAAACACAAGCCAGCCTTATATAGTAGGGTTTGTCACACAGAATTTTTCAAACATGGAAACCTTTTCCATTCAGTGGCATTGACTGCCACGATGACTACATTATACAGTAAAAGTTCTGTTATCCGGCATCTTACAAGCTGGCATGCTCCACTAACCAGCATGCCGGCTTGTAAGATAAAGTAAACTGGAAGTGCCCACTGTGGCCCAGAAGCATAACACGCTGTGTGGGTCTGTGTGGGGCCCACCTCATTGTCATGTGGGGCCCTGTGGGCCCCATGGGAGTGGTGGTGATGCCATGGGAGGGGCATCGCCCAGATACAGCGTGAGAAACGGTGGCCGGGGCTGCCCAATTAACCAACATTTTTTGTTATCCAGCATCCCCTGTTAAACTTCTAAATTGATTATATTTTTCCCTATTAAGAAAACGTTTAAATTTGAGATACTGACTGATTCTGCCTTAAAACATCCTTTATATTAACATTTTATTCACCCATCGTATCTACAGAATATACATTACATTATCAAGCCAATTTAAAAATAAAATACTATTTTGATATTTGTTCTTCACCATTTCAAATCTATTATTTTCTCCATCTTAAGAATATGTGTGTTATTAATAACTATTGGACTATGACTAATTGTGCTTTTTTACTGTTTAAATAGTTATGACCTTGAGATGTCTATGAGGACTGGCGGAGGGACTAAGGGAGTCTTTGGAAGCACAGACATTCATTGCCACAGAGTGAGACAATGTTGTTTTTCTCTCAAAATGATGCTACATAAACATAATTTTGTCAGTCAATTAGCATACGATAGCTTTCAGACATTCAGCTATTTTATCTATATGGATAAAATGTAATTAAATATAAATTAATTATAGAAGATAAATGTGATATAATATACAAAATAAATTTCTTCCAGTGGATTGCAGTTTAAGCCCTTATCCCACAAGGGACTGCAATGGCAGAGGTTCTCTACCTGGACACAGAACACGTCAGTGTAATCTGCTGCAGGACTGAGGCTTCCTCAGTAAGGAACATGTCTTCACAGATGTTTGTACAGAGCCTAGCACACTATAAAAATCCAATTCAGAAAGTAATAAATATTTTATGAAAAAATGCAGAGCAACTATAACTGTACAAGTCTGTCTTTTTTTTTATATCCTAATTACTGAAAAAGTATCTACAGTTAGAAGCCTGAACAAATATTTCAGATTAAAATGGACTCTAATTATAACCATCAAGGGGTTGCAAACTATGGATTAACTGTTTCTAAAGCAGTATAAACAGCAAAGAGAGCTCCCACCCAAGCATATGTACAAGATGTGAGATTCTGAGGTTTTATAGATATAATTACAGTAGTTAAATTTATTACATTAGGTGTATTAAAAAAGAACCAAAAGCATTTACTTGCTAATGAGAAAAAAAACACAGGTAAGTCACCAGGTTTTGAGTGAGGAAAGGTTGGTTATCTGGGAAGAGCAAGCGGAGCTAGTCAAAGCCAGTTACTAGGAAGCCAAGACAGGAATCAGCAAACAACATGCATGAAAGAGACATAAAGAAAGCCCAGGACCCAAAATATAAACAAGACTTCAGTGCTATCAAAAAACAAAACAGGACTGGACAAAAAAAAAAAAAAAAAGCATTGCCACTGGTTGAATTCCCAACAATGGCATTAGACAGAGATCAGTTGTTAGGACAACTAGAGTAAGATTCAACTGTGACCAAACAAACAGCATTTAAAAATACATAGGTGAGTCTAGATGAGCTCGCACATGCCTCCTGCAGCATCTCAAAGGAGTTTGAGATGCTGCAAGAAGCATGTGAAGGAATGGGAAATTTGTAGCACGGGGGCAAAATTAGACCCCACAGGGGTCAAAAACACCCACGGAAAAAAAGCAGAGCAGGCAACCAAAGGCTGGTTCCTTCTCAGAGATGCTCTGGTAGCAGCCAGAGTATCTCTATGCTTCACCCTCGCCCTGGTGCTGAAGCACACTGCCTGCCCATGCAGGGCAGGCAGTGTGCCAGCCACAGGGAATTGGACCCAGGCTCCAGTGCAGATAAGTAGGGGGCTGGAGGAGGGGGAAGGGGACCACAGGGGGGACTCCTGCCTGCTCCCCCAGCCTTCCAGATCCCTGCCCCACCCAGCCCCATCTCCTGCCTTCCCTCCGAACCCTGCCTGGCCCCATCCCCCCAGACCCCACAACTCCTGCCCCATCCAGCCCTAACCCCCCCTATCATTGCCCCACCCAACCCCATCCCCCTGCATCACTGCTCTACCTGATCCCATCCTCCACAGCAACCAAGCCCCGCCATCACTGCTGGGATGCTGGGGGGGCGGGGCAATTAAAAAAACAAACAAAAAACCTCCCTCCACTCACCAGAAGCAACCATTGGGGTCACCTCCCCACACGGTGCAGGGCCGGGTGACAACCCCAGTGGTCCCCGTCTGGGTCCTGCTGCCTGGACAGGCTCTGCCAGGAGGCCCCAGAGCCCCCACAGCCACTGCTCCCGCAGCGAGTAGAGGCTTTTTTACTCCAGCTGCAGTTGCAAGCAGGCGGTGTCTGCTGCTCCCAGGGTTGTAGCAGGGGTGGGCAGCCGCCCGCAGCCAGACGAGAGCAGGCCAGCGGTGGCTCCAAGCTCTTCCCAGTGCTCTGCCCGTCTCCACCCCAGCCATGGCTGCAGTGGCCCCGGGAGCTGCCGGCACCAGCTACTAGCACCAGGGCACAGTGCAGCCCAGAGGCTGCTCCCGGGACAGCTGCAGGAGAAGCTGGGGTGAATGGGGATAGGCAGAGTCCAGGGGGTGTTTGGGGCACAGTGCAGCCTAGTGGCTGCAGGCAGCTGGTGCTGGCAGCTCCCAGGGCCGCTGCAACTGGGGCTAGGGTGAGTGCTGCATGCTGCACCGCCCAGGGCTCCGCTTGTCCGCGCTCATCCCAACCCATGCCGCAGCGGCCCCAGGAGCAGCCGACACAGGAACCTCTCTCTATTTCTTACATTATATAGTAGGTTCGCTTTATGGAAATCCAATTCATGTGGTGTTCTCCTGGAACACATGTACCACATAAATCGAGGGAAACCTTTAGTAGAATTTTTAAAGTAGTCTAATGGAGCCATCACAAGCTAGTGCAATTCATTGCCAGTCGGGTGCTTCCAGCAGACTCCTGATGAGACCTTGAACAATGCTTGCTGAGTAAAAGACTCCCAACATGCATGGAAATACATTGACAGGTTTACTAAATCATATAGCCTATTTTCAGGTTATATTTCCCTTATCATGGTTTCTTTTCAGAAACATTACATATGAGCAACCAAAAGAGTAGTTAAGAAGTACAAACCTAACAAACCTTAAACCCAATGTGCATACTGGGACCAGTGGCAAAAATTATTATAATAGCGCAAATTGGGATCTGAGGAATTTTATGCCCCATGCCAAACATTTCACATCCTGCCATGCCACAGCTGCATGGCAGGATGTGTGATGTTTGGGATGGGACATAAAAATTCTTCCAATCCAAATCATCCGACAGCTGGGTCCCAGGGCTCTCCCCTACCCAAGCCTGGGAACTGGGTGGGAGAAGGTCTATGTCCCAGATCCTGGGGCTGCCCATACCTCATCCCCAAACAAAATTTTAAATGTCCGGCTGTGCATCCTGCATGAGGGCTCAGAGCAGGGCTACAGATATTTTGGATGTGGCGGGCGAGCCCATCTGCACCCTGTGCTCTGGCACTTTTAAATACCTTGCTCTGCATCTCTACATGAGGAGTGCAGGGCAAGGCTAAAAATGCCACACGTTCAAATTAAAATGCCATAAAAATCTACCACAAAGCTTTTCTATATTTAATGGCTTTTTTGACATATTATGGTTCCATAAATTGGTGGAATGCATGATGTTAATGTGTGTTAACAGGTTAATTGTGTGATAAATATAACATCTGCCAGGGGTCTTAGCTGCTTGCAAACATGGAAGCTTGGATGTCCAGAGATAAATCACAAGCAAACTGCAGAACTCATTACTTTATACTGAAGAAATGTAAAGGCAAGAAAATTCTGGCAAGAGCCAAAGCAGCATGTAATAGAACAAAGAGTAAAAGGACTGTTTTCACTTTGAAATATAAACCAAGCCATTTGTTGTTTTATAACTGAATGGATGAATACATGTGAGAGAGGACAAAAAGAGATAAATACACATTGATAACATCAATTTAAAGGGCAGAGATCACAGACCTCTCTGATTTAAGAGGCAGGATGTGTGCCAAAAAAGACCAACTTGCAATTTGTCACAGTCTACTAAATGAATTCAGGACTGTACCAAATACACTGGTGAAAGAAATCACAGCAGAAAATAAGTACTACACTAATTGCAGCAGCTGTTGAAAGATTATCATGAAACTTTTTCATGAAGTATAAATTAGACTAGGAAAATTATCAAATGGTAGAGGGAAAAAAGGGAAGTTATAAAAAATTCAGGTTGTTAGCAAAGAAGCAACCAGTAACAAACACAAGGTGCAATAACGAAGAGGGAGGAAAAAGGACATACTAGAACAGGGACTGCAATAATGTTGAGAATGGACATCAGAAGAGGATCTGGGCCAGTGTGTAGTGAAGGAGAGGTTGAAGTGAAGAAACTGTAAGGACTCCGGGGAAAACCACAAGATTAATGCTGGAATATACTCTCTTATTTTGGGACTGCGGGGGCCAAGAAATGCCGGTGGAATGGGGCCGCTGATAGAGTGGAATTAGTTGGACAAGAGGCAGCAGTGGTTGAAACAAAAAAAAACTTTACTTACAAGCAGTATACATGAGGTTTGCAGTGTAGGCACAATTCGTAGACAGACACAAACGAAAACTGTAGACAGGCACACCGATGCTCACACACTTGCGCGAGGTATGGGGTACGTCGTAGCAACCGTGACGGGGAGTTGTTGGTGGTTGATCATGCCTCCTCCGTGGCTCCGAACTACACGTGGGGATCTCTCCCTATGCGTGTTCGAGCACTCCTCCAATTTGGGTGGGTACCACCCAAGCCTTTTGTATGGCCAGCGAGTCAATTGCTGACCACCACGTGTGCATAGTTTACACTGAGCCAATCGAGAGCATGCACTCGATGGTGCAGCTGCAAGCTTTTGGCGGGCTCTGATTCTGCACCAAGGACTTTTTCCACCTTCCAGGGGAAATCCCTGCACTGGGGACTCGTAACGTGGCTGAACGCAGCTGTGCCGAGGCATCTCTTAACTGTTCAGCTGTAACATGCCTCCTTGCCAAAGGCACAGTTGTAGCCTGGCCACATTCGAGTTGGCTAAATCGTCGCGTTGCCTCACGGGTTCATACCGCAGACAGGTATAAACAAAAGCAGACAATGAAGCAAGTTCGTTTTCCAAGGATCTAATCAAACAATAACCCATCAAAACACAACTACCCATTAACAAGTTGGTGATAAACAGTTCAATTATCAGGACTTCAGTGGGTGTCATCGTGTCCTGGTCTCTCGAGGTACTCCCTCTCTCAAAATATTCTCTCTGGTCCGGTCACACACATCTCAGCAGACCTGCAGAGATAGTCTGCTCTCTCAAAATTGTCTCTCTCTTTCTCTGATCTGGTCTGTACACACTCCAGCTGACCTGTAGAGAAAGAAACTCTCAGAAAAATTAATTAGCTTATCTCACAAAAATCAATCATTATCACAAAATGATTTGTCATCCTGGCATTGGAATCCCGGCTCGTACACTAGGTTCCATTGACCCTCATCACCCAAAACTCGCAACTGCTGTTTCGTGAGTCTAGAGTACTGCATCAGGAATCTGAATATACCTTGCTCCTCTGTTGTTCTCTGCGCTGGCTGAAATCGTCGCAGGCTAGACTCGTGCATTCAATGTTGCTCTGGGTTGCTGATCTCTCTCTGACCCGGTTTCACAAGAGCTTGCAGTCGCGAAAGTTGCCGCAAAAAATCACTTGCCGGTTGTCCGGCTAGTGGGTTTAGCAAAATTTGGAGAACAATGGCAGCTCTTCCTCCGTACACCTCAACACAAGCATTGATACTCATCAGCGTGACTGGAACAGCTCCAAGATCTTGCAGATAACGATGAGGCCACAACTCCTGCTGCTGGGATGGTGACAGTCCCAGTGCATGTCATCTAGGATTCCATGTGCAATACGAAATCCCGATGATCGCTTGCATACGCTCTCTGGCTGGCCTGACCTGCAACAAGTGCTGGAAGCAAAATAGGCCAATAAACATTGTACGTCACCATTCCAATGTCAGCAGCGTGCCCTCCGCTCCACGAGGCTCATCTGGTGAGAGAACTCGCCTCATGTTGGTCCACCAGGTCGGATCCAAACTCCGCGACCAGGTGTCCCATCCACATAGCTAGGGTCTCTGCTGATCTTATCTTGGACCTTTTACATAGGGCCTGTAATTCAGTCCAGGTTCTGCCATGATAGGTGCTGGCAGCAACACAGGCTGCACTCATCACTTGACTCCTCATTGCCACAGGGTGCGTAGCTATCCGAGTTGTTGCTGCATCCGACGGGGAACTCAGTTGCAGTATGCCTCCCATTGCCTCCTCATCATAGCCCAGAGGCAGGCCCGTGGGAGTTTCTGGGGGTGGAGTCGCTACTTCTGCCTGCCCGCTGATAGCCCTGCCCTCTTCTACCCTTCCATGATGGCTCCCCTCCTCTTCCGTCCTTCTGTGAATAACTCCACCCTCCTTCTGAACCCTTCCGTGGTGGCTCCGTTCTGTTTCGGCGCCATTTTGCAATGACGGGGGGACCATGGCTTTCCTCCGCAGCTGCAACCCTTTTGACCATGTGAATGGCACGCAATCAGGCTTCTAACTCAATCCTTTCCTGCATCAGGGTCATGACTGTATGGAACATTACTCGCAGCATTCTCCCCTTCCTGTAATCCGTGCCAATATGTTCAATTGTGGAGTCTCCCTCCGGCTCCACTTCCCCATGGAGCTCCAAAAACTCCAACTCCAGTAACAACATGTCCAAATTAATCAGCGCTGGCTCCTTACTCTCCTGTATGCAGTGCATACAGCGAACAAACTCCTGACTGAGAACTATATCTTCTTCTCTCAGCTTTTGTCCAGCTGAGGACTCGCTGCCCTCTTGGTCTCGGGGTTTAAATCGAACCCACTCACTCCCATCACACATCCAAATGCTCTCGGGTGGAGACGCACTTCCCACTCTTTCGCAGGTTCTCCTTCTCCCTCAAGCGAGAGGTAACCGCTCACAAATCTTCCACCCAATTTGCCTACTTGCTGGTACGCAATGTGCGCTCCCAACTCCACGGCTTCTAGCATGTGGCGTTTTCCACTGCGCCATGGGCAACCTTCAACCAATTTCAACTCCATTGCATCTTCCTAGCATACCAATCCTGTTCGTGACGTCATGTGGGGGCCAAGAAATGCTGGCGGAATGGGGCTGCTGATAGAGTGGAATTAATTGGACGAGAGGCAGCAGTGGTTGAAACAAAAAACTTTACTTACAAGCTGTATACACGAGGTATGCAGTGTAGGCACAATCCGTAGACAGACACAAACGAAAACTGTAGACAGGCACACCGATGCTCACACGCTCGCGCGGGGTATGGGGTACGTCATGGCACCCACAACGGGGGGTCACTGGTGGTTGATCAGGCCCCTCTGTGGCTCCGAAGTACACATGGGGATCTCTCTCTATGCGTGCTCGAGCTCTCCTCCAATTTGGGCGGGTACCACCCAAGCCTTTTGTACGGCCAGAGAGCCAATTGCTGACTGTCACGTGTGCATAATTTACACTGAGCCCTTTGAAAGCATGCACTCGATGGTGCAGCTGCAAGCTTTTGGCTGGCTCTGATTGTGTGCCAAGGACTTTTCCCATGTTACAGGGGAAATCCCTGCACCAGGGACTTGCAATGTGCCTGAATGCAGCTGTGCCGAGGCATCTCTTAACTGTTCCGCTCTGACAGAGACAATGTAACCCCCCCCAAAAAAAATCTCTTCTCCTTCAATGACACTAAGAATGGCCAAAACATGGATGCTACAAAGAGCCATAGGAAAAGCTGGAAAGACTTGTGAATCAAGATTATGTGGACTGGAATTAGACAGCTTGCCAAATTATTTAATGTTGTGCATAGACAAGGTATTGGGAGATGGAATAGTTTCATCTGAAGCATGATTTAAAGCAGGCAGTGGGTTGGGTCTCACTTTTTTATTTGGCTATGGGGAGAGTTCTTCCCACGGTGTGGGAAAGGATGTGGAAAGATGAGCAGGCCAAGATGTTCAGTGTCAACACAATTATTTGGGTTGAAAGTAGTAAGAAAGTGCAACATCATTCTGATGTATGGTGCCTGAGAATGAAAGAATTTAGTGTGAAACCAGCAAGGATATGAGTGAAGCAATGGTTTTAGCATGGAAATAGTTCCCCACAAATGGGTTTACATTAAAAAAAATACTAAATGTGGTCAATGGATTTACATATCTTGTCTAAATGCTCATAGGTGATGTAAGGACTGGAGATGAATTGACAAAAAGGTTGCAGCTTGCAGGGATTTCTTTTAAAGCATTAAAAGTAATGCAGAAATGTCCCAGGGAAGCGAAATTAATGATGGACTGTGTGTACCACATCCTGACTATGTCAAAAGGTTAAGAGACTTGGGTTCTAATAAAGAGAGATTTCAGCTTTTCACAAACTGCATGCTTAGGATGCATTCGGAGAGCAACAGACCTATGGAAATACCATAAAGAAGATGGGAAGATGAGGTGGAGAAAGATATTACAAGAGATGATTATGAGAGGAAATCACAGCATAAAATGTGTAGGGAAGATGGGAAAAGGTTAATGGAATTAGCTATTGCCCAACCCAGGGAGATGTGGGAACTGGTGATGGATGGTGATCTCCCACAGGCCCACCTAACTAGCCTGGTTAATGGCTGCTTGCAGATGTTTTAAAATAAAGCAGTGCTATACTTTAAACTTGGTGTGCTCCCATGCTGAGCCCAGTGCATGCCTAGAAAAGGCAGCATGTTACCTGCACCCAGCTTACCTGACATCTATGTAGATTGTGCGCTACAGTGAGGCCTTTTGGGCACTTTTATTCAATAGCTGATTGAATCAGCTTTAGCTAAAAGGACCAACAAGCCTCACTGAAGTGCCTGATCTATACAGACACCGCAGAGCTGGGTCAAAGTAACACATTGCTTCTTCTGGTAAAGAGTTAAAAAAAAAAAAATGTCTGCAAGCAGGCAAAAATAAAGGGATAGTTACAACCAATATCTGAAGATTCAGAAGCACTTCAGAATATTTTGACCAAAATTCTGTTCTCAAACACCTGTATGCACTTCCTACTGAGTGCAATGAGAACATCACTCTTCTACAACAGCAAAACAGACTCTTTTGTCAGCTGTTCTGTGACAGCAGTTCAGGGTTGGTGCCAACAATGACAGAACACCTAGGAACATATCCAAGAATATTACCCATATTTGTTGAGTTGACATCAGAAAATACTTGAGAAAAACATCAAGACCTTTCTTTGATATGGTCCTGGTTAGGCCATCCTTAGGTTATAGGAGTCTGATTTAAAGACACACAACCCCCCAAGTCCATATTAGCTACTAGAAGGCAGAAGGTCTTATAAGTCTCCATGCTGTATCCTGATAATCTTCTTCCCTGTACACTTTAAAGGAAAAGGATCAAAGACCTTTCATATCTCAAGCACAAAAAGGATATGACTTCTTACAAATTTGAGTGTAAATGTTTAAAGAAAGGGAAGGTGGAAAGACGGATGGATGGATATCTCTACTTGCAATTCTTAATGTTCTCTATGAAACTTATTGGTCAAACATCAATAGATTTCACACCCTGCAATCTCTGAGCTTTCAGCAACATGGACAAACAGTAGCTCTTAAACTCTCCCTAAGAGAAACTGCTGATCTACAGAATTCTGCTTTTCTTCACAACATGCTGGTTTCTTGATTTGGGTGGTTTCTGTACTGAGGACCACATATTAGGTCCACACACTCATCCACTTTATTTTAACAGGAACTAAGGGTGCAGCATCTTTTGACCCTTGACCATTACAATGGGACTGAAGCCTGTGACTTTAACAAAATAGAAATCCTTCCCATGTTTCCATCAGTCTCCAATATACATTTTCTAAATTCTTTAGGTGCCCCATGGGCTAAATAGACTGGCCTGGTGGGCTGAACCTGGCCTGTGGTCCATATTTTGCCTGCCCCTGCTGTAGAGGATAATATTTTCCTCAACTTTTGCTTAGAGGTGGAGGAAAAAAAAAAAAAAAGAGAACACTTTTAGAGGCTTCACTGAGTTTCTGGCATATACAGCTACTGAAAAAAAATTGCTTGTGCATTTGTTTTCCTTTCACAAGGCAGAGTTTGCCTCTGTTTGTTGAATAGTAAGTGACATTCACTATATTTTCCTCATTTATCATTTTGTGTTGGGAAGTTTAACTTAGTTGCCGTTTTATTCATTCACATTTTGATTAAGAAAAAATAAGTGTACAGCAAGGGATTAAAGCAGGAAAATCCCCAATAGAGCTATATCATAACAGAAATATTTAAAATTCTGAAAGTTTGAAAAGGGAGACTTTAGGTCAATGTTATCTTTCTTTTTACAGAAAAGTGCAAAAAAGGTCCCCCAAAAGTATTTCTCACCACTCAACTTAGAGAAAGTATCTTTGTAAACAAGGTTGGACAATACTGAATGGGAACAAGAGAGAATCCACAAACCAGTCTCATGATTCTGCACCCAGAAACCAGGAATCAGACTTTTTCTATGTGCCTTTTAGGTCCTGTTCTCTTTCAGCTCATGCCTCAGCATGGTCATACATTTCAATCTCCCGTTTCAGAAGCCAGTGAGACCGGCTATGTTCACACTGATTAGATGCGATTAAAATAACTGAAAATTAGGGTTGGAAGTAACCTCAGGAGGTCATCTGGTCTAACCCTCTGCTGAAAACAGGATGGTCCCAGCTATATAATTCCAGCCAGGACTTTGTCGAGCTGGGCCTTAAAAACCTCCAAGGATGGAGATTCCACCACCTTTTATTAGCACTACCTTTTATAGCTTCCAGTGTGAGCTTTGAGATCCTTTTTATGGAAGCAGACTAAAGGAAAAAAAAACAAACCTTGCATCTTCCCCTCTTAGACTGTGTTCAGATGAGCGCAGATGTTGTGGTATGTGTAGACAGGTCTGCATTGCCACACACCATACACACAGGCATTCCCTGCACTCCTACCTTCCCTTAAAAAAGCAGATTGGCACATGTGACAGGAACATGTGCTGCCCAAGACTGGAGCCTAGCCATCTCGGACCACAGTTGCTGGCCCCAGCCTCCACTACCACACCGGGGGTAACCCGTGCTGCTGCTACTTGTCCTCGGGAAAACAAATGGCCACACTGGTCTGGACATGGACTTATGGCCTACACTTCTGCTGCTTTCAGCACAGCAGGGCCAAAAAAAAAAAAAAGACATTTCATAGATTTCATAGACATTAGGGGCTGGAAGGGACCTTGCGAGATCATTGAGTCCAGCGCTCCTGCCATAGGCAGGAAGTATGCTGGGGTCAAATGATTCCAGCAAAAAAAACATCCTGATGCCTTTTAAATGAATCCAGAGTAGGTGCTTGTACCACCACTGGGGGAAGTCTGTTCCAGACCCTGGACACACAGACTGTAAAGATGTTTTTTCTTATGTCCAGTCTAAATCAGCCTTTCACAAGTTCGTGGCCATTAGACCTTGCTATCCCTTGGGGAGCCCTAGTGAACAACTGTATTCCCAGGTCCCTTATATACTTTTGTAGGCCGACACCAAGTCCCCCCTGAGCCTTCTCTTTTCTAGGCTGAAGAGTCCCAAGTCCCTCAGCCTCTCCTTGTAAAGCTTGCTCTCTTGGCATTTGATCTTATGAGTGGCTCTCCTTTGGACTCTCTCAAGCTTATCCACATCCCTTCTGAAGTACTGGGTATTTGAGTACTAGGAAAGGAAAAGTTAGCAAAGAATTGCAGCTGGCCAGATTCGTTGCCCATTTTTCTTCAACCTAAGTATTATATTGACCAAGTTTGGAGTGTTAACTGGATGGGTGTGCTAGAAAGCTAATAGGTACTAACTTCTGCTGAAGAATGAGTGTACTGTTATGTAACTATTAAGCCTGCCTCCTGGCCTTTCTCCCTTTGCGTATTTATAACCAAAGAGGAAGAGCTCCTCTACATGAATTTACCCAGCTGATCAAATCAGGGAGATTTTTTTAAAGTATTTAATAGTCCACCCTCCCCTTCCCCGCAGCACTTTTGTCAGGGGCTCCCTCAGGCAGGAGCACACAGCAAGTCTACAGGAGCCAATGTAAGGAAGCCCCTAAGATAGCCTGTGCAGAGTAGCAGTGTCTCGGGGACCTGCCAGACTTTCCCCCCTGGGCGGCATGGCCACCTCCTGTGGTTTGGGCGGACCCGGCTTGAGGACTGAACGGCAGAGGGGACTCAGGCGATGCTTTGAGGCTTGCCACCCGACAACAACAGGTGAGGGAAGGCGCGGCCGTGCCCCAAGGATGTCCAATGCCTCCCGGGGCAATCCAAACCCTCCCCTGAGAGTTCAGCGGTTGTCAGAGCAACCCACAACACTGGCTCCCAGGTGTGGAGCTCGCCCGGCCCCTGGGCTCCTCCTTGCCTAGCTGTGCTGATGCCTGTCCTGCCCACGGGCAGAAGCAGTCAGCGGTGCTGGCATCCCTCCATTCCTGGCACCAACCGCGTGCCACGCCACCTACCCGGGTGAGGGGGAAGGGGCGGGAAGGGGGCGAGGCCAGCAGCTACTGCCACCCTGCCTCTCCTCAAAGTGCAGGGCCAAGGCAGCGGGCTGGCAGCATGGCGCTGCCTCCCCCTGACCATGCCGAAACAGTCAGCCCAAGCTCAGCCACTGGTGCCTAGCTCTTGGCCACACAGCGCCGAGCTAATGCAGCTGGAGCTGCTCTCATTGTGATGTTGGCAGCCACTGTTCTATTTATAGAGGCTCGACTGGGTTTCATTCATGAAAGTGGGGCCGGTGGCTGCGCATGTGCGACGGGGCTGACGCAGGGCCCACACGCAGTGCTTCTCCGGTCTGGGCCTAGCAATCGCAGTGCCTACACAGCCTCTTCGTAACTCCTGGCCCCGCCTTGCCTTCAGGCTGCTTTGTCCTTTCCTCCCAGGCTGCAATACTGGGAAGGCGTCCAAATGGCAGCCAAGTGGCCGTGGGTACAGGCAAGTGTACAGGGCAGAAATCCCCACCCCTTATCGCTTCCTGCCCCGCCAGCTTGGAGCCAGCCACTGGGGTGAGGTATCCCTGGCCGGCCTTACAACTTCTGTTTCCACTTGGGTTCTGGTATGTTCCTGGCTTTTGCCCAGGTGAGAAGGCCTGAGATCTAAGAGAGCGCAGGAACAGGAAATAATTCCCACTGCAAAACTGAAGGGGGAAAAAAAAGGGCAGGGGAAGAGGGCAAAAACATGGCCCTCCTGCTTAAAGCTGAGCACTTGGCTCTTGGAAATGGGCTATCACATTTCCCATCTTGATGCACTGTAGATTTCACCTGGTTTTGCATGGCTTGAACTGCATGAGTCCAGTTGAATTTGGTTTGTACAGATCAGTCTTACTGCAACCATTTGATTCCAGTTCAGACTGGTTCAAACCCAGTTTGGTCCAGCTAACTCCAAGAGGTGACTCAGGAGCTCCAGCCCCTGCATCTCAGTTCCTGACCCATGAGATTTAAATACTGCCTTCACAGGCCAGCTGGGCAGGAGATGAAATTTCAAGACTGCAGGGAGAAGAGGTTGGGGTGGGAAAGAGGGACCAGGACTATCTTGCAAAGCTATCCCTGTGGGCTTTACAAGTTAGGTGGCACACAAAGCAATTTAATGGGCAGGGAGTTGCATCCAGGAATCAGGGAGGCTATCCCTGGCCCTGCTTCCCAAGCCCTCCAGCTTTAAGTCACCCCATATGCAGCCAGCCCATCTGAGCTGCACATGAGGCTATTCAAAACTCTGAGGAGGTGGCAGAGGACAGGCTGTCAAGTTGGGCTCCCCTAAGGGTGGGGATGGCTCAGAAAATAACTAGTACCTCTTAGCTGGAGAGCATACCTATGTAGCGCTCCAGCTAGGGAGCTGGAACACATATACGATCCAGCTCCTGGGCTATTTTTCTACATGTAAGAAATTCAGAGAAATTCTTACCAATTGAAATTAATGCCTGTCTATGGCCTAAAACAGTTTCCAAACATATTTCCACTTGTGCAATAGGTTGGTATATTATCTATTAATTTTTACCTATAAAATTTATAAAAAGAACTAAAGTCTTGAATTTTTAATTTGTATAGAATAATATACATTTACCTATATCTATATCCTTCAAAAGTCATTTCCTACCAATAAATCTTTTGCATTAAGGGGCTTGTATTCAGAATATATCTTTCCCACAGCAAACCACTTACGCATTCATCACTGGCAATCTTTTTAAAAACTATATTGTATAGTTCTCCACCGACTACAAAATGATACAACCTTATTAGCTGTATTCATTTCCACGGGATAGCACAAAATTCTCTTCTAATTTTCAGAGATCAGAATGTCCAAGACAAATTTGTATTTTCTATTTTATGCATTACTGGCATTGAAAAAAAATGCTATTATTTTATAGTTGGTGTTTAAGAATAATATTATTTTGAGGAATTATTTATTAAATTCTAAATGCAGTCCATGAATGAGGCGCTACAGAATTCTCAAGATGTCAGACTTGAACTCCATTACAATGAGTTGTAGTACCACTGCTTGCACTCCTGCACTAACAACAAATATAAAGCAGTCTGGTGTCTTAGCGCGCCTTTAGGCTGGAAGAAGTTTTATAACAGCAGAAAAGGAAGCTTTTCAGAGGGACAAGCATTCCTTGCTTCCATCTTTGTCCAGGATGTTTCAGTAAATATCACATTCTGAATGAAGTAGCTGTTTTGGTACTTTTTAGGAGATATCTCAAGACCTTTCAGGCTTTTATAAGCTACTATAGGTACCAAGAGAGCCTAGCTTTATACATACGTGGCTATGCAATATCAGTGCTGTAGTATTTAAAAATTGAAATATTTCTAGGAAAATTATTTCAGAGAAGGTATGTATAATATTTAGATATGCGGCTCTCCCCTTATATACCAAGAGGTATATATACCATCTAGACTTGTTAATGCTATGGTACTAGTAGTTCCTGTGCAAGATTTCTGCTACTGGATCTTTCATAAATGCAAGGAAAATTCAGTGGTCAAAAATGAATTGTATAGGTTCTTAACTTTTAATGATAATTCAGAAAAGTGGCCATTAACTATACCATGTTATTCCAAACACTGCCAGATGCTTTTCATTGGTTTAACATAAAATGCTGATCACATACATATGCATACACTTCAGCATACATCTAAACACTACAGCAATACTATCTTGAGAAGATAAATTTTTGTATATCTAGTTTCTACTAAAGAAGCCCATGGAGAAGGCTTGAGTCTACAGAGGGTCATGCTTTAATAGAATTTTAATTTATTTACTTTTAGGATGCCAGCTTATATTTCCTCCTAGTGTTTAATCAGTCAATTTTAAGGAAGGGAACCCACCTAATTTACATCACCAGAATTTCTCCTCCCAGGAAGCCTCTCTAAGCCTCATCAGCCCCTCTACCTGTTCATTTTCAAGCATATTTACATAAAGGCTAAAATTCAAAGCAAGACCAAGACTAAATTGCTGAGAGGCAGGTTTGTTTTGTTCCTAGCTGTTAGCCCAATGAAGTCTGAAGTCCAAAGTCCAAGCACAAAGTTGGCAGATTTAACTATTTAATGTCTAGTTCTCAGATGGATTGAATTTACACATAACAGATTTGTCCCAACTGCAAGTTTTGTTAGTTTAGAGCAATTAAGATAGGGGTGATGTCAAAATAAAACAAAACAACACAACAAACCAATTGCCTCCTAAGACTGTGTCCACACGAGTAGGGACGTGCATTTGCAGCAGCACACATAGTAGGGGCACTAATTTGTGCTGATACTTTGTGACAGTGCACGCCCCTGCCTGTGCACTTTGCAGTGGGCTCTATCTGCTGCAGATGGGGCTGGCTGGGGCACAAGGTGCCCACTGCAGTGCTAGCCAGCAGGCAGCCTCTTCATTGAGGTACCCCATGTCCCAGCCAGCTGAGGAGCAGCACATGGAGCTATGGGCGGTCTGCTCCCCCATCTCTGCATGCTGAAGAGTCCCCACTCCACCCTGCACTCCAGCCACCTGCTCTGAGAATCCAGGTTGAAGCATGTAGAGATGGGCTGGCTGCTCCCTGGTTTTGAGGCATATCACCCCAGCACAGGACCTCTATGTCACTAAGTGTAAGGGCTCCACAGTGAACCTGTGAAGCTGAAGCACACAGAGATGGGAGCAGTCACGCCAGGGCTGCCTGCTCCCCTGTCTCGAGGTAAGCAACTGAATGAGGTGCAGGGTACCTCAGTGCAGGGGGTCCCATCTCTATGTTTGTCCCAGCGCATACCACGTTGGTGCGTTTTGTGTGGCTTTTTTTTTTTTCCAGGGTTTATTTGCTACCAGGAATTCCTGATAAATTTTGCCCTGGTGCTGCAAATTAGCAGCGCTACGCATGGTTTAACATTCAATATATGTGCTGTTTGTGGCATCACAAAGAGGTTTGTGATGCCACAGACTGCATGTGCCTGCACGTCTGAATTCAGCCCTAGTAGTCAGCATAAAAAAAAAATCAAAATATTATTATGCTTAAAACTCGTTGGTTACCACTCAGTATCTGTACTTCAAGTTGCATGCCATTTGTATAATTCTGATTACATAAACAAAATTTCTACTATTGAGTTCAGACCTTTTTAGTCAAGGCAGCATGCAATCAGTATGCAAAATATGATGTGGCGGCTGAGTGCATGAATGTGAACTAATAAATCTTAGAATTCTGAACAATGAACAAACTATATGAGAGTTTTGTACTCAAACATTTGCTGTTTTGTTACTTGCCCTGGGAATAGGGTTGAAATGATTCCCTTGTAGCATTCGAAGGTCACTCTAACTTTTCCTAGGGATTCTTGTTGCATCAGCAATTTTCAATAGTTTTGGTGGCTTACCATTGTATGAGTATCATATTTATTAGATCTTACTAAAGTGTCATGAAATAAAAAGCATAGTGTTTTTTTCTTCACGATGTACTAAACAAAACTGAAACCAATAGCATGTGTAATGCAACACTGAAAGTTTGCCCATTAAAGAAAAAACAAACAGGAAAATCCTGTTTTTGCCCATCCTGTTTTTCAGTGGCATGTATAGAAAATTATGTATAGCATTTTAAGAGTAAAGTAATTCTCTTTTGCCATTGGAGAGAACATGCACATATCTAATAGCCACAAATGGGCTACTTCATCATGTGCACACATGTGAAATCTCCAACTCAGTGCTGAAATCTGTACTCAGACCTGACTTCACTACTGGACCTTGTTATCCATTTATAGGTGACAACTGCAGAACAATGTCATCTTATGATACACTTCTACCATCTATTTTTCTATTTTGACCTCTCTTCACTAAATCATCTTTGGGCACAATCTTTCCTGGCATTTCAGGCCTTTAAAACTGGCTGTCTTTGCTTCAAAACAAGGAAGAAAATACAACAAAGAATGATAATGCATTACAACAGCATTTCTCTCTTTAATACAACATGTGCTGGCTTTCTGCTATACTTGCACTAACTTGAAGTCTGACCAGTCTATACTTCACTCCTGCACTAATGACAAGTTTAAAATGGTCTGGTATGTTAAGACCCTTCTGGGCTGGAAATGGGAGTTTTATAACAGAAGAAAGGGGAGTTTCAGTGGGATATACAGTCTTTTTTAGCTCTTCCTTCAGAATGTTTCAGTAAATGTAAGAGCATCTTGAATGGAGCAGTTTCTTTGGTATTTTTAGGAGATTTCAAAAGCTCTATCTTTTCAGGCTTTTATAAGCAGCTCAAGGTACTAAGACAACCCTTTTTATTCATACATGGATATGCAATACCATCAATGCAGTTTTTAAAAGCTGAAATATTTCTAGGAAAATTATCCCTGAGAAGTATGTGCAACGTTTAGCTATGCAGCTCTCCACTTACTGCTACTCTGGTACTTCTGATTTCTGCTACTAGTTTCTTCATAGAAGTGCTCATGGCAACTGAAGAAAAATTCAGTTGTCAAAAATTAATGTTATGGGTTCTGAATTATTATTAAAAGATAAGAACAGTGGCTAGTAACCCTGTCATGTTTTCTTCCAAATACCAAACCAGCAGTGCTGGATTACACAGTAGAATCAAGGGCAGCTTAATCTAACCATTGTTAATCTTTGTCAAATACAATTTACCGTACAACATCTCACTGCCACAGGAAAGAAAAGGTTCCCATCTATGTTCTTACAGTCTGATTCAAACTTGCAGTAATCAGTGGAAATACTGCTCTGAAACTACTGAAGTACTGGAAGTTTTGTAACCTTAATCAAAACAGAAAATCTGAAGATATTAATTACAACAGACAGCTCTTTAAATTCTCTGTTAATGAATGAAATGAGCAAGGTTACATTTTAAACAATGAATACAAGGCATCATTTAATCAATGAAATGCATCAATGCCTTATTGCTATCTTCCACTTGACTATTTTCCTCACTGAACATGCTACCTTAAAAACAGTTTGGGTAAACAAATTAAGATTGAAGTATTTCTTCAGTGCTTTAATCATCTCCTTGAGAAGGGCATAGTCCTGCACATCCTTGATATGGTTACAGATGAATAGCAGTATCAGGGCTTCATCCTATGAAAAGCTTGCAAATTCAGAGTTAATCCTGAAACACCTGTTATACTGATCTGTTCTTCTGAAACCCGGAGTTTCACAATAAACAGGTCTGGCTATATTACGACCATTCACGATAGTTTAACCACATCAGTTTGTCCCTTAAACATAGACCTTGTACTGGTTCAAAGCAGGAGCTAAATTCAATATATTACTGGATTGTATTACACTCCAGCAGTGCAACCCATTAGGAGTATTAGGCGTATGCAACAGTGTATCAACATTGAGCTAGTTATACCAGTATTAATTTTCCTTCATGTAGTCAAGGCCTTGAATCACACACTTCTGAGGATGAAATCATCTCTATTACATGGTGCAACAACATAGGTTATTCAAGATCTTTGAGAAGTGTGTGAGTTGGGGGGCCATGCCCGAGTCGTGTGTGTGCATGCGTGTCCCAGATGCCTGGGTTTTGTGAGAAAGTGTGCATTTGAGTGAGCGCATATGCATTAGTCTGTAGAAAGTGAGAGGAGTGGCTGTATGTGCTTCATATGCACTTGTAATGTGACTGGGAACTGTGCAAATGGTTGTAGAGCTTTGGCAAGTGCCCATTTTCTGTGGCATGAAAGAAGCAGGAAAGGAGACCAGGACAGAACTTTCAGACACAGAGAATGTATTTTGATGGGTTATGTGTGCATGCTAGAAGTATTCTCCTCTTCCTAATATTGTGTGTGGGGAACAGGTACCCAAAATGGCTCTCTTCCTCCTTCACATAGATGCTGCAATTTGGGAGCACACTTCCATTCTATTGTACACTCTATGGAGTCTCCACAGCTTATTGACAACTGGGTCTGGAATTTACAATCTCTTATTGCTGTCTCCATTATCACCAAAGGGTGATTAGGAAATGTAACTTTGAGAGTTTCAGGGGCTACGCAAGTATGTTATACATTTGGATTACTAGGCTGGGTGAGAGAAGAATGTATGCTGTCTAAGCTATTTACACATTCACAACCATGTTGCTCCAGCCTTTAGGTATCCAAGAACAGAATTTAGACCCACAAGGCATAATTTAAGACATTAACAGTAGCAGTAGCCATTATGGTCTGTTATTTGAATTGGTATTTAGGGACCTTTAACCAAGTCCTAGAGAGAGTGCTCCAATGTCATTGTGGTTTCTTGTACTGATCAGTGAAGTCATGCTGGCAAATCAACATGTATTACAGAAGTAATTTACTCATAAACCTATGTGATATGTCAATTAAAAAAAATTCTGAGTCAGTAGAAATGATTAACTTTTTTTGTCCAAGTCAACTGCATCCAACTACATCTATTTCTACACCTGAAGCAAGAAAGTTTGTGAGCATGTACATTTTTAACATGTTTAAGCATCTAACAACTGTTATTCAAGTGTTTGTCTAAAAATCCTTATTGATAAAGAAAAGACACAAACATTTAGAAGTATGATAATTGCCTGAAAGTTTCTGCTAAGCTATATCCAAGTTGCAAGAGCAAATCAAACATTCCCCTCCCCCATTTCAATTTAAAATAGGGGAAGCCCATTTATTTTCACGTTAAGTTTCTAGCTGCACATTTATGGCCAGAACAACCTTGTGCTATTATTATAGAAGTGGTGAAAGTTCCTTAATTGACAACTAGTGTTGCTAGTGGGAACCACTACTGCAAACACACAAAGAAAGAAGGATTAAAAGGAATCCAATTCATCTCAAGTATAACCCAAATGGAACTAGCTGTGTTGCCCCAGAGATAAATCTGGTCCAAAATTACTTTCTAGAGAAGATTGGAAAGTATTTGTTTAAATGTTACCATGGATTCCTCTTTATTTAGGACCAAATTCTCTACAGAGATGTGCAAGTATGTGAGATGACCACAAAGATGTGTCTACAACAAAAAGGTCTAGAACATGGCATATAACTATGAAGTAGAACCTGTAAAACCACAAGAATTGAAGCAAATGGCAGGTGGAAAGGGTTACATGACCCCAGTGAGAAAGTGATTTCAGACTGACCTAGGTATATATGGCCTTCAATAAAAGTTGTGCCTCTCAGATACCATGCATGTGGATACCCATCTGATTTGGGGCCCCTTTGGGAACTTGCCCAGCCTTTGGCAAACTGGTCTAAACTGGGACCCAGGAAAGATGGGAACTTTTGTCACGCTGCATTTAATTTAAATCTACTTTCAGAAGTGTCCTCTAATTGTGTGTTCCTGTTATTGTAAATATCAAAACATGAGGTATATAGGGCCTTGCTTTGTTTAAAGTGTTAAGCAATAACAATTCTAATTAATGAGATGCATGGCCCCAAACAAAACAAGCAAACAAACAACCAACCCCCCCCCCAGGAACTGAGCTTCTCAAGTTAGGCATCTAGTTGTTTAGATGCTCCAAATTAATGGGAACTTGAGGATTTTCCCGTTAAAAGTCTCTTAGTTCTTTAAGAGCAATATTTTCTTGTAAATTACCAGTGTGTTGGGTAAATCGAGATGGAAAGTGAGGAGAGATGGAGATATGGTGCATGTAGCAAGGTCCTTTGTTACTTCCATGAATTGCATAGGAAAGAAAAAAATAGTACTATTTGCTTCTATTAATCAGTTTTTCAGATAAATTGTGTTGGGATGAATCAAAATATTTCACAATAGCCATTAATATATACTGTGGTATGTAAAATTACATATTGGCTTACAGAACTACCTTTATTTCTTTCATATAAAACTACTACTGTTTTGGTTTTTTTTTTAATTTTCTAAAATGCTGTTGCCAGGGATGTAAGAAGTTGAGTGGCTTGCAGGACTCTCTAGTTAAGTAATAGCTTCCAATACAGAGAACTGCTTCAAAGCACATTGAAGTTGCATCACTTCAGTGGGCCTTGGACAGGACTCTGAATGTTAAATTCCTTTCCTTAGAGTGGGTACACTTTCTTTGTATGTTGCCAAAATGCCATCTGCCAGCAGATTTATTCTGAAGGTTTTGTGGTTTTCTAAATGCTCATGATAAATATATTCTCTAAACTGCTTTAGAAGATACACGTCCCAAAACATGCAATAGACAATTGCAGTCTGTCTATTGTCAATAAACTGCAATAGACACAATAAACTAAGTGAGAATTTATATTTTTTCTGAGAATACTCACTTCACCAGAAGAGAAAGTAGTGTTCATATCCATTGTAAAATGCTTGTTCAAAAACGCACTTGTGTTATGCAGCCTCTCCTCTGTTTCTTTTGTGTAGTTCCCCTGCAGAAAAAAGTATGACATAACTTTTATCATGGTCAGGCTAAATAATATCGTATTCGGTGCCAATGGCATCTCTAGTGATTTATTTTATCTTGAAAAACAAACCTATCCTTTTTTGATGGAAACAATATTTTTACCTATGCAAATGCAGGGTGACCTGATGTCAATGCTAACACAATTTAACCACTAGAGCCACCTGTTCTTGAGAAAAAATGAGTAAACAGGTCAGCTGAATGCATTTGTGTAGTATGTATACATATTAAGTCAATCAGAAGAAATTAGATAAAGTAAATTGGCAGCATGCCATTTTGAAGTAAAGTCAAGATAGTTAGCTATATATGCTTCACCTTACGGCTTCTTGTGAAACCCGACACTACTAAATCAAACTGCTGCACAGGGAAATTAGATCTTTATTGTTTCATCGCTAGTAGACTTCATGAAATTTTTCTGTTCTTCACCTTAATCCTTGTAGGGGATTATACTTTTAACCTGGAAGAGGACCTGGCATTAAGCCCAGTGGTAGTGAGGTTCCCTTTTAGTCTGGCTTTCCCTGGAACATACAAAGATTCTACACAAGCTGGAGCATCTGTATTGATTTTAGCTTTTGTCCTAGATTCAGTGAATGATAGTAGAGCAGCCTGGCGATGACAAACATCTGGATTACTGTGACCTGAATGTCATATAGTAGGAAGAGTAGAAATTTTCCAACAGCTAGAGCTGGAAGCAACAAATTTTCTGCCGATACCAGGAAGTCTCAACACATCAAACAGTACAGTAGTGTAACCAGGGTAGGCACTCAGCCTGAATGTCAACTTAGAGGAGACACTCTGGGAGTTTTTGCTATGCAGACACAGTCCTGCACTACTCAGCTGTAGAAGCTAGGCAGCCCTACACCTTATAGTATATGGGAGCAGGGAGCAACATTGTGCCCCCTATGGAATTTTTGTAAGCAACGCTTCCTTCACATTCCCTAGATCTGCTATGGGGCAAGAACAGGGCATCAGGGGCAGCCCACACCATGGGGATGCTGCAACTGCCAGGCAGACTTGCTGTACACAGGCTGCAGGAACCCCGGGGTGCATATTTATTGAAGGTGGGGAGTGGAGCTGCACCTCCTGTGGCAAAAATCCTGGAGGGAGCAGGAGGTGGGGGCCAGGAGATAATTGTTTTGTGCCCTGCCCTCACCTATAAACTAGAGCACAGGGTTGCCTGGCTTCTATGGCTGGGTGGCATGAAGTGGCACCTGCATAGCAAAGAATTTGAGGGAGGTGGGGGAGAGGGGCAGGAGAGTCTGGTGCTCCGGCTGCAGCTGGTATACAGTAAGCTTGTTCCTCAGCTGAAGCATCATCCTGTGCTCATACTACTAAGGCAGCAGCTGCAGCTGTTCCTAAAGTGCAGAGAGGGCCAAGACAGGTAAAACTGTCCCCTCTCCCTCTCCAGTGGGAAGCACTCTGCTAAGGGCACTGCAGGAGCATGCTAAACCTCTGAAATAGTATTCAGAGGTTACACAACAGTTTGGTAAGTGATGACAAAAGGCAGGCATCTTCAATTCAAGAATTGTGGTCTGCATTGTTTTTCTGATAAGCAACATCTGCAACTGCCTAGAAGCTTTTGGTCTGAAAGGCTAAATCCCATGCTTACGAAGGCACTGGATATATCCATGGAAAGCAAGATAAAAGGCTGTGTGCCACTTGTATATTAGTGGCAGCAGAGCTAGTCACCTCTCATCACCTGTCCAAGTAACTTCATGGAGACCCACTGTGCGAACTACCGCAATTTTTCCAGCATACTCAATATATTTTTCTCCTTCTCTCTTCCCCTCTCTCCATGTTCTTTATCAAAAACAATTCCCCAAGAAATTCTTGAAGTCACTACCTTCTCTGAAACTCACACCAGTGCACAAAAACAACATACAATATGATCTGGCATGCATCACTGCTGGCTTATCAAATTGTCCTGTTTATAAAATGCATCTTTGCACTAAATACAAATATTATTTTGTTCCCTTTATTCCCATATTGCCCCATTTCTAAAACAGCTGTTACCAATTCATCTGTTCCTGAACACAGTTTTGTTCAGGAACTCAATATAGCCTCAGCTGTAACAGCTGAGGAGCAAGCTGACTGTCCAATGTCACCATGAACAAGAGATCCTGAACAGATCCTGAACATCTCTCTCTGTATTATGTAGGGTTATTTGGTTTTTTCTTTCCAAAGTCTTGCTTACCAGTTTTTTAATAATCTTTCTCCAGTTTCCCCTCAGTGACATCCATAGGTATATTAAATTCATTAAAATTCTATTTCATCTTAACTCTGCAAGTTCCACCAGAAACATTTAGCTCATTCAGAATTTCTTTTCAAGAATAATCAATAATTATTTCTATTCCTGTCCCACTAATGGCCAAATTAAGAATCCCCTACTTGTAGGAGCAAGACGGATTTTAGCTGTTATGTTATTTGTGAAGTCAACTCAGTTGTTGAAGGAAAATAGTTGTGATAAAAAATTCACTTTAACTGCAATCTTACCTGCTTATAAAACACTACCCAATTATTTTCATTTTACAGAAATAGATTTAAAACCAAAGGTGGTAAAAGCAATCCTATTAGGGCTTCAAATGAGAGACAGGCTGATCATGGTAGTAAGCCTGACTGTACTTTCAAGAGCCATAGATCTTCCCCTCCTTTGTAAAAGTGAGAAGTCTGCCACCTGAGTAGCACCCAGCAAGCTGTGATGTGCATTTTGCAGGAGAAAAGATGGCAAGTAGGAAGCTGGGAGAGAATGGGAATGGGTAAGCCAGGCCTGAAACTACCTCATCCCAGCCATGTAGAGCTCAAGGTGAGATCAATTCATCACCATTATGAGTCCTTTCCCCACCCATGGGGGAAATCTTGTCGGGGAAGGGGAGGGGTGTCTTGTGGCAGTCATCGTTGATGGGCCACTACTAACACAGAAACACAAAAGTCTATATGCAGTGCTTGGCTTCTGGGTTCAATTCAATTCAAAGGGAGAATACCCTTTGGTCAGTGTTGATCTAGGACATTGCTAGGTTTGTGTATAAACCCAATAGTTTGCTCTGCAGCAGGGAAATTATTCTCTTAATAGAAAGATAGGAGTTAGGTCTTTGCCCCTCAGTATTTAAATTTTAACAATACGGCTTTACCCAAGGTTTCCCTTCAGACATAAAACCCACCCAAATTATTGGATTACTTGCAGAAATGGCATTTGAGTTATGGGTGTCCTGAATAGAAGCTAAAGCATAACCTCTTCTACATCCCATCCAGCCACCAAAGGTCCTGGGATTCCTATGAACATGCTTTACTTGGAACCTGTACATGCACTCAATACTGACTTTCACCAAAGTTGGGTGCATTATAAATTTGCAGTTCCACTCTCTCCTACTATAAGAAAGTATGAACTTTCTCTCCCTCTCCTAACACACAACTCTTTCTTCAGAGCCTGCTGACAACTGTAAGGAATGAGGGAGGAAGAATAGAAGTCTTTACTACTCTCCCCTTCTACAGAGTCTGATTTGGGGGGTTGTGTTCTGCTTCTTAGTCAATAACTTTAGCCTCTGGTTTTGCTTCTGCATCTCACAATTTTTCCAAGAATTAGCAGCACAATATTGGTAGGATTCCCAACAGTTTCTCTTAACCTTCTCAAAGGCTTAATATTGAAATCAACCAAAAAAAAAAAATCTTGTTGATTTCACTCTTCTGTTTTCTCCATCTGCTGAATTGGAGCAGCCTGTTTGAAAAATCAGAAAAACGGCACTGCACCTGCTTGCATTTGGAAGATTATTTTCACAGCTACACCATCTGCTTGGTTAAAACAAACACAGAGATTGTGCAGCAGCTGCTGGTAAAGTTTCCCTCAGTCAGAAGCCCAAGTAAATTTTCTATGCCCTGCCCAAAGCTATAACCCTAACTTTCCTTCCAAGCTACTTGTGCAATTAATAGCCTGTTTGGAGCAACAGATAAATAATTACCTTGCTTGGCTGCCCTGATCACAGTCTACCTTCTCCACCCCCAGTGATACAGATAAGTCAGTTTTACTGGATGGATCTTTGTACTCCATGAATGCTGTCTGTCATCCATAAATACTTCAGGGAAAAAAATCTTTCCAGGGCCAGGAATACAGTGTTTTTGTTATTCACTGACTGCTACTTCACTAGTGTGTAAACACAAATCAAGCACATGCTAAGTTACAGCAGTTACCATGTTTTAAGCGCAGGTTCTTTTACAAGTTCCTAAAGAATCTATTAAGAGCAGGGTTTGATTTTCACCATGACAGCTCCTCATCCATATCCAGAACATAAATATACTTAACCCCAGACTCAAACTCTGAGGCTGTTAGGAGTACCAAGAAGAATACGGCAGACAAGGGCAGAGGAAAACCCCTCTCCCAACCAGAAGCTTTCCAACAGCATTACATCAGCATCCTTAATAACTGAACAAGGAGACCGACTTTTGACACAATGACAAAACAAAACACGCAGCTTTATAGGAAAAAAGTTGTATGGCAAACAGTTTTGACACATGCTGTCTTAGATTTACTAGCCAAAAAGACCCTAGACATCAATTCCCAGCTTTCTGCCAGAGGTACCTGTTCTTCACACTCATCCAATGCCGCTTCCTCCTCTCACCCCGGACAGTCCAGCTCGCCAAACTCCCGGGCCACACCAACAAGACATTTTTTTGTCCTCAAAGCCTGACACACGCAAGATCTGCCTCGAATGCGTGGGGACTATGCTTCACGAGCTCAGCATCCACGTGAAGACCTGGGACTTCAATCCAGCACACCCGGACAAGCGTTTAAGAAGAATCGGCTGAAAATAAAAGACAAGCCCTGATCTTACAATTCCTTCCCGCTTCCCCCGGCTGCTCTTGCCACAGAGCACCAGGACAGCGGCAGAGAGGGAATGTTGCCGGTTGCAGCAGATCTGCTACGAGGCAGCGGGGCTGCAAAAGCTGAGACGCTCCCCAGCCCTCTCCGGCTAGGCCAAGTACAAGCCCGAGAGCGCTTCTCTAGAAGCAGATCGCTCCGGGGGAGGGAGGCGACAGGATGTCCGCGCCTTGCCTCACCTGAGCCGAGCCGAGCCGCGCAGCTATAGCGGGGCAAGCACGCTCGGAGCTCTGCCCTGCCCCTGGCCCCCCCGCTCGCAGCCGTCACGTGGCCACCGGGGCCGGGGCGCCACAAGTTGCTGCCGAGCTCAGTGTACTGGGAGCGGGGTCAGTGAGGGTGATGCCCTGCTCCATCCTTCCCTCCGTGCCGTGGGGGCTGATGTCTGCCCCCCCAGCAAAGTCTGCGGTTTCTAGGCACGCGGCAGGGGCTGAGCGGGAAGAGGTGGAACCCCTAGTTCTGCTCCTGGCACCCCCAGGTCTAGTATTCTGCCCCTCGCGGAGCTGCTTGTGGTGGAGAAGCGAAGGGCCACTCCTCCCTACGCACACCTCACCCGGTCCCAGAGAGTATGGCATTGCCTGGGCTCCGGACTCAAATCTCTCCCTCCACATGAGGGTCAGAATCCACCCTTATGAGAGCAGGGCACCTGGTTGCCACCGCTCTCGTTCCTTGCTCTTAGGAGTCACATTATTCAAGTTCCCTTGCAAGGCATCTGGGCCTATGCTCCCTTTGAGAAAGAAAAGACCTGGGCATCTCAGTCTGCAACTACAGGAACCAGGCAATAAGACGAGCAGGCTTTGGGCCTGGTGGCACTTCAGGTGGATGTGGTCTTGCTTCATCCTGGGTTACCCAAGGATCAAGAGGACCCAAGATGTGGCAATATAGCCCAGCAACACTAGTAGCCTCTGACCAGGACCTATTATTACAACATGCTAGTTTATGCTGCTGTGTCTTCACTCCTGCTGTTACCAGGGGTAGCTAGATTACCACTGGCATATACATGACTCCACTTGAAGCATATGTAGAAGTAATTTTTTCTTAAATGTGAAACACCCTGTTGTTTTTGGCTGGGCAGAACCCTGACGCAATGGCATCTTCCTTTTATCTGTTTTAAGGTTACTACTACCCAGGATGTTTGCAACCAGGGACGGATTAACACATAGGCAAACTACGTATGTGTCTAGGGCCCTAGGTGAAGAAGGGTCCCAGTTGTGCTTATTTTACATATTATAATTATTGAGTGAAAAAAGTAGGGGTCCACAAGTTTGGTTGCCTAGCGCTTACTAAAGGATTAATTTGGCCCTGTTTGCACCTTTTGCAAACTCTTAAATTCCATTTAGACACAGGGTAGAGTTATTGCTGGGTTCTGGTTGCAGGATCAGGGTCTGTATGTTTTTGGGGTTAGTAAGCTTCTGCTAAATGTTTTACAATATGCCATCCACCTCTGTCTGTAGCCTCAAGGGCTAGATCCCTGACTTTTTGCAGCTGGTGAAGCTGATGTTCCCCATTTAATCTTTTCTTGATCTCCAACACCTGTGTATCTATAATATTTTAAATCAGAGGGAGTGTGGGGCATGCAGATTGAATAGATGGCATGTATATTACTATATCTGCTATTCAGGTGACCTGAGTTTGATTTTTCAGCTCCAGCCTTTTGTTAGTCAGATCAGGAGGAATTTAGAGGACTGCAGAGACACTACATGGAGGCTGTGGTAGAAGGGTGATAAGATTTCCCATCAACTTGATGGTGACATTGATTAAGGAGCATTACTGACAGGCTCAGCAGAGAATTCTTTCCAGTTCTTCCTGAGTAGGAAGATAATACTGTGATGTGGGGCCCATATAAAGCAAGCCCTGGCAATCTAGTAAGAAGTAAAGATTGGATTTGACCTCAAACTGCTTTCCTGCTTGAACCCAAAAGAGGAGAACTTTAAGTTTATGGTGCTTGCTAAGCAGTGTCAGAGTGTTTAAAAGTCCTGAGTCGGACTTCTGGAATTACAAGATTTTAAAGAAATAAAAAAAAAAATGGCGGGGGAGAATGGATTTACCTTCTGCTTTTAAGTGTTATGTCCAAGGCTGTGCGTAGACAAAATGAGGGGTTTGTGCGCATATCATTTTAAAGTGGGTTAAATAATTTTGTACTGCTTTAATGGTGTTGGTGTTTGCATGTGTTGGTGGTGTATTGCACATTAATTCCAGCTGCTTTAGCAAATTCGGCAGCATAATGCACTTTAAATGACTTGGGGCACAGTAAATGAAAACTCCTTCTTGGAGTTTTCATTTGCTGCCCCTACAGCTGCAGAGCAAAGCACTGGGCTCCTTGCAGCTCTGCAGGAAGCCCGGCAGCAGCCCAGGAAGGCAGCCTCTGCCCAAGAAGGAAAAAAAAAAAGCGGGAAGCTTGATGTCTCCCTCGTCTAGCCCCCAGAAGCCTGCCTGAGCTGTGTGGGGGCCCGGTGCTTCCCTCTGCGGCTGCAGTGCCCACTGGGACTGCCCAAGCTGAGTGCCTGCAGGTCGGTGGTTCCCTGGGGAAGGTGGGGGATGCCACTGCCTTGAAGGGAAACACCAGTCCCACCCTCAGCCCAGGGACCGCTCCACCCATTGGCAGCTCATCCTCCCCTCCCTGCTGCCAGAGAGGCAGGTAAGTTCCGGTGTGTGCACGACATGGGGGTTTAAAGGGCCCTAAATTGAAACAGTGTTTTAAAAAACCCCACTACTCCAATATAGGGCTCCCATTCATTTACACATGCCCCAAGATTCTAATCCATGAGATCTAGAAACTTTTAGGGTATATTTTCATGGCCCACTGTGGTATGAGCTGAGGAGCATGGTAACGTAGCCTGAGTAGGATCTGGTTACTTCCAATATCACAGCTAGGTCATGAGGAGCTGTTTGGGTATCTTTAGCTATGTGGTGCAGTGTTGATATATTTTTTGATATTAGGCTTTCTTTTAAAGAAGCTTGCACATAATCAGAAGATTCCCAGAGATGGGCCTTAAAGAAAAGAAAGCAAACAAATTAAGATTGTGAGAATATCAGTTAAATATATGGTAAATTTTAAAACTTTGGATAAATCCTGAAAAGAAAATACTTGTTATCTGATTTATTATATGCAAGAAAAGGAAAGACATTTTTGTTATGTGGTTTTATACCCCATGAATGGGAAATTCCTTTGTTTGGTTATGGATTTTTTTGGTTAAATAGGATAGCATGTACCTTTGTGTTGGGAAGCATCTTCTGTGACAGATAGGCATTGAGGGTGGTGTAGTTGTGTAATTCCCATTAACACAAACAAATACTGTCGAAATTCCTGTACTTTGATCTGGAAATGTGTTCCTAACTATCATCAATGAGACAGTTTTAAATAGACGGATGAGCTCACAGGGTTATCTCCTGTGTCTGTTCAGAAGACAGCTTTGCATTCATCTTATGTTTTCAGCTTTGCTGAGTAAATCTGTATGAGAGAAAATCAACCTACCAAAAAGGTCACATGCTGAACTTTTTAAAATCAGCTTTTATGAACATTTAATGACTGTTTTTTAATTTACTTTCTTTAGCACTTAAGATGAATTTAATGATTACAAAGGGTGTTTGATTGACAGTCCTGGAATTGGACTCCTATATTTAATCCTAAATCATATGAAACATTAACTGTAGTAGAACAATTTTCTCCCTGCTACCCTGGATGGAACATAGCTAGTTAAAGGCTAGTCCAGTCTCTATGCATGTTCACCTTTTTGCTGAAAATTATGTCATTAAGTTCCAACGGTGTTGCTGCTCTTACAGATGTTTCAGGGTACAGACACGTGGCATAACTGCTATGGATTTTACTCCAGGGTAAATTTTTTTCTATAGCAGGAAGCTCTTCCAGTGTGGCTTCCCTCACCAGGCACTATTGCACACTTGAACACCAGGTATTGAGAAAGCTGGCTTGCATTGAGCAAAAGGCTTTCTGAGAATAAGAACATAAGTTCCATACTGGAGTAGGTGTTTTAGAGGGAGAGTGTATGAACAACGTATGTCTAGAATGATCCCTCAATCCTCTCTGCATCAACCATCATTGGTTTAGGGGTGTCAAAGGATATATTTTAATAGTTCCATTTAATAGCTGCAAATGGACCTTTCTTCTGACAAAATTGTCTAGAGGAGTGGAAACACAATCAGTAAACCAATGTGAGATTTATTGGTGTATGTAGAATAATTTTTAACTGCTTAGAGCAGGTCCCAGCAAGGGGTCCGAGAACCTACGGGGTTTAGTGGGGTCCATTAGGTCTGTGACTGAACTGAATCCTCAGGGCAGCCTCTCTATTATCTTTTCCAACCAGATGTGACAGCAGGTGAAAAGATAAGACGACACCTGCAGGGCGGAGCTGGCACCGTCACAGGGTGCTAGGGGTATCACAGCTATCTCTACTCTGTGACAAACTGCAGCTTCCCAGAAACCCCTGCACTTATCTCCTTGAAACCTGGCAGGATTCATGGTCTCAGCAGGGGTTGCCATGCCTGCTTTTTTTAAATTCTACTACACCTTAACACACATGCGACACGAGTTTTGCTTGTCAGCACCTTGAGGTGCAGTTTCCCATAAACCCCTGCACCTATCCCCTTGAAAGCTGGCAGCCTTTGTGGCCTCAGAGGGTGCTACCATTTCTGCAATTTTCATCAGAATCAGGCAAGAAATGACAAAGTTATAGGTATTTTAGTTATTCCCCATCATAGTCTATGGCTGAAACACCAAAACAGCATTGAAACTCAGAACAGTTTCAGCCTAAATGAAATGAAACATCGATGAAATGCTGAAATGAATTGCTGTCCTGTTGAAATGCCAAATCTGAAACCGAAATGAAACACAAGTGTTTTGCAAGGCCTAGAATCACTCCTCTTCTAGTTGAAAACTCTTTGTCAGGCTGAGGAAGCACTTGCAGTTGGTGTGTATGTGTGCTCTTTCTGGATAGAAGGAATAGTAAAGAAGGTAGAGGCTGCCATGCAATGCAGGCAAGAAAGCTAGTCAGTAGAAATGGAGGAATGAGAGCATCAGGGAATGAGAGATGGGCTGGGGTAGGGGGGAAGGAGGATGTAGCAGGGAAAGGTAGAGAGGTAGCTGGGGAGTCAGATGCAGGTTGTAGTGTGTCATAATTCCAGTGTCTATATTGAGTCCATGAATTTCTGTATCCAGGAGGTTGATGAAGTGAAATTCATATGCTTATCTGTGAAAAGTGGTACAGTTTCCCAGAACTAAGAGGTGAGAGACAGGCTGGGGTCAGGAGGAAGGGTTTTTCAACCCGAAAGCTTGCTAAGATATATTTCTCCAACTATTCAGTTGGTCTACTAAAAGATATCAGATTGAACCAAAGAACCTTGTCTGCCCGGTGTGTGATTCCAGAGCTCTGTATGCTCCCTACACTGTGGCTCATGCCTTGTAGATGGTACCCCAGGAAGCTAAGCTGAGCTCACCTGGAGCCTCACAGCTCTACTGCAATCAGCCCTCTCAGGCTTTCAAAGATCTTAGTGGTCTGGGCTTTCCCCAGATAGGATTGTGTGTGTGTGATGGCTGGAGGTTATAAGGCACCTCCTACTCGTCTTTCACCAGGGAGGTCCTCAGTCCTGGCAGTCCCACCAGGCCTCTTAATCCTGGCAGGGTTCAGTTTTAGGTCATGCCAAGGACCTGGGGCCTTCTCCTTCTCCATTGTTCCATCCCATACCTCCACGTTCATCCTGGCATAGGAGCTCAGCAGGGATATGTTCTTCCCCTGCTGGCTAGTGATGCAGTGAGTGCTGCCTCCAGCTCTGAGAGTGGGGCATTAAATGGTTCAGAAACCAGAAATCTAAAGGAAGTAGGTGTGGATAGAGTGAGGAGAGTGATGCTCAATCTCTCTGCACCTGGAGCTTGGGGAACCCCAGCAGTGGGAGTTTCACTTTGAGGAACATCAGCTACTTCACCAAACCAGGATCCAAAGAAGATGTGGTGAGGTGTCACAACATCACCAGCAATGCTAAACATCCTTCCACTTGGAACACTGGTCGGTGGACAGGACAGGTGTTCCCAGGCAACTGTGGCCAGATCCTGCCACTCTGGCTGTGGCCTGCCCAGTAGGCCACCAGGTCACACAGTAGCAGCTCCATGTCCTCGGCGAAATAGGCATCTACCAAGGCCTGAGCACTACCTGCCTGATGGTGGGTTCTGGTGCCTCTGGACCCCACCATGAAAGCCATGCCTTTGTCCCACATTGGCAATGCCTGTGGTGGAGGAGGAGACTGGCTGGTTGATGCATGCTGGTACAAGACAGTGGATCCCCCTCTTCCATATCCCCCTGCCTCTGCCCTTCTGCTTCCCTGACTCTCTTCACCAGCACCTCCGTCTAGTGATCCAGGGTTTTGCTGCCGCATATGATGATGCACCCCTTCACCCTCAGGACCATATTGGACTGCAAGGGATCAAGCTGTTTCCTGATGCCCTCCTTCAGCTGCCTCACCAGTGCCTGTACATCTGGTGACAGCAGCTTGCCCCAACCAAGAACATTGATCCCCTGGAACTTGTCCATTTGGTTCTGAAGTTCCCTCACTATGGGGATCACCCTGCCCAATGAACCACACCTGCAACAAGCAGTTCATAGCCCCCAGTTGTTGTGTGGGACTCATCAATCACCTCAGCTTGAAGCAGAGCCCACTGATGGCCTGACTGGATGCACCAGTGCCCTGTGAAGGAGAGGTAGGTGTGATCTCCACCCCAGCTGCTTCAGGTGTCCAAGATGAAGTGTAAAGCCACCTATGGACCTGCCTTGCACAGATCCTCCCTTAGGTACTCCCTGCATGTCTCATACAGGGAAGGCACAACTGTCCTGCCAGGTGGTGCATGTGGGCACTTTGTCTGATGGAGCTGTGAGCTGCCCGAACCCTGGCCACTCAACAAAGGAGAAGTGCTGGCCATCCACACTTCTCACCAGTGCTCTGGGTGACCTCGCTCACCTTGGGAACACCATCCCCCTCTCATGTGGCTGACTTTCCCCCATTGTTTCAGGATGGCCTGCCTCTGCTTCAGGGGGACAGGGGCCTTGGAGCCAGAGGGGGACTTCTTTTTGGGCATGCTCCCACTGGTGCCAGGCTGAGGAGGAGCAAGGGCAAGGGGGTGGTGCCTATGGAGATGTATCAGCATTCCCATGGTGTTCATGCATTTCACTCTCTTGCCCTGGCTGGTTTTGGCTCAGCAGTACAGGCAGGTAGCATATGTGGGATCATCTGCCATGTCAAAAAGATCCCAGACCACACTACCCCCTCACTTCTGTGGTGCAAGTGGGACTCCTGCCTTATCCCCCTCCTCAGCAGGCAGAGGCACAACAACAGGAACAGCTGAGCCAGCTGCCCCCACAGGCTCCTCTGTAGTCCCTTCCAGGGAAGGGGACCTGGCTCTAGGGGATCTTTGAGGGGTATTGAGCACAACCTCTGCTTCCCCCTCCTGCCCCAGAATTGCTTGCACAGTGCTATCAAGCTGAGGTCTCCTACTTCAGGATTGAGCTCCTCTAAGACTGGGAGTGGTAGGTTCATGCTGGACCTGCAATTGGGGTGGAGAAGACTGTGTGGCTGGTGCTGCTTGTTGTCATGCTGCTGGTGATGGGGTTTATTATCACAGATGGTGTCAGTGGGGGTGCAGCTGTAGGCATTGCTGTGACCTCGTTGCTCCCAGTACCAGCAGAAGCCTCATGGCTGCTTGAAAAGAGACTGCATCTCAGCTTGGGTGATGCATGCTGACACCTCTCCCTTTGCCCGCTCTTACTATCCTCCCAGACTAGGCAGCACTGGCCTTTCCAGCATGCTTCATGTTTTCCTGTGCTGGAAAAGGTGTCTGACTGTGTGTAGTGTGTGCATATCTGTGCATGCAATCTATTTAATCTATACTGTGCTTTCCTGAACAGTGCCTCAGCAATCACGCTGTCAGGCAAAATACAGATTTCTTTTTCTTCAGGTGGAAAAAAAAAGAATAGTTTCAAAGAAATGGGTATAGGAAAAAAAAAGAAATGATATAAGGATAACAATACTAGTATCAAAGTTAGTCTAGTATAGCTAAACTGTCAATGTAAGCTGTAACCTACCAATCTTTTGCAAGTAGAAGATGCACTCTCTAGCTAGACAGTAGCAGCTAGGAAGCTGTCAGAGTCGGTGCCTTTCAGATGCTGCTCTCTGGCAAGAAACAAGTTGACAGCTTAGGCACTCACAGGCTTATATGCTGTTTTTACCACCATTCACAAAGACATGCTACAGTGACAGAATATTTATGGGCGTGAGGCTTTCCATTGGTATGCTGGTACAGAGGAGGTACAGTTTATATTTTAGTGGGTACAATAGCTTTGGATGGCTCAGGCCGTACATTGCAAATCTTAGTTTTTAAAGGTTAATATACTAGGGGATAAGATTTTTAATGATCAAAAGCCAAGTCATCTCTAGTTTATAATCCTGGGTTATATGTTGGATTCATCGACTTCCCCCAAACACAGATTAGGGACCCTGAATGGGTAGAACTCTCAGTCCTGTTTTGCATAGGGTTTAGGAATTTAAGTCTTGGAAGTCAATGGGACTTGGACATTTAGAAGAGCTAATTACCTGTGAAAGTGGAACTTAAACTCCTATGTTGTAAGACATTTTTGAAATGCAACCTTCTGGCTGGTACTGCAATATCCAGGCTGCAGCAGTAGGTTCCTGTGTTCTCGAACAGAATTAGAGTACAATTTAGGCAGTGACACCATATCATTGTGCATTTTTCACCTCTGCCCCTAATGCCTCTTTAGCCACTCTGTCATACCTCTAACCATCTCTCTATGCACCATTTGGTATCAGAGCAACTGGGAAGATAAAGCCCCTCTGCACAGTGCTCTAATTGGCATAGGGCATACTGAGTTTCTGCATCACATCATTGTCCCAAGAAGTGGTGGAACTGTAGCAATTCCTCTTCCCCCAAACACAGATTAGAAATAAACAAGTAGCTTTTACAATGTACATTCAGGCCACAACACAGATAAATCATGTAACAAACCATGTTAGGTTTCATTCCACCTTTGTGAGGTGCTGGTGAGATCACACCCAGAATAGCATATATAGCTGCATGGAAATTGTGAGCAGAACAGCAAACACTAGTGTACTTATTAACCTTTTAAGCTTTTAAACACTGTTAACAACATTATAATAGACTTCAAGAATGCTAAACTCTACACAGAGAAGCAAAAAAAAAAAAAGTTTATTATGTAGGTTTGGGATGGTGTAGCTCAAACTGGAATACAGAAAAAAAATTCCATTGAAGGATTACTGTGATAGTTGTTTTTAGGCAGACCAGAAGCTTTCTGAAGCTTTTGTAAGTATAGAATCAGTAATTCACCATACAGATAATCTAGAAGGAATTCTGTTCTGAATTTAGGACCTAGCTGTGTGAAGCTTCAGGTGGTGATTTGTTTCAGAGGAGCTCTGGCCTGATTTGGTGGCCAAATCTCCAAAAGGTCTGAATCAATTTGAAGGTCTCCAAATTTTAGGAAAAAATTTTTTTCCTAAAAAAGAAAAAAATTTGCCAGCCCCCATCCCCTGTCTGCTTCCCCAACCCTCCAAACCCCCACCCATTCCCTCAGCCCCCCATGACTGCGCTGCCCGCCCCAGCTCCCAGCCCTTTAAAGAAAAGCCCCAGTGCTCACTGGGTGATGCTGAGCAGGGGAGGCATCCCTACTGCCCCATGCTTCATGGGGGGCTCTGCCACGAACCCCCTGATGCCCCCCATTCCTCCAGACCCCCAGTGGGTGCCCCACACAGGCCAGTTCTGGTCCTTTAAGAAAAAAAAGAACCCGAGAAAAGCCCCAGAACTCACTGCTCCTGCAGCAGCCTTGGGGTTTTAGGTGGCTCATGGAGAACTGAGTTACTGTCCCCCGAATCGGCCAAATCTGAATCCAAAGCAAATACTATCTGCTTCATAGAGGCTTATTGAATAGTTACTGAAGTTTTCAGAGACAGTGCTAATTATATGACTTGAAAGTGGGGACAAATAGGTGGAATAAGTATGGCCATGGCTTTTCAAGTACATAGCTCCATTACTAACATCTAGCAGAAATTCTTGGAGAAGCATGCTAATATAGTTTATATATGGGGTCTTTTATAAGTCTTGGTTAAGTCTATTTGTAATCTCTGTAAATTGGGGCTATAATATATCTATTTCTGCACCATTTTCATGGGTTAAAACACTTTATTAGGGCTATTAAATATGATATTGCTCCTGAATTGGCAAACAGAGCTCATAATACCCAAATATTCTGATACCTAACAGTTGGTCAAAAGAAGCTAGTCTATGCAGTTATAAGAAAGGCAGTGTCTTTCAGTGTCCTATACTATGAAATTAAACACATAACTAATAGATAGGAGGAGAGAATAGCCTTTCTCAGAAGTTTTCAGGGTCCAGTGATGTTATTCATTGCAAATATTGGTTGTAAAGACTATGAACCTCCCTTCCCAGGCCTGATGATAAAGCTAGAGCTGCTCTGGCGGCAAAGCTGTACTGTTCCCCACAGGTGACAGAAAGAGAAATGACTTTCAGGGAAGGTTAGGTGTAAAATAAGCAGAGGTAACTCTGACAAATAAGCGGTCATGGACCAAGCAGTGGCAGCACCACCAGGATTTGATGGGGACAGAAGATGACAATGCTTTCCCTCCTGAAAAGCCTCATCTATCCTTTGATGGTGCTATGACTTGGCAAATACAGGTCTCCACTATAATAAGCCTGTCCATCCCCTAGCCATGGATCTACAAGTCTTCAGTGGCAGAGCAGGCAGAAGAAGATATTAGAATCTCAATGGCTGCAAAAGTGGGCAAAGGCTGCAATGCAATGAGATCTCCAGTTGTCTGCCTCCTTGCTATTGGATTAATGTCCTGTTCTGTCAAGAACCATGTGGAAGCTGATGTGCAGCATCTTCTCTGTGATAAAAGAAATCACACTTAGATGCCTTCCATGAAACTGGCTTTTCCAGAACATTTTTCAAGCCCTTTGGCAGCCAGCTAATGACAATGAGAGTAGGACTGTGAGGTCCAGAAGCTCCTAGTTATGAACTGGCCTGAAGGCATCAGTTACAAGAAGGTCATCTAGCACTTGGACAAGCAGGAGTGCAATTCAGCAACTGCAACTGCAGCTGAGCAGCCCTCTTCAGGACCTGTTACGCTCACCCCGCATAGGAAGAAGGCTAGAAAAGGCACCCTAAACATAGCTTGTCTACTGTGTTCCTGACTGGATAACTGAGTCCTGTAGGAACACCTTTAGTGTGGTTGAAGTCAATGAAGAACATACAGACAATTTTGGAACCTGGAAAATCAAGGCCCTCATAGACAATACTAATAGTGAGTGCTCAGAGTGCCACACGGAGGTCATGGCTCAAGAACTCAGGTAATACAGCATCAACATCACTGCACTGAGCAAGCCCAGTGAGTGGACAATGGACAGCTCAAAAAACCATAGAGGTAGTTATGCTTTCTTCTGAAAAGGTAAAAAGGAAGGAGAATACAGGCTTTAGGGAGTTGGTTTTGCCATCAAGAATTAATAAACCAATTCAACAAGTTTCCTATTGGAATGAATGAGTACCTCTCCAGGATTCTCCATATTAAACTCATGGGGAGCTAATACACCACTGTCATCAGTGCATATGCCCTGACTC